>CAVNYO010000028.1:0-306508 GCA_963692855.1 Mycena citricolor | reverse complement strand
GATTGCACGAAAATAACGTCAGGTCGTTTCCATCTCTTCCTATCACTCACACCTCCTACGCCGTTCAATGTCTCAACGTAGGGTAAAGCGAATCCATAGATCAGAAGAAGGAGCGGCAAAGGTTTTCGGTGCAGGTAGAAAGGTCACGGTATCACGTGCCACCCGCCTTCATTCACACCCGTCCGAGGAATGCACGACACCAGCACACTCTCTACCTAATCGACGGCTTGAAATCCTTACTACACAACACACTACCTATACGCTCTAAACTAGCCTACAGACCCCCACCGTGCACGCCCAAAGTAGCACTACCCAGATTCCAGCAAGCCCCTCGGCAAGTATGCCACCCACCTCCGAATCCAACGCGTCTTCCGCCCCACCAAAGTCCCCACGTAAATCCCCGCACTGTAAGACATGCGGAGACCCCGCAAAGGACACGTTCTTCGCTCGTGCGGCGACGAAACCCAGCCGATCACCCCAACAGCCCGATCCACCACGCGAAACGCGCTACCAGAGCTGCGGCTGTATCCACACCTCTTCGGCGTCATCGAGCCCAGACACACCCGCTGTCAGATGCCACCAGGCAAACCGAAAGTCCTGTGCGCACACCGACGCGCCGGCGGGACACCCCTGGCGGTTGGAAGGAGGAGCTGCTGGCGATGGAATAGCGCGATAGGCGGGACAAGTCTAACCGCAGACGCGACTCACGTGCGAACGCGATTTCTGCAACCTTTTTCCTCGCTGCCCAGCATCTCAACTGTGACTGGCGAGCTTCTGGATCAGTTGGTGGCGGTCAAGATACTCGATGAGGAGAGCCGGAAAGTCTCGCTCTTGGGGATCTGCCTGTGGTTGATGAGGCTGGGAAGTTGGACCAGCTGCTTTCGAGGCGGGCGGAAGCCTCGCTGATGACAGCGATGCAGGGATACATGCCTGTGCGTATGGTACATGCCGATAACTGAACAGAATCTCACATTGACTCCTCACCCAGCTCACGTTTTGCAACCGCTGTGCAACGACGCTGTCCCTGACATCTCATCAAGACCCCACCCGCAAGTCTGCTCCCCTCGCGTCTGAAGAGACACCGACGCGGCGACGGACGATGAAGACAGGAAGAACCGCGGTGCAGTAGAACATGAAAGTCAGACGGAGCACATCGTTGTCTACATACATCATTCTTTATCGTAATCGGTGTTATAATTGGATCACCTCAGTCAGATCATGCCATGGATACTCGAATCTTGAAGCGGAAGAGTTGCACGTGAGAATAGGAATAGTTTCACGTGATCGCGTATCGCTAGTCTCGCAGTTACTCCAATGACTCTGGGTCATCGTTGCCGTCCGTTCTTCCCATGTCCAATTTCCTCTTCCTACCGGGCATCTCACTGCTTCCGGACCCGTATCCGACACCTGCTTTCTTCCGTAGTAGGTCGAGGTCCTGCTCGGCTTCCTCGGCCCATTCAAGAACGAGATGCCGACCGAGCAAATGGGTATGGCGCAATGCTGCATAGGCGTTCTCTGCTTCATGCCTCGAGACGAAATCGAGGAAGGCGAAGCCGCGCGATCGGGAGTCGAACTTCTTCGGCACACGAACTGACTTGAGCTTGCCGTGGGCCCTGGGTCCAATCAGCTTCAAGTATCTCAGCTCCATAGAATAGCCGACATACCCAAACAGCTCTCGGATATCCTTCTTCGTGGCCTCAAACGGTACGTTCTTGACCAACATCTTCGTCGTTCTGCTCTTGGAAGAAGCCGAACCCGCCTTGCTTTCATCCTCCGTCCCGCGCCCCGCGAACTTGACGGACAGTGCGTGCCCATCAAGCACGAACTCGTGCATACTCTTCAGCGCTTTCTTCGCACCATCGGCATCCTTGAACCCGACGAAGCCGTAGCCCATGCTCAGCCGGGCCCCGGGGCGTTTCGGGTCGGGCTTCATCTGTACACGCGCGAACGAGAAGGACGGCAGCTTGCCGAAGACCTGCACCAGGCGCTCGGTCGTCGTTGCGAATGCGAGGTTCTTCACGAAAAGAGTCGTTCCGGCGCTCAACTCGGGTTCGCCTCCTGCTCTTCGGTCACGTCTTCGGTGGCGATCTTGACACCATGGACAACGGGCATCGTTGCTGAGTCTGTTGCAACGGGTACAGCGCCGCGGAACATCCCCTGCGGTCCTCTCTCGAGATAGACGATGGAATTGCCCAGTCGTCTATAGGCGACGGCGCGGAAGGCAGTCGATGCGTCGGATGCGTCTTCGAACTCGACGACAGCCATGGTCCCGGCAGGAGGTACGACTACCCGCGTCAGTGTCCCATGCGGCTCGAACAACTCTCTGATTTGCTCCGCCGACGTGCCGTACGGTATGTTCTTCACCAGAATGACAGTGTCGGATCGGGCTCTCGACGAGAAAGACTCTAGAACGACTCCCTGCGATTCAAGATACGTCTTGGTTTCTTGAATGATGTGCGTCTCGGCGAGGGCTAGTTTCACAGCGGCATTGTCTGAACCTTCGGGATTCAGGATGTCAGACTTCGAGATCTGCATTCGATCTGCGATCGAGGAAGCGACAGCATCGGCCTGGAGGGTGTTCAGAATCAGTGACGAGAACCAGACCAAGACGCTGGTGTTCCACTCACGTTCATGTACAGCATGCTCCAGTTGAACTCCTTTCCTGCGGCAGCTTTTCGTTTGGCCTCTCGTTCGCCTTTGACCGTCTTCTTCTTGCCTTCACCCTCGACAACTTCATACCGAGGCTTGCGGTCCACCGCGGGCAGTATGTGGATGAGACGACCCTGGAACGACTTGCGATCCAGAGCTTCGAAGGCGGAGACTGCATCGGCTGCGTTTGCGAATGTGATATACGCGACACCTTTCGGCTGCTTCGTTGCTGAATCGACGGGTAGGTGCACCTGGAGAGAAGAGGAAGTAAGCCATCCGAACACAAGTCGAAACCCCAGAAAGATCAGAAATTTATTTCTACTATTGATTCCAGAAGGATCAGCATTCCCGCAGGTATGTTGTCCCTATTTAGCTTGTCATCCGCAGAGGATCCGAGGAAAGCATCATCACCTGTGCGAGAAAAGTCAGCACGAAGTTTAAAAGACCATGAAACAGAAAAGCGAGTCAGAAAACTATTTCTACTATTGATTCCAAGAGGATCAGCATTCCCGAAGGTAAGTTGTCCCTATTTATCTTGTCATCTCACGAGGGGGAAGAAGGTCGTAATCACCTGAATAAGACATTAGTAAAGATGCACACGATGGATCGAATGGGCGAATAAAAGTTCAGAAAATGATTTCTACTAATGATTCCAGGAGGATCAGCATTCCCGAAGGTCTGATGTCCCTATATGTTTGTCGTCTTTACAATCGCCGCTCTCGGAGACGAGTCAAAAGGATTGCAAACTCACCTGAGAGATGGCACCGTATGGCGAAAACAAGTCAAGTAGCTCCTGATCCGTGCACGAGAACGCGAGATTCCGAACGAAAAGTCGGGAAGTCTGCAAGATAGTCTCCGTGTCCGGATCCTTCCCCTCCGGAGGCTCAGTGGAGGACGTTACAGCGGGCTGGGTGTGGCTTAGCATCAGACAAGGATCAAATGGGCCTACTGACCATCGCAGACTCTTCTGCATCCTTCTCGTCATCAGATTGCTCGAACGCCTTCTCAACCACATCCGCGTTCTTCGACATCCGCTGTCGCATCCATTCCATGTCGGACATGCCCTCCTGTGGCTGCTCGTCCTCCATAGGGACATCCTTCTCCGTATCTTTCGGCCCAGAGGTCGTTTCAGATGCGAGGGGTGCAGCGTCGTTGGCCCATGTGCGACCCTTCGCGCGAGGTTGCATGACTTGGAGAAACTCGTCGAGCTGGGCGTCCGGGACTGGTTTCGCGGGTGCAACATCAGGGCGTTGTTTCTTACTTGGCGGCGTAGCCTCCACGTCGTTGGGAGATGGCCCTAGACGAGGACGCTTATTAGGTCTAGGTGCAGGTGCATTTTTGGCGCCCTACTTGAGAAGGTATTGAACAAACCAGCCCAGGTAGCGTACAATGAAAACTCACGTACATCGATCACTTCGACCCTGATCTTCGTCGAGTCAATGAATGTCCTGTTGAACCACTCTTTGGCGGCCGTGGCCTGGCTATCGGTTTTAAATCCGACGAATCCGAAGCGACGCGCAGTGCCATCGGACTTGGAGGCGACTTTGCAGTCGGTGATCGTGCCCCCTGGTCCAGCTTTCTGCTCAAAGTGTTCGCGAAGTCGCGCAGGAGTGATATACACCGGGAGGTTCTGGACCAGCAGACGAGACATGGAGGGAGAAGAGCTGCGAAAAAATGGGAATGCGGGGCCAAACATTGATATCAGTCAGATCAGATACATCAACTCAAATTCACGCGCCCGAGCTGACCAATCTTGCAGCATAGACTCGTTCTACTTGCTCTCTGCTCACCACCAGTTGCCGAAATGTCGAAGCACCATCCCGGTGCGTACCCGCATTATTCATGACATTTCTTGCTGTCTGATGCACTCTAACCTAGATCTCATTATGTGCCGGCGCCAGCCCGGTATCGGTACGCTATATGCCTTACAGTCTCGTTCCCTTTTGCTCATGACCCCAGCCATTGGTCGCCTCTGCGAGAAGTGCGACGGTAAATGGTGTGACTAACCCGCCCCATTCATCCTTAAAGCTCTTCTTAACATCTCTCAGCCCCGTCTGCGACTCATACGTGAGACCGGAAACACTCGTGCGGATCTGTGATGAATGCAACTTCGGTACCTTTGGCGGACGGTGCATCATCTGCGGCTCTCCAGGTGTGTGTGAACACGAATTTAGCTGAACTGTCGCTGACGAAGGCAGGTATCTCTGACGCGTACTACTGCGCCGAGTGCACGCGTCTGGAGAAAGATCGTGACGGCTGCCCAAAGATCGTCAATCTGGGTGCCAGTAGGACAGATCTATTTTATGAGCGGCGTAGGCTGGGTGAGTTGCTGCCGGCTCATTCTCGACGAGGGTCGGCACTCATACAAAGCAGGCTTCAAGAAAGGCTGAACTTTTCCTTCGTGCTTGCATGTCGCTCTACTCTCTTGTTCCGGTTACGAATGATCTCTCAAAATGTGCCTTATCTGATTCCGCGTCCCAATCGAATTCGCTCAAGTCTCAAGCAGATCCGTTTTGTAGCACTTGCGACCGTATTTCAAACTACAGCTTTTCGCTCGGAACGAGCACTCGGAGTGGAAAGAATAGGTATCGAAGCAGTTTGGCTGCACTCAGAGAGCCGGTTAGCTGTGGCAGATTCGGAGTTGATAGGCTACCATCTGCATCTCCACTTGCACCTTGGTTGCGATGACCCCATATATCGGCCGATTGAACCTTGCTCATCTTCCCTCACTGAGCTTCACGAAACACCTCTGGGTCTGATTATGGACGACGAACACACATGCTTTATAGAGTGTACGTGCAAGGTCATGGGCTGCATATGCCTTCAAGGGAACGAATCCTGCTGGTACAAAGCCGCAATTGATAGGATGGGCGGCAGGAAGATACACATTGAAGAAAGAATCGAAAAATCTCTCGGGGGTGATTCAGCCAACGGCTCCGATGAACACGCCTCTGCTTTTGTATTCTTCAGCCATCGCCTCCTGTGGATCAGGAAAACACAGAGCAAATCCGCGTTCCATGTGAACGAGTTGGTTGGTGTATATTTCAGACTCTGACTAGTAGACAGACGGCTGCACGCGGTCAGTACAAGCATGGAGCGGGTCTGGTACGTGCTCGCTGCCATACATGGCGTGAGCTCGGAGACGACAAGATGAGAAGGCTATGCTTCTTCGGGGACTAGGACGTGCTTATCGATAAGCCAGTCGCTGAATTCACAAATTAGCGTGACTTTGCACCCGTGTAGCACACTTCCTGGTAGTAGAACCCACTCTCTCGTGGATACTGCGGCCATCGGTGAGCACGATTCTACGATTCAATGTTCCATGGAACCAGCAGCCATGGACGGTCGACAACTTGATCATGCGCAGTGCCTGTTTTAGTGGTCATGTCTCAAATTGAGTACATAGAACGGGCACAGCTCGGCACACACAACTTCTGGGCTGGCTGTCATACGAGCTGCTTGGCGTATGACCCCGCTACGACCCAAGTCTCGAGAGCACTGCACTGCACTACTTGAGATCGACACCTTCGGGGACCAGTCCGTTGACAATCTGCATACAAAGCCTCTGTGTCTCTGGTACTGTTCTCGTGGTCAGCCGACTGGATGGCGGAAGTCACATCTCGGATGTCGAAGGACAGATGGCTGCGTCCCTTCTCGGCGTCCTCAGCAGCGTTTGACGGAAGCACAAGCCCTGCCTCGACTTGTCCACGAGAGAGAGATTGAGCGATGCGTTGCTGAGAGCAACGAAAACAGTTTATGTGGATCATGGGCTCCCAAGGCAATCAGCATTCAATAGTTGGTGGACGGCCTGGTTGCGGCCGGAGTGCATCCGGGGCGGAGAAACGGAGTCCAACCGGCCTTGGAAAGGTAAGACGGTCATTCAAACTAGTGAGAAGTGGTAGATTCCCATGTAAAAATGACATCCAGGGAATAGATCTCGGCCCAGTCAAAGGCCAGCGAGAAGGTTTCGATGACTGCAAATCGCAGAGCGCCTCACAGCTGCAGAACTTCAGAGGCTTGAAATTAGGGTGCAATACGAACCGGGGCGGAGAGCACGGCAGGAAGGGCTGTTGCGCCCTCTCAAAGCTCGCAGCAGAGATCGGGGCACAGGTCAGGATCTCGAGGCTGATAGAATATGGCGATCTCAGAAAGCAGCCTGTCAGATTGGAGCACATGCCAGCACGAGCCTACGCAAACCTCCTCCCGTGTCTTGAAGCCCTTTGAGTTTCTTCGGGACAGTCTATAGGCTCGAACCTGTTCGTTGTGAGCATTCGAATCTTCATCCTCTTCGGTTATCGAGAGCGAAAGAAGTCAGGACAGCTTGAGACGGTCGTTATATTCGATTCCGAACTGTTTATCCAATGAGATGCACGCAGAATCCGAAAGAACAGTGCAGAACAAGGCACAGCAGGGTCAGCGCGATCACGTGCAGAATCTCCTGGTCATCGATCACGCGCATACTCTCCGCTTGAGATTCGTGGCGCGTCGATGAAAAATCGAATGCTCATGACTTGCGCGTATGGAAATGTCAGATGCGCGTTATCGTATGTGAGCAAATATATCAGAGAGTGCATTTCGAATACCGATCGCGCGGCCGTCCGATAGAGTTCACTGTTTGTCAAAAGGAATATGCTAAGTGTGTGTACCTCTGCCTGACCCCGCCTCCGCAATATCCACGTCTAGACTAGCTTCGATGATGTTGTGCCTATCTCCGCGGTAGCCAGAAACCTGTTCGCTGCCGCGGATGCCAAGGCAGCGGTCACTTCCTAGATCATCATCTAGCGCGCGTTCTCTCGGGTTGCTAGCTCGTTTCTAGCTCACTGGATTTCATTGTCGCATACGCACAAAGTAATGCCTCTTTCCCCGGTGTCGTTTTCACAGCCGCCGTAGTACTGTCAGCTACTACAGCGTCTATACGAGGATGTAGATGTCAAGCGTACTTGTATGTATCAAGGAATGGGGAATGAAATTTGAGTCTATACGATTGTCCTTGGGATGGATGACACAAGATGTTGGTATGATTAGAGTTAAGGATATGGGGGTGAGATCTATAGGACAAAGCTCAGGCACCAGTTGACGGTATATGCCAATCTGACGCGCAAAGACCCCAGAAGTCTGAGTTTGTCGAAAGGGCCGGCAACGGACTCGAGCTGGTGCTGCTCGATCGTGCGCTTGATGTACTGGATCGGAGTATAGAACTTGACGGTCGTCCACAGGAAGAACCGGCTGTGTTGAGACAAGATCTTCGCGTAGTCGGCTGCAAAAACAAACATCTTCCGATCAACGAGATGCAGATGTCAATCGCGGAGGGGCCACGTACTGCTCAATGCCGTGCGCAACGCAAGCCATGTCTGGGTTTTATCCGTGAGGATGACATCGACGCCCCAACGCGTCGCCTCCGTCATATGGTTCGGATCGTTAACGGTCCAAACCATGATCTCCTTCCCTTCAGCCTTACATTCATGGCGGAAGCTAGAGCCCGAATCAGCACGCAAAACACAGGAGGGAGGGCGCATTCCACGTACCGCTCGCCGTCAGCCGACGTCAGAGACCCGAATGCCATGCTGAACACGTCGCAGTCCTTCCAGAAGTACGTTCGCGCCAGCGACGGGCTGTCTCCGATGTGAGAACGACGGCAGTACGGGAGGAACTCCTTGGCAGGATCAATGAAGCTCGGATGCCACAGCCCAAGCAGAATCCTCGGCGCTAGGCGCGTCTCCCATTCAGGCTGGGACGAAATGATGCTGTGCATCAGTGCGAACAAGCGCGCGGGGTCGTTCTGCACTTTGACGTCGACGTTGAATCCGACGTGCTGGTTCTCAGGCTGGTCGGCCCATGTAAGCGAGGACGCGAAAAAAAGGCCTTTCAGATACGTACGAGCATCAGGAGGGCGATGGTCTCCGCAAAGGTGGGAATAGCCTGATGAGGCTCCTTGCGCGTCCGAACGTGCTCCATGCCTTCCGCACCGTACCATCGGCGCTCCCTGATCTGACCCTGAGAGTCCGTGGTGCGCCGGAGATCTGGATATCATGCTCAGCGCGTCGGGGAAGGTAAAAGACGACGCGGACGTGCCTGGGTCATGGAACATCACAACAACGTCGTCGAGGGAGACGTGGACGTCTGAGGGGCGTGTCACGAACACGGTCGCAGGCGCGCGCGGAAAGGAATACCGCTCTCGATTCCATCAGCTCCGTCTCTGATGGCAGCTTCGAAGCTGGCCAGAGTGTTCTCGGGGTAACGAGACGAGGCCTTAGTCAAATAGTTGAGTACGACACGTCAGGGCTGCAAGGCATGAAGCCACTCACACCGCGGTGTCCCCAGCACTCTGAAAAGAATGTTCAGCCAACTGGATCGCATCGAGACACAAACAAAACGAACGGGGAAGCTTCATAGGGGGAACCGGAGCCATAAGACCTCGTTTGCAAGTCCGGATCGGCGAGGGAGGGAAAAGAGTGGACAGCCTGGTGGGGATGAGAATGGGCGTTCGTCGAAGGGGACGCAACGCCAGCATACACTTATGAACGTGCTTGCAAACAGTGAAAGAGCAAACGTAACGGAAATGATAAATTTAGCACCACCATACGAACGTGCCGTGATTTCAAATTTGCTTAGCTTCCGGCAAATCCGGCCCGTCCTCCTTCCTTGTCCTCTTCCATAGTCTTCCATACTAACCGTAAATTTCTTCCATGAAAATGTCAAGCCATGGGTCAGGCGATGGTGCGACCCTGCGCACGTATCGGCCCCGTGAACTCTGCATCCAACCTTCGCGTACTCGCCAAGCTAACCGCTCAAATAATAAGCTCCGGGTTTCTCGTCGACGCCGAGGATTTAGCCGAATTCGTCTCCCGAGTATGACCAAAGCGCGCTGGGTTATGGGTCAGGCTGCACTTTGCGGACAAGATCCGACTCTGGAACGTCGTTGTTTGTCACGTTGACAATGTACCGACGCCAAACGACGACACGAACGATTCGCTGGCATTGCTCACCCTGCTTCTCGTCATCCTTACTGAACCCTTGGCACAAAATCTGTAAGACATACGCATGGGTCTTTCTGCGTCTCCGTAGAAGGATGCGAGTTAGATCGGCCGGATTCTATGGGCTCGCAGTAGACAATTGTCTATGGTATGAGTAATGGTCTTTCCTACGTCGAAATAGAGGAAGAGTGTTGGATGGATGTATGCTACGACGCCAAAGTCGTTCAGGCATCCCAGCCCTGTTCGTCTTTACGCTTTGCTTCAGAATACAGAAGCACAAGCAGCACGAAGATGCGCTCGTCTTCGCTCGAGAGCGTCGGGCTAAATCGCAGCACGGGAGGGCTGCTTTCCCCCGAGAAGATAGGGGTTATGGACGACCTGAGCTCAGCAACGCAATCGTCTTTCGAATTGCGCACCTGTTCCAGGGATGTAGTCAGGTGGTTGGCACCAACTATTCACAAGCATCCCACGCACCAACCAGCTATCCCCTGAATACCTCACGCGATACTCCTCCCCTTCGAGCCACCTCCAGTGCCGGGTGCTTGGTGCGAAGTCGAGTCGGTGGGGATGCTGGCGGGGAGAGCAAGGCGGACTCACGTCGAGAGGAAACCACTCTTTTTCTTCATCATGTCGACACCAGCGACGTTCGTTCCGATCTTGAACGTCTTTCGCTTCCAGTCAATCACAGCGCAGGCGGTGCCCACCCGGTTCTCGACGGCCGTCTCCAACCGGGACGTATGCTGATCATCACCATAGAAGGTTTTCGTGCTGTACCGCCGCGAGTGGTCGTTGCGGTACCGGATCACGGCTTTCAGGATGTTGTCAGAGTCGAAGACCAGGTCCTGCAGAGCGATGGTGATGGAGACCATGTATGCACGGATTCCGGGCAATAAACGGAAGTGAGAGAAGGCTGGAATGCTCAGAAAGGAGTTGTGGGTCGGATAAGTTGGTGCACATATATCAAGATCGGAGCGGGACAGGAGTTCTCAACGAAAGGTTCTGGCGAGGTTCTGGTGGGCGAACGGTCCGGCTGATCGTCATTCATTCATAAAGTAATTCGAAAGAGGATGGGATGAGTTCGTTGCAGCGCTATAGATAGGCGCGCTCGAGCATCTTCGAGTGTTGTTTTGAGTAGTGATGCTGACTGGGTCCCAGACTTGAAAAAGGCACAGGTGGCTATGCATGCATCATGGCTCTCACCAAACAACCTCAGATCATCGATCGTAATCTGCGCAGGGCAACAAAGTCATCTTGCAGTTTCAGGATAATTTCACGGAAGGTTCAAATCATGAGGGGTCTTCTCGCTGCTTACCCGTAAGGCTCTGTGCACTACTCTCACGTCAGCGATGCAGTAGTGGCCTCGATTTCGCTGACCATGGCCCGGGTGTACCTCACCTGAGCTGGGCGCTTAACCACATCGCATTCACACCTTCCCGGCCGGCCGCAGCTGCCGATTTTCGTAGGCATCATGCTATCATCCGCAGTGATGAAGGCGACTCCCTTTGATAAACGCCACGTCTCCCTTTTACACACCCAACCACCATGAGCACTGAACCCAAACGCCCCCGCGCGCGCGACATCGGAATCGTCATCGGAGAACTCCTCAAGCCTGGCAAGCTCAACAGCATCACGGACGTGCCACGGGTCAAGGTCGGGACGGCGCAGAAGATAGCTGGGAATCTGTCCTCGTTCGTTGCCCCATCCGCGCGCCTAATGGTTTTCTGACTTGTGTCCACAGGAAGGATGAAGAGGAGAGGAAGAAGATCGTGCGTGCAGGAGTGACCATTATCGGAACGGACGACATCGAGCAGGTGCCGCTCTATGCTGGGGTGGGCATCCTCCAGGGCTCTGGGGAGCTCACTGGGTACGATAATGTTGCATGGTCGATTATGTCTCGCAGATTCATGGCCCCATCCAGTTCTATATTCATAAAAGAAGGCGGGGAACTCACGTGTCCGATCGCGATCTCAGGAACGATGCACACTGGGCGTGTCTACGATGGTGAGCGCTGGCTCGAAACGTCCAGAATATGTTCTTGATTTGCGCTCAGCGATAAATGGCATCAACCCTTTGAGAATCCAGCTACCCGTGGTTGGTGAGACATACGACCGGATGACGCATCCTCTCTCGCACTCGGAGGTGTCCATGCCCGACTTGGTTTCGGAGGCGGTGGCGAACATGTCCAGTGAGAGTGTGCAAGAAGGCAACGTTGGGTTCGTTATTTATCTACCGATCCCTTCTTTCCATGGCGCTGATGCGCCTCAGAGGTGGGACGGGAATGGTTTCGTTTGGCCTCAAAGGGGGAACAGGATCGTCCTCACGCATCGTGCCAGGCTTGAATGGCACGAGTTACACAGTGGGTGTCTTGGTGCAGGTGCGTGGCCCCTCTTGAGCCCTTCGCACCAAGCTATAAACTATCTCCAGGCTAATCACGGCTCGCCTTACGATCTGGTGATTGGCGGTAAGCCAGTTGGCAAGATCCTGGACGAGGAAGGCTACACTGCCCCGTGGTTTCCGACGCATGACGCCCAAGTCAAACAGCTGCAAGATGGCGAAGGCAGGCAAGTCATCTGCGCTCCGATCCGTTTCCCATCCAACTCATAGCACCTCAGCATCATCGTCATCGTTGCCACCGACGCTCCGCTGCTTCCTCATCAGGTGAGTCCGTCAGCTGCATCGTTTGGAGTTGTCGATGACGTTGACAGTGCAGCGCGGTTGCCCGGAGAGCTGGTGTGGGCATTTCCAGAGGAGGAGGAGGAAATCACTTTTTCAGCGGTGGTACGCTCGTCCTCGAGCCTCTAGAGTAGCTCTCACATTTATCAGACATCTTCCTGTGCTTCAGCACAGCCAGACCGGAGACCCCTCGAGTCGCTCCGACGTACGAAACCCGCGTTCAGCCAATCACGACTTTCGTGGGTCACTGAAACTAGCCTCCCTTCTTGGTTTTAACCTTGGCATTGACAGACGGTGAACGCTGTACACAACGAAACGCTGGATTTCATGTTCCGAGCCGCAGCGGATGCGACGGAAGAAGCGGTCTTGAATGCCTTGTTCGCTGCGGATGATCTGGAAGGGTATACGGGAAGGAAGTGGCGCAGCCTGCCGGTAGACAGGGTCCGGGAGATCGTGCAGCAGTCTCGTTCTTGAAGACCGCGTCAATCAAAGTTGAGCACTATATATGTACATACTTATATCAGGCGAAAACACGTACTTCAATTAGTCTATAAATTTTAAGGAGCTATTGATGTTTCAACTTTCCATGCAGCTTGCGACTCTACTTGGACCGGTGAGCTCATTACGGCGAAGATCTGGTGATCGAAACACGATCCCGTGACAGTCACGTGGGTTTCATTCAACGCCATTCCACCAACTCGCAGCCTTCCTCCCTATACGACGCAAGAATTCTCTAAAAGCGGAACGGAATTGATCCCTTCACTCGCGTCTTAGTCTCTTTGTGGGTTGTAACAGCCCGACAACTGCCTAGAATAGTGAGTTGTCATTTGATATCATCAGAATGTGATGTTAAGATTCTTCAAGCAGAGGACACACCAGCCTATCCGACGAGTCCCCACCTGTTCCCACGCAGCTTGACTGATTATCCTGGAGAATTTGATTTCCGCAGCTCCACCGGGGTTTCTCGGTATCTGCTGCCCTCGTGCATCATAGGAATTTGCTCGACGCTGAAGCGCGGTGCTTGTGTAATGCTCCGACGCGGATCGGAGAACCTATCCTGCTGACAGATTCAAAGGAAAATGCGCTGTGAAAATTTAGAGTTCATCAAAAACACGGAGCAGCGCGCGACCGCAGGAACCCGCGCGCCTGACGTCAATGCAGATCCATGCCGATGGACAGAGTTCTCGCGCTCAAGACCGTACACGCAGATTCTCAAGCGTGTCAGGCGGTTTAGAGTACAACGTGCTTTGGTTCAGAATGTGGTCGTCAGCTTTCAGCTTTAATGTGCAGGCCGCTGGGATGCGCATATCCAAAGAGACTGCATAACATAAAATACGCATAACGATAAAGCGCATCATCTTTATCTATCGGGCGAGTGAGATAGTTGCTTGATTTCAATGCTGATAACGGCTAGCAGAGAGCACAAAGGGCTGCAGCGGCCCGGAGAGTAAGAATAGCTGACCGTCGAATGAGAGTGGGTGAGCCACACAGCTTCTGACCGAGAGCCAGCGGGCGGCATCCGTCATGAAAAATGACAAGTTACGGACCGGAAGAAGATCTGTGGATGGGAATTTTTTTCCAGAAGAAGACAGCAGGAGAGAAGAGGAAGGGTCGGCGGCCAATTCCGGCCAATGTGAATTTGGCTCGCCCTCACAACAAGGCTGGAGATTATCGAGTCAGCCCCACTGAATAAGCCAAGGAATCGAGTCCACGAATGCAATGTATGGATTTCGCAGCCAGATGCGCTGCTCAATCAGGTCTGAGAGGGATTGTGATTAGCGAGTGAGTAGTTTCGTCGCCGGTGGCACGTTGGATCACGTGGATCACGAATCCAGTGATGCCGGTCGAGTCCTAACCATCCACGGCCTTCGTTGACGCTTGGCACGACCCGGTTTCGCACGGACTCTCAAAGCTGAGCCTAACGCTCGTTGCGTCGCTTCTACAACAGGTGGCGACCATCCGGCGCGATGACCCCTCCTCTGTTTGTCATGACTCATTTCGTCTTGAACATAGGAATCAGAATGCGAGTCGAATAAATGCGTTCCTCAGCAACAAAATAATACAACATCTTCTCTCTTGTGCTTTTGCTCGACATGTCTCTCCAAGTGCCTAAGCTATTCCAACCGATCGTGGTCGGCGACATGCAGCTCAAGCATCGCGTCGTGATGGCCCCTTTGACCCGCTACCGCTCGGACAAAGAACGGATTCCTCTCCCGATCGTCAAGGAGTACTACGTCCAGCGTGCATCGCAGCCAGGGACCTTGGTGATCTCTGAGGCGATTTTCATCGACGAACGCGCCAGCGGCTACCGCAACGTTCCTGGCATGTGGTCTGAGGCCCACATCGCGGCATGGAAGGAGGTGTGTTCACGTCTTCAGGCAATCAACGACCGATCAAACTGTTGATTATTTTTCAGATCGTCGCCGCCGTGCACGCGCAAGGCTCATTTATTTACCTGCAACTGTGGGCACACGGTCGAGCAGCCCTCCCGGACACCCTGGGGGATAACCCGTATGTGTCGGCATCCGATATTCCGCTCAGCGATCGGCCCGCGGACGAAATCAAACCTCGTCCGCTCTCGACGACCGAGATCGCCGAGTACGTCGAGCTGTACGCGCGAGCGGCCTCCAACGCTGTGCACAAGGCTGGCTTCGACGGGGTCGAGGTGCATGGCGCGAACGGGTACCTGATCGACCAGTTTACGCAGGATGTAAGTAACGTGCGGTCGGATGAATACGGAGGGAGCATCGAGAATCGGGCTCGGTTCGCGCTGGAGGTCATCGATGCGGTCGTAGCCGCTGTCGGGCCCAAGAAAACGGGCTTCCGAATCAGTCCCTGGCACGATTACCAAGGTGATCCTCCCCGGCATGAACAGACTTCGATACTGACCGGGAGCATAGACATGCGCATGAAGGACCCCAAACCCACCTTCTCGTACCTTCTCGAGCAGATCAAAGCGCGGCATCCCGACCTAGCATTCATCCACGCCGTCGAGCCGCGATCGGGGGACGGGAAGTTCTCGCAGACGAGGACATTCCAGAGTATATGAACAACGACTTCATCCGCGACATCTGGGAGTCTTCTGGCAAGAGACGACTCATCTCCGCTGGTGGATATACTCGCGAATCAGCCATCCGGGACGGTGAGAAAGGCGAACTGGTGGCCTTCGGAAGACTTTACATCTCGAATGTAAGTTCTGTTCTGCTGTATCACTCGGGGCTTCGCACTGACAATGAGATCCATCAGCCTGACTTGGTCTCCCGCTTGCTCCATGACTACCCTCTGAACCCGTACGACCGGAACACTTTCTACGCCGAGGGCGTCTCTGATCCGAGAGGCTACACGGACTATCCGTTCTACACTTCCGAGTCACAGGTTGTGGGCTCTGGTTAGACTGGGTTCGTCACATCAGACACATCAAGCTTCCTGAAATTCTCCACGAAATGTCCGCAGAAAACCAGATTCCATCCTCGTACAGAAATCGCGTAGCTAGCAAAATTTCCCATAAGAATAGAGTGATCTTTGCTGCTGCTTCCTCGCTGCGAAAATCGTGGTTCCTTCCATTTTCTGGTAAGCGATCTGCACAACCCCGTGGTGGTTTATGTAAATGACACCACGGCCAAATCTGCACTCGACAAGAACTTTTTCGGTCTCGTCTTACTTCACACGCCTGAAGAATCCGGTCAAGATCCGCGAATAAATTTACCTACAGTATGCCTGTCGCTGTCGGCGTCATAATCACAGTGCATGTCAGCCAGAACTAGCCAGCTGATGAGTATCACGTGATGCTATGTTCAACTTATCAGCCGAGCAGGGTCCTACGGCACTGCCGATCCGATCCGTGATTCTGGCTCACCTTGATCTGGTCTAGGTCCTTTTCATTTTCATGCGGGTCTCGCTCTGGAATAGACTAGTTACAATATGTCTGTACTGTGACTCCATTGCAATTTTTGAGCTCACATGTGATGTTCCTGCCGTGACCAAGACATGACTGCTAGGACTCGTGACCCTGGGAATATATATCAAGGTTGATAGATGTTTGCAAGTTGCTTCAAGTTCATGAGATTGTGGAAACTCCCTCGCTCACGACCCGCTCTCCATGCGTTCGTCATCTTCAGCTACACGTTTAATATTAACTCAATATTCCATTCAGCCTCATTATCGGATCTAGATGCTGGCATTCTTACGCGCAGAACAGCAGGGATCCTCGCGCGATAGACCAACTCCAGCGACATCAGTTACATCACCCAAGCTACGACTCGGGAGCGTAAAATGGATAATCCGTGTAGCCCCTCGGATCTGAGACGCCATCGACGTAAAACGTATCCCGGTCGTACGGGTTCAGAGGGTAGTCATGTAGCAAGCGGGAGGCCAAGTCGGGCTGACCTCATTATCAGTACGGTGGCCTCATTAATCCAACAAAACTCACATTCGAGATGAACAGTCTCCCGAAGGCTATCAGCTCGCCTTTCTCCGCGTCTCGGATGGCCGATGCACGCTTGTACCCCCCGGCAGAGATGAGTCGCCTCGTGTCGGATGCCCAGATGTCGCGGATGAAGTCGTTGCTTACGTCTTCTGGGATGGTGTCGTCTGCGAGAATATCGCCTCCAGCGACTCGTGGCTCGACGGCGTGGATGAAAGCCAAGTCGGGATACCGCGCTTTGATCTGCTCGAGAAGGTAAGAGAAGGTAGGCTTGGGGTCTTTCATACACATGTCTATGCCCCAGGTCAGTATCGAACCCTGTTCGATCGCGAATTCTTCACCTTGATAGTTGTTCCACGGACTGATGCGGAAACCCGTTTTCTTAGGCCCACAGCGGCAACGACCGCATCGAGGATCTCCAGCGCGAATCGAGTCCGATTCTCGATGCTCCCTCCGTACTCGTCCGACCGCACGTTGCTCACATCCTGCGTGAACTGGTCGATCAGGTACCCGTTCGCGCCGTGGATCTCGACCCCGTCGAAGCCAGCACCCTCCACCGCATACTTTGCTCCGCGCGCGTAGAGCTCCACGTATTCGGCGATCTCGGTGATCGACAGTGGGCGAGGCTTGATCTCGTCCGCGGGCCGGTAGCTGAGCGGGATATCCGATGCGGACACGTATGCGTGTTCACCCAGAGTGTCCGGCTGGGCTGCTCGACCGTGTGCCCACAGTTGCATGTAGATGAACGAGCCCTGCGCGTGCACGGCATCGACGATCTAAAATCACATTACACGTGGTCCTCCCGCGGCATTGTCTTGCGACTCACCTCCTTCCACGCCGCAATGTGAGCTTCGGACCACAGACCGGGAACATAGAGGCATCCGGCAGCGCGCTCGTCGATGAACATGGCCTCTGAGATAATGAGCGTCCCCGGCTGCGAGGCCCGCTGGACGTAGTATTCCTTCACGAGCGGGAGAGGGACGCGGTCTGGATCAGAGCGATTGCGCGTCAATGGAGCCATCACGACGCGATGCTTGAGCTGCATTTCGCCCACCAGAATCGGCTGGAATAACTGAGGCACTGGGAGAGACATGTCGAACGACACCGAACTCGAGATTGGAGAAGATGCTTCTTGCTTGCAAACACATTTATCTGAATCCCAATCTGTTCGCTGCGCGCCGTATTACGCTTGGCCATGACGAAGGACCAGAGGAGTTACTCCTTCTATCCGCGATGGAAGTGAAGACCTTGCCTCCAGAGCGATAAGCGCAGAGCTAGGCGTGCTCTGCATGAGCAAGCATGGACGAAAGGCTCAGTTTAGCTCGATTGAGCTCGTAATACTTATTTGACCGCCTGTGGGTCAGCGCGCCCAAACAACCGCGGTGAGTCAACGAAATAACGCAAGTTTCTCCCGACGGTAGCGTAGTGATTGCGAGCCTGTTCTAATCAGTAGCCGCACGGAAGACATGCGAGCGGAGGTTCCAGCTCCCATCACGCAGCCCAATCCATTCCAGACTCACCTGAGTAGCGCATCGAAGCACCTACGCCTACGACGGATTCCGGGTAATTTAAGCACATCTTCGCCAGTGGCTCGGTGGGAACTTTTCAGTCTTGAATAAGCACCACTGCGGCTCATCACAGGCGAAGTCACATGCCCGGACGCTTCTCCGAATCGAGTCTCGCCTTTTGTCACCTAGGCCGCCTTCGAGGTCTCCTTCAGACTGGGCTAGATGCAACTCGATGAAGAAATGGGCGCACCGGTGTTCAGAATCTAAATAAGTTCGCAATCACTCCAAATATCGGACAGTCGGATATGAAGTTGAAGTTGATCGGAACAGAGGATCAACGGGATCAAGGCGCCAGAGATCTCCCACCCTCTCGTGCATGACTGTTCGGAAGCTGGGTCGGTAATCTCTTCTGACGCGACGGGCCGCTGCGTGCAGAACATATTATGCTATCCGTATGACTCCTCAGGCTGTCGAAGTGCGAGATACATCAGCAAGAATCGCGCAAGCAAGCAGCATTCGATTTGTGTCCCCGTCAAGCGCCACTTGAAGATGATCTGACACCATCGCTGAATAATACTGATCTGGATTCGGCACACCCGCTGCTCTCTCCAGACTCCCACGTCCTATTCCAATTCGCGCTAGCGCTCCAACTTGCTCCGAAGTTCTTGCTCGAGTTCATTGGAATTGCGACCGGCGCTTTTGGTACTCAATCCGTCGCCAGGGACAAGCCAGAGATGGGGTAACAACAAGCGGGCGCAGTACAGCGCGACCTTCGTGAGTAGCCAAGGTCACATCCGGGGCCAGTTGCTCCTGCAATTGTCCGCGAGAGTAAGTATCCCCGCTCACACGCATGTGCGGCACTCGCATCGCACGCCGAGTACACCGCAAACCCGTCCGCAGTGCTTGTGAATCTGCGTACGCTCCCCCGCCGTGTAAGTCCCGACATGATTCTACGTAGACCTCCCCTGCAGCTTCGCACAACACTTGCGTTGTTCGATTGATGCTCGAAATGCACAGCGCAGAATCCTCGGAGGTCGAACCAATTGAATACAGATCGCGTCTCACGCCACAGGGGTGCCGCAATGATCTTGGTTGCGCCACCACGACGTGTATGCATCGCGTGGGTGCGCGTGCGCTCTGAGCCCAAGATGACGGGGAAAAACCTGCTGGATAAGGAACAAAGCTCGGTTGCGAAGTTTTGATTGAGTGACATTTTCGGAAGCAGCTTGTCAAAAACTTAAAAGGCACGTTACTATCACGTGACATAGTTCAGATCGGCGCTTCCAGATGGAATACAGAGCCAGGATGACTCGTGCCAGTCTATACTATACAAAGATTGCTGAACATTGTCTCGATATATCTACATACACTTTTGAAATCAACCAAAATACAAGTAGTCCCTGGGTCCCGAGTCCCTGAATCACATCTCCACATCCTGGCGTGCATACACTTCCTCCTCCTCATAATACACATGGCTCGTCGTGTACGCACGGATCGCAATGGACGGGGTGACCACGGGAAAGCTGGACAATGCGCGCGGCTCGATCCCCGACCCGCGATTTGCAGCTATTTGCTTGATGTTCAAGACGACGCGGGCACCGATCATAGCGATCAATCTGCGCTCGCGGTCAGTTTGGGGGGTAGTTCGATTCGTGTGAATGATTGGGGCTCACGATGTCGCGGGGCTGTAAGCGAGCCAGGGGTTTTGTCAGCTGCTGGTTAGTTTACGGAAGCGGGGGAGATGGACTTGCAGAATGGGGAGCTGGGCGAGCGTCGGCCGCGCTGTGTGCCAAATGACAATCTCCGCAGTCGCAAGCACTGAGAAGAGCCCCGTCAATCAGTGGATTAACAGTGATTAGGCCATTGCCTGGCTGCTTACGGACGACACCCAAGAACCAAAACACGCCGTCGCGCAGGAACATGGCGATGATGGGACCACGGCCGAAGGCCCGGGACGTCACGAGCGATAACCGACACCTATGGAGCGTCATAGCGAACATGGTCGTGGCCTGCACAGATGAGCAATCGGTTTCGCATGAGAGAGGCGAGCCTACCATCAAGAACGGGGGGACGGCGTAGTAGGTGAGCAGCCTCGGAACGTCTGAGCCGATAGGTGATCAGTGAGTGTAAACGCCCCTTGTCCTCAACACTTGCCTTGTGAATAGCATCCAGTCAATCTGGAAAAAATTCAAACGTTAGAAATGACTGCGAAGAAGATCGGCTGAGACAGTTTACCCGGGTGCGTGCACGTAGACTGAAAGATTGGTCAGCGAACGAAATTAAGAGGCGTGGACGGATCAGACTCGCCTTTTAGGTCGACGATGGCGAAATAACCGGTCACCAGCCTTATTTTGATCTCCTTGTCAGCAGCCGCAAGATGAAGCTCATTCGGAGGGAAGGCTCTCACATCCCGGTCAGCTCAGCTGCGGAAATGAGTCGCATGAAAGATCTCGGCGAAGTCCGAACATACCCATCAAGAGGGGAACGAGAAAGTACAGCAGTGTCCTGGACCGGTGGAACAGAATCCACACTCTGCCAGACGAAAATCACATTCATGTCTCAGAGAGGCTGTGATTGCGACATACCGCAGCGCCAGGATGAAGTCCGCCGACACGACAATCAATGTGCATGTTGATAATAAGACCTGTGTGAGGGAGCGCGTATGTGTGAGCTGCCGGGGATCCACGTCGTTTGGGGAGACTGACGCACGTAGAAAAAGTTTTGGCAGCTATGCGAGAGAACGAGAGAGAGAGAGAGACACGAATCGGGTCCAGTCAGCCGCGCCGCACAGACTTGGCAAGGGCCGCAGCACATGGCGAACTCACAACTGATCCGAAAGTCACGACCACCGCGCGAACAGAAAACGAAGACGGAGACGTACTCGGTCAGAATCCTGCGGTCGCACCAGGTCTGACGACATATCAGAATCGAGATGCGAGAATCAGGAGACAATGATCAAGATCCCTCAGGATAATGATCATCATTCTTGGCTCACTGTAGACAGAGAAACTGTCAAAGTCCATCAACGGCGTACATTATTGTGCCTGGGTAGGGACAAACCAGATCACCCCGAGCGTGAAATATCGGATCTTGGAACTGTCCGTCAGACTGGTGACCGTGAGAGAGAGAAACTGGCGGACCCAAATCTAGACAAAAGTTCAACACGCAGGCGGGAGAGATAAGATGAGATAAGATGGGCGGAGGCACTAACATAGAAAACATTTGCGAGGCTGATCCGTGTCCTCCAAACAAGGTCGATCTGGGGGAGCGAACTAAGCGAGCGGGATCGCGATGAATTCAATACTCCACCGACCTCGTCCCTGAGCGTGGCGATGTGCTCGACTCTAAGCGGCCAATTAATTTTTTCCCGGACCGCACGAGACCCGATATGAGGCAAAACATACACGACAATGCTCAGTGCAGCGACTAGAAGGAGAAGCAAACAAAACAGGAATTCGTCAGTTCCAGCAAGAACAGAGTGGAGATTACACACCAGCGAGCTCGTTGGTCAGTGTCGAGTCTTTGAGCAGCTGGAGAAGCAGCGCCTGCTCCGCACCCAGAGCATCGGCTGAACTCATGGCGGTCGAGGAGGAAAGAGCTAGCTTGCTCCACGCGACTCGCAATACACACGAAGGAGAGTGGGGGTAAGGGGGGGAGAAGAGCTTGCTTCACTGGACAGGCGATACACACGGACGGCTGGGAATTCACCCTACTTATATGCAGCACAAGGCATCGTTGCCAAGTTCTGCGTGGAAAACGTGCGCGCGTGGTTCCGCAGATGGCCGACCGCCCGACGCTGCTTCCGGACGCCAGATCACGCTCACGCATCTTGGGGTGTGCGTGTGTGTTTCCCACGGGACCGGTCCCGCACACATGTCCGATCCGAAAGTGTACCCCAGATACTGTATGGATCTGATGGAAGCTGAGAGGCTGGTGTGGATGCGGCGGGCGCACGAGTAATTTGAGTTATGTGCCGCCTAATGAGAGGGTATGTCGGGATTCATTACATTGGCCATTGGGTGAGAACGGGCACGGGTGCAGAGGATGTAGTGAGAGTCTCGGACTCAACCAGAGTGCCAGACTCGAAGGCAGGCCCCAGGGGAGGACCTGACGCACGTGACACACTTGGCGGGTGATTCTCGATTCATCAACCGATCAGTGATTCATCATCAGTCACAGTGATGTGCCCCTCTCGGTCCGACGGAGTCTCAATCACGCGAGCAGCATACACCAGCACACCCTACGCCTACCAATCACAGATCCAATGACCTCGAATCGACACTCCTGCATGCCATACGTCCGCACCGTCTATAATAATATCTGGCACTCCTCCCACCGGTACAATCGCGCCGTTCCCATGTGTCTGCTGTCAGGTCGAAATCGACATCAGCAACCCGCGCTGTCATTCTCACCACTTATGGCTCACCCATCCGCACAAGATAGATAATGGCGTTCTGCGGCAGTCGCGTGAGGCTGAAATTTCGCGAAACCACTATAAATACGCTGGCTTGATCTTCTCGACCGGTGAGTCCAAGTAAACACTATCTATTTCTCCGGCCATCCTTCTCGCTAGTGTGTAAGATCGTCGGAACCTTCTGAGAGTTCCTCAGAGCCTTGGCGTGTCGGAATCCGAGAAGCTTGCAACGACCACTAGGAATCATATTTCAAGGACACTGAGATGAGTACAAACAATGCTAATGACTACCTATAAGTGAAACTACCGATAGCATATATGGCACAAGCTGGATGGTGCGGGTCAGAACCATTCCACCGTGAACGTCCACTCGCCCGTCTCGTAATCGAAGTTCTCAAAGTGCGTGGCTTTCATGTGTTTTAGTCGCTTGAGGGTTCGGATGGCAGCGGGATGCGATGGATCCTTGATCGGCTCCCGGGTGGCTTTATCTACAGCCCAGCAGTTCAGCAGTCGTATTCTGGCAGGCACATTGAGCCCGGAGCCGACAGGCGGCTTCTCCACCTCTGGGATATCGGGATAGACGGCACACTCCTTGTCGTCGAATTGGATGACCAGCCCAAACAGCTCGTCCAGCTTCTTGATCCCGGTCAGATCAACCGGCTTGAGGAACGTCACCTCGCCGTAACCCGCGCGGCCGACCGTCAGGCCTTTGTACGACGTCAGCTCCCCGTGGCTGGCCAGCCGCAGGACCGACATATCCGGCCGGGACCAGTACTCGCCCTCCAGCGGCTCAATCTCGTCGTACCGGTCACCATCCTCAGCGGCGGGCGGCGGCGCTGCTGCCGTGAACCGAGTGCCACCGCCGGCAGTCGTTCGGGCAGCGGGCGTCGGCGAGTCTTGGCCCGGCGAGTGCGCCTGCGTCCGCGCAGTCTCCTTCTCGCGCATCGCGATCCCCAGCGCGGGACTAAACACGATCTTGCCTCGGCCGGGCGACCCAGCCGTCAGTTCGTTCGCGTCGACCTTCTTGTCCAGAATCAGCTTCTTCACACCGCTGCGCGACCCGCTGCCCAGCGCCGGGCTCGCACTCCGCCCCAGCGCATCGGGGGATTGCAACGTGCGGCTCAGCGAGAGGGCTCCTGGGACAGCACTGGTGGTGAAGTTGAAGGGATTTGCGAGCGTAGGCCGGATCGCCGAACTCCTGGACGCGCCGAATCCGCGCAGCTTCGAGCTCGCGGGTGTCCGGCTGCGCAGCTGCTCCAGAGATGGCGGAGGAGGTGCGATGAACATCGGCATTCGCTTTTTCGGTGGAAGCTCCAACGCGTACGGTCCCGGTCCAGTCGGCAGCATAGCAAACAGATCCGCAGATATTGGCTCGGCAATCGAGGCCGTGAGCATACCACTGGACGCGTTCAGGTTGTTGTTGTTCATACTGCCGAACATTGAGGGGTTCGACTGAGTGAGTGCTGGCGCCAATGGTTTCGCAGCCGTGCTTCCGAAGAGGCCATTCGTTTGACTGTTCCCGAAAAGAGAGGGTCCAGCTTGATTTGTGTTCGTGCTCCCGCCTAGAGCAGGGAAAAGAGGAGTCGCTGGCTTGCCAAAGATACCGGTCGTGGCTTGCCCTTGCTGCTGCTGCTGCTGCTGCTGCGGGTTGTTGTTGTTGCCGAATATGCCACCGCTGTTGCCGAATAATGGATTCGGGTTAGCCGGGGCCGCGGCATTTGTCGTACCACCACCAAAGACTGATATCAGCGTCAGAAAAAGATCCACTCTGCGACTACATGAGAGCACGCACTGGAGCCAGTCGTCGTAGCCGGCTGCGCCGGGTTACTGAAAATCCCGCCAAAGCCAGCTGTTGGTTGTGCCGCAGGCTGTTGGTTGTTTGCGGTGCTGCCGAATAAGCCGCCGCTCCCACCGAATGTATTTGTCGTAGCTGGTGCAGCAGGTTGACCAAATATGCTAGGCTTCGGCGCGTTGGTGTTGTTGTTATTCCCTGTATCGCAGATTTATCAAGGACTGTTTCGAAAAATGATACTGGACGCATACCAAACGACCCAAAACCAGTAGTCGGCTGTGTGTTAGCGTTGTTTCCGAAGATACTATTGGTGGGTTGCGCGTTGCCGCCCAGAGGATTCGGAGTGGAGTTGCTGCTGCCAAACGCTGTGCCCGCTGGAAAACAATTGGTGATTGTGGATAGGCACACCAGTAGAATAAACGCACCAAACGTGCCAAATGCAGGTTTTGCCGCATTGTTGGTGCCTCCGAACACTCCGCCGCCGCCTCCGAAGACACCGGTCGTTTGAGGCTGCTGCTGCTGCTGCTGAGCCTGGGGCTGACCAAACGAGCCGAAGGGGGAGCTAGCCGCTTGCTGCTGCTGCTGCTGCTGAGGCTGACCAAACGCGCCTCCCCCGCCACCAAACACAGACGTCGAAGGAGCGTTGCTCCCTCCGAAAGCACCACCGAATCCTGTCGTAGGTTGCGCGTTGGTCGCTCCTCCAAATATCGACGTCTGCTGTGCTGGTTGCTGCTGCTGTTGAGTTTGACCAAATATGCTCGTTGGCTGCTGGACACCGCCAAATGCAGCCGACTGCCCGAATCCGCCTGAAGTCTTTCGGCCTTGCGCGTAGTCTTGGAATCGTATTTCCTGGAAAAAAAAGTTAGGACCCCCGTGGACAAGTTCCATGATACAACGCACCTCGAAAGACGTTCCTCGATACGCGGGCATACATGAAATGGATTGATAGTTGAGTGTCACACTCGCAGAAGCCGGATCCTTCTCTGAGAACGCGGCATAGGGAGGATTGGAGGACCCTGTCGTAACCGGCGCGACATTTTCCGTGCCAGCTGAACGAGACAGACATATTCACTTCAGTTTTGGGTAAGAGGTCGAAAGAAGAGTACACGCACCTGTCGCGGCGCCGAACACCCCCGTCCCTGTTTTATTCGCGAAGAGAGACGTGCTCTGGGGTGTTCCGAACGCAGATGAATTGTTTGTAGCCCCACCAAACGCAGTTCCTTGGGTCTGGCCGAACGCGCCTCCTCCCCCACCAAATGCACTCGTGCCTCCTCCACCAAACGCGCCGAAGCCCTGTTTGGGGGCACCAAAGGCAGACGTCCCCGCGTTGTTCTGTGCATTGTTGCCGCCGGCAAACGCGCCTGGACGTTCTCAGCTCGAGATCGGATCTGACGGTAGCGAAAAAACACGCACTGAATCCACCACCGGCGTTGTTGTTGTTGTTGTTCGTCGCTGGCGTCAGATTTCCAAACATGGGGTTGGCCTGAGGCTGCTGCTGCTGCTGCTGGCCGAACGCATTGGATGTTCCTCCGCCAAAAGCTGTATATGAATGTCAGTCGATCATCAGGACGCGCCGAACTGGACACAGTACCGGAACCTCCGAATGTCGAGGGCTGGCCAAACGCAGACGTTTGATTCTGCTGCTGTTGCTGTTGATTGTTGTTATTGGTACCCCAGTTAGATCCAAACATAGTGGAGGGGACGCGAAAGTGCAGTGGCCCAGGGCCAAACGAACTTTGAGGTGGGCCTGTGACTGACTCTGCCAAACGCTTTGACGAACGCTGACTCAGCTGTTACTGCACTGCCATTGTCACGGTACCGCAATGAGTCGCTGTCATGTTCGTGGCTATGCGACGACCTGTTCCGGAGTATTTGAGTGCTTGTGAATAAGGATCGACCCATCCAGATTCGACTCAAGGTCTTTATAGCTTTATATTTGTTCCTGAATTGAAATCGCATCCGCCCGAGACATTTCTCCAGGCAAATAACCTTGCGTGCCCAAAAGTAAGTAGACCGGATTAGTTTGGCTTTGTTTATCTCCCTTCTAACATACTACGCTCCTTGGCAGTTCCCAAGTTCCCAAGGGCGGAAGGATGTCAAACGAGACCTACAACTGGCCGGTGGCATTTCAGGACGAGCAGTCGTACGAAGCCAATCGTGTTCACATCGCTCAGATGCAGGCGGCGCTCCATCAGGCTACTTTGGCCAATGAGGCTGGCAAGCAACACTATGATCAGGTACAGCGGGAACTCATGCGTAAGGTGCAAGAGGGGGAAGAGGCGCAGTACGTGTCAATGATGCTGGATTGTGGAAGGGTTTTCTGAGCCCCTCTTAGACGAATGCTGCAAAGTATGCAGTCCGGGAGGCGAGTGCTCACCTCCCTCAGCCAGTCAATTGTACTCAGCCCACTCCAGAGCTGCACCGCAACTCACATTGCATCCACATCAATCACCCGCAGCTGAGAAAAGAGTAAATCATGCGTCGGGGAGTGCGAAAGCCCAGTCATCCCCACGAATAGAGGAAGTTCTCAGTCCAGGATTACAGGTCCGTTCTTTTCCATTGCTCATCTCTTCTCTGATTGTTGTTGCAGAATAACTACACCTCCAATCACTACCAGCCGTCCGTTCAGGCATCGCAAGCAATGTTGACTGCCCAGCCCGCCTATCCGGCATTTCCCCCAGCCCAGGTGCCAGCATCCACAGTCCGAGCCTATCACCATTACTACGCGTCGAATCCACACGTACCATATCAAACCTCGTCATTTACTACACATTCACAACCACAAGTCCCCCCGCCAGCTCGTCATCCCGTCCCTGCTGCACCTCCAGTCGCTTCGACCTCGCGGCAATCTGCCCAGCCACAGCAGGACCCCATCTCCCACCCACCCCCACCCTTACCGCCTCAGACTGTCAATCCGTTGGACACGATCTCGCCAGCTGCAGCCCGCCAGAATCCGAATGATATTGCTAGCGGATCGCAGACCCGGCCGTCGATTCCACCACCACAAACGACTGCGCGAACCCAGCAGCCATCACACGCGTCGCTTCCTCAGCAGTCGAGTACGTCTCACCCTGGTGTGGATGGTGCAATGGGGAGCTCACGTCCCTCTGCGCCGGCCGCAGCACCGATACCTCAAGCAGTCCCAAAAAATTCACCTGCAGGTTTGGGCGTCAGTGGTGGTGCTTCACGGCCTGTACCAAATACTGCGAGACCCTCTGTACCTGCAAATGCAGTCGCTGGCAGCTCCACGCCAGTTCACAAGTCTTCAAGCACAGTTGAACCTCGCCCTCCTGCTGCGGCCCTCGCCTCGGCCGCTGTGGCGCAATCGCAGATCCCATCTGCCTCCCAGCCATCGAGTTCCCATACATCCCTCCCTAAACCACGACCACCCTCCCTTGCAAATCTACCCATCCCCCAACTAGATCCCTTGCCAGTTTTTCTTGCTATGGTGAATCACTGGCAGAAAGCCTCCCCACCCGAAGCTTTCATGGATATCCCTCATGCGAAAATCCGGATTATCAAACGTCCAGGGGCTCAAATATTCTTTTGGCAGTTGCAACCCGGGTCATCCGAGTTCATTCAGCTCAGTGCGGCAGAGGCATTGGCGAGAATGAATATGCAGCGCTCGGTCTCGATATTCGTCTCGCCGCAGGGCTTTCCCGTGATATTGCCGACGCCGCTGTCGGCTGAGATGACCAAAACGCATCCGCATTTCGCAGGGACTATCGCCGCAAATGCGCCGAACGCAGTCTACCCTGCGCCTGGCCAGGCGTCCACCAATCTCGTGCCGCCGCACGGGCGGTCGCCACGGCATGTCGATAAGCGCTTTCTAGCGCAAGACATACTGCGGGCTTTGGGAAAGGAACAGCGATATCGAGCCGCCGGTGTGGAGACCCAGACACTTGACGCGAAAGCGGCGGCGCCGAAGATCGCTGCAATACCAGCTGCGCCGCGACCTATGCCCATTGAATCTGAGCCTGTCCATGTTATGCCAATACCTTCCGCCCCGGCAAGACCCTTTACTGCGGACCCTATTGCGCCTCTCACACCGGCAGCAGCAGCACCACCAACAACTCTGGTACCATCATCGGCACCACCCGCTGTAACTCTCACTCCGCAGATCATGGACTGTGTACTGGTTCCACCCGGCCCATACGCGGAACTCGTTCGGCGTGACATCCGTCGCATGCGTGCTGCAGCGTCTCCGCGAGATGAGTCAGACGTGGACATGCGAGATGTGGATGAGCTGGTGGTCGATTTCAATGACCTGAAGCGGCGGCGGTCATTAGGTATGGCGAAGCCCCCATCATTGCCCCAGTCTCGCACTGAGCCACAGTAGGGTCGTACAGCAACACGACGAGTTAGTATTGAATGTCATCGGGTTCTATCTTCTTTATAACATGAGCCTGTCAGATGAGGGAGAAGCGGCCGCCATGCTCGAAGCTTGTTCCAGAGGGAGAATGGTTCGGTGTCGGTGGATCGCTTGCGACGCTATGCTCAACTGTCTCGAGAACGCAGTCGCTCATCTCTACGAGCATGCACAAGAAAATCCGCTCGAACCAGTAAGTGTTTTCTTTCTTCTAGACTGGGGTCGTTGCTAATCGGTCAGTCCTGTGCTTGGAACTTTTGCGGCCAACGATTCTCGGACAACATCCATTTGGCTCTGCATGTGGAAAGACACGTCCTAGACAACATTCCCTGTCCTTACCGAGGTGGGAACCAGCGTCTTTCCACTTCAACGTTGGGAACTGATCAACTCAGGCTGCCAACGCATCTTGCGCAGTCCGGCTGAACTGATGATACACAACACCACCCATACCAATAGCCAGTTGCTACCTAGCACTCGACCCGTCGCTCCCCAATATCCCCCGGATCTGCCGCCAGTCCCGAAGAGCGTGCCGGCTTGGGCCCAGTTCCAGCCAGGTCTGACTCAGCCGGTGATCAGCCGGGATTGGCACAAAACGCTCGGTTCCCGTGTCCTGCAGAACATCTTCGGGCCTGTTTCGGAGTCGCGTCTTCGCCGATATAACGCCGCCGTGCCGCTCAGCGGGGTCAAGGAAATGTGCCCGGACTACGAGTTTCTGGAATCGTCTTCGCGCCACTACTCGTTCTTGCCGTCTCAGCCTGCGAGGGTGCGCGAAATGGCTGCGCTGGAGACGAAGGAGGTCCAGGACAGGATTGTGAGAGGCGACTTTGTGCTGTGGCCACAGCCTAAGTTGGAGCCGGTCGATTGATAAGCCCGATTTGATCTGATCTTATATGCTTTCAGCTTGCTGTATACGTAGACGCATTTGCGATGCCACATCTATCAAGGCCTTGTATCCGAGCAATTATTGGCAGTAGCAATCTAGATGTAGCCTAACGTTTTGTTTGGTTGTCACATTTGAATCACCACAATCCACATTGACGGCTGGTGCGGGGTCACTCTCGCGAACCGCGAACCGCACCTGGAGCAAACACAAGAATAATAACTTCTGTCACATGCAGTCGACAAGGCGGCTCTTTGGCCTCGGACATTGGCGCGGTTCTCACACGATCCCGTCCGCGGAGTGCTGGTTTCACAAGCACGCAAGTTTGGCGCTGTGATGCTGCAGGTCTCACTCGATTCCAAGCCTTGCACCTCGGATTACATCAGCTTCTGCCTCTGATGAATCTCACCAGATAGACGCCCGCTGCCAATGCACATGCGTCAAGGTCCTGCCCTTATGTTGCGGCATTCCCACACAAACCCCTTGCCATCTTCACTAATGCCAGACTCACAGCTCTAATCACACAGGCCCACAGCCCCGGGTAGAGTTGATTCTTGAGCAGTTCCAGCCATGTGTGACCCACCTGGAGATTTATCTTGTAAAACTTCCTCCGACTCATTGTCAGCTGTTCCACACACTGCGGGGGGACTTAATTTTTTTATGTGGAAAATGCGTGACAATCTAGAAGTCCGATTTTCACCGTTCTGTTTTCAGACAAAAATATATATATTAGGGGAAGTCAAAGCTTGGATTTTGAAAGTGATCTGAAAAGCGATTCAGCGGTGATTCAAAAGATGATTTGAGTGCCATCAAATCACTGAATCACCTCGAATCACCGAATCACCTCTTGAGGTGCTTCAGGATGAATCCGGATTCTGAATCACTTTGAAAACCTAACCCTGATATCTGTACTGCTTCATGTGCTGAAAATTCCATTTCCTTCTAAGACATCCTTCAACTACCGACTACTTAGACCGCTACAAGCCATGGCAAAGAGGAAACCCCAAGGCTCAATGAATGTATCGATAACGTCCCGGGCTCGCCGCTGCCTGGGAGTAGTGTGGGGCATGGGTAAGAGTTGGTGTGGTTGCGGGCCGTGGCAGAGAGGCAAGGGTCAGGTGATGACATGTCACTGGAGACGTCGCAATTTGGATTCATAGGCTACTCTACATACAGACATGTACTCGTAAAAGCACCCCAGGGACCTCCAATTATTACGTAAAATGGCTTCGAGGCCCCCTCCGGAGGCCATCAAACCACCCCCTACCCCCCCTGATCGGAGGCCATCCTGGAGGCGCCTTCCTAATTGGTACTCTGCCCAGCCATTCATCCACAGCCAGCATGGTAGGCTAGGCATTGACCCGAGTGTTTATATGTGCTGTAGTAGTCAGTATAAAGCCTCATACAATGTCTTAGCTCACAAAAGCTTGTATTTCTTGCTTGCAAATGGCAGACCACTGGGCACACAAAATTCGGGATTTGAGCACATGAGCACTCCTCAGGTGCATAGAGCAGCAGTATATATATTAATTCGAGATTGAGCATGAGGTAGCTGTGCCCACACGCAAAAATGAGATGTTGCTGAAGGGATGGTTTATGGCCTCCACAACCTCCCAGGGGCAGAAAAAAAGGTGTTGGGTAGCCCACAGGCCCTTGAATTCTGCTTCAATAGATCAATTTGACGTTTGTCAAAACAACAGCCCAGGATATCAATTGGATGCTGGAGCAGTGACAGAACAAGCCTCCACCGCCTCCAGGGCTGGGGACCAAAAGCGGTTATTGTAGATTCAGCCACATAAACCATATTTCTGATCTTGTTTGTCCTAGTTGGAATGTCTGGGTATTCAAGAGAGACAGGTGGCTACATAGATCAGATGCTAGCACCAATAGCAGAACTGGCCTCCATGGCCTCCACAGCCAGTGACCAAAAGCGTTTTTTTGGGTTCAGCCACATAAACCATGTCCATGATGTTGAAGGTCTTCCTTGTAATTATGAGGGTCCTTTAGTTAAATGTCTCACCACATGAATCAGATGCTGGAGCAAATGGCAGAACTGGCCTCCGCTGCCTCCACAGGTTATCACTTGAAGAGTCTGAATGAGATGACAATGTAACAGATATATATTCTCCTGGCTGACCACATTCTGTCATTTTCACCTCTACATGCTAGTTTAATTGCTGCAGAATGTTAAAATTAGAGGATGGGAGACCCTGGAGGCACTGGAGGCACATGCAAGATCCAATCAATGTCATCAATATCATCAATGCCATCAATAGCATCAAGAGCATCACCGATCATTGGTATATTGATCAGCCAATCAGATGATGAATGAACATCGAACATCTAGTATATTCACTCCTGAGAGACACAGACTACATGTATGCTCATACTGAAAGTGGATTAGTGGTCCCAGGACATGCCCCAATGACATATTGCATGCTTGTATCAGGGACATATGATTAAAAATCGGAGTTGGCAAATGAGCTGAAAGTACTCCACTGTACCACTCATCTTCAGTTGACTTTCAGCTCATTTGCCAACTCCGATTTTTAATCATATGTCCCTGATACAAGCATGCAATATGTCATTGGGGCATGTCCTGGGACCACTAATCCACTTTCAGTATGAGCATACATGTAGTCTGTGTCTCTCAGGAGTGAATATACTAGATGTTCGATGTTCATTCATCATCTGATTGGCTGATCAATATACCAATGATCGGTGATGCTCTTGATGCTATTGATGGCATTGATGATATTGATGACATTGATTGGATCTTGCATGTGCCTCCAGTGCCTCCAGGGTCTCCCATCCTCTAATTTTAACATTCTGCAGCAATTAAACTAGCATGTAGAGGTGAAAATGACAGAATGTGGTCAGCCAGGAGAATATATATCTGTTACATTGTCATCTCATTCAGACTCTTCAAGTGATAACCTGTGGAGGCAGCGGAGGCCAGTTCTGCCATTTGCTCCAGCATCTGATTCATGTGGTGAGACATTTAACTAAAGGACCCTCATAATTATAAGGAAGACCTTCAACATCATGGACATGGTTTATGTGGCTGAACCCAAAAAAACGCTTTTGGTCACTGGCTGTGGAGGCCATGGAGGCCAGTTCTGCTATTGGTGCTAGCATCTGATCTATGTAGCCACCTGTCTCTCTTGAATACCCAGACATTCCAACTAGGACAAACAAGATCAGAAATATGGTTTATGTGGCTGAATCTACAATAACCGCTTTTGGTCCCCAGCCCTGGAGGCGGTGGAGGCTTGTTCTGTCACTGCTCCAGCATCCAATTGATATCCTGGGCTGTTGTTTTGACAAACGTCAAATTGATCTATTGAAGCAGAATTCAAGGGCCTGTGGGCTACCCAACACCTTTTTTTCTGCCCCTGGGAGGTTGTGGAGGCCATAAACCATCCCTTCAGCAACATCTCATTTTTGCGTGTGGGCACAGCTACCTCATGCTCAATCTCGAATTAATATATATACTGCTGCTCTATGCACCTGAGGAGTGCTCATGTGCTCAAATCCCGAATTTTGTGTGCCCAGTGGTCTGCCATTTGCAAGCAAGAAATACAAGCTTTTGTGAGCTAAGACATTGTATGAGGCTTTATACTGACTACTACAGCACATATAAACACTCGGGTCAATGCCTAGCCTACCATGCTGGCTGTGGATGAATGGCTGGGCAGAGTACCAATTAGGAAGGCGCCTCCAGGATGGCCTCCGATCAGGGGGGGTAGGGGGTGGTTTGATGGCCTCCGGAGGGGGCCTCGAAGCCATTTTACGTAATAATTGGAGGTCCCTGGGGTGCGTAAAAGCAGGGTGGTCAAACATGAGGTGATTTTGCAGTGATTCTAGAGTGATTCATGGTGATTCTGTGTGTCGAATCAGACTTGAATCACCACTTGAATCACCACTAAATCACTGCAAAATCACATCTGTGGGGAGATGTTTGACTTCCCCTATTGGAAATAGATGTTGATTTACAGCTCGATTTTTACCATGAATAGACATCTATGTAGACGAGACGAAGTATTTAGTCTCAGTCGGTCAATGGAGAAAACGACTCGATTAGTACCTGTAGACGAGACGAAGTATTTAGTCTAAGGTACGTAAGTAAAGTACGGGTGAACTTGGAAAGGAAATGTTCGCACCTCAGTCGGTCAATGGAGAAAACGACTGAGGTGCGAATGTGACCGAAAATGGGAGATATAGTGACCAGACATAGGAGTTGATCCGAGTCCCCAACCCGGACTGGAACCTCTCCGCTAACACCCCCCCCGACTCGGACGACTCCTCATCCCAACAATCCCATCGCCGATAGGTGCTTCCGTAGCGTCGTTGCTGGCACCGGCTTCGTGAAGATGTCCGCCACGTTCTCGACTCCGGCGACATGCTTTACCACCATCTTCTCGTCATACACCAGTTCCCTGATGAAATGGTACTTGATGTCGATGTGCTTGATCTTGTGATGCTCCTTCGTGTTCGATGTGAGTTGCACCGCGCCCAGATTGTCGCCATAGATCACGAACGGCCCCGACTGTGGGAAGCCCGCCTCGGCGAACCATGATCGACTCCACAGCATCTGCTGTGCCGCGCGCGCAATGGAGACATATTCCGCTTGTACCGTTGAAAGCGAGACGGTCGGCTGCCGTTTCGCGCTCCAATCCACCGGGGTGCCTGCTGCCATCGTCACGTAGCCCGAAACGGAGCGACGTGTATCCACGCAAGCCGCAAAGTCCGCATCTGCGTAGCACACCGGGCGGATCCAATCCGCTGGAGCCACGCCAGGTGGGGGAGGTCGATAGGTAAGTCCGTGATCCAGGGTTTCTGACACATAGCCGACAACGTGCATCAGCGCGGCCCAGTGCTCACGGCCCGGATTTTGCTGGAAGCGTCCCAGGACGTGGACCGCGTATCCGAGGTCAGGCCGTGTTGTCGCATTCGCCCATCCGAGCTTGCCCAGGATTGCCTGGTACGGAAATAACGCCGGATCCATTTGCGTCTCTCCCTTCCCCGGGGAATCATTCCGCGACAGCGCACAGCCAACCGGAAGCGGGGTCGCGCGACCACGCACACCTTCTAGCCGGAACTCCCGCAGCATCTCTTCCAGGTAAGCGCGCTGACTCAAGCGCACTGTGCTCTCCTTCTCATTCCATTCGAACTTCAAGCCCAGCAGCACTCCCTTTGCTTCCATATCTTTTATCTCATAACACTCCGCCATCTCCTGCTTCGCTCTCCTCCGCATTCCTTCATCCGAGGCGACGCCGAAAATATCATCAGTGTATGCGTTCTCGAGGACAAATTCAGTGTCCGAGGTCCATTTGGTTCGTACGCACGGGTCCGCCTTTGACGTGTAGTAGCCCAAGTCGTTGTAAGCGCTACCCAGCTCTTGGAACCAGTCGTGTCCGCCCTGCATCGTCCCGTAGATAGTCTTGTTTAGACGGCACACGTACTCCTCGAAACCGGGCGCTTTGTGCCCCGGAGGTTGTCGCATGTAGATCGTCTCAGTCGTAGGGCTGTTCAAATAGGCAGATGTGAAATCAACGATAAAGGGCTTCAGGCGATACGTAGCGCATAGTGCCGCTGTATAGCGGATGCTTTCCATCCGAGCAACGCCCGCCCACGTATCGTTGTAGTCCACCCCTTTCTTCTGCGCTCTGCCATCGCCCACGAAACGGGCCTTGTCGGCAACCCAGTTCCCGTCGCCGTCGCGTTTATGGCCATACACGAACATGGACCGCATGACGTTTGCCCCCTCCAGGCGAGGGACCAGATCCCATACTTTCCGCTCCTTCATCATCTCTAGCTCCTTCTCTGCTCGCATCCACCGCGCTTGATCTTGGCTGTACGCCTCTCTCTGGTTCCTTGGAGGGGATTCGTGGTCGGGAGGCGACGACACATTTGACTGTCCCTCGTCGGGGCGGTCGTCGCACTCATAATCCAATTGAGACACGAGAGCTTTTGTCTGACCCTCACTGGGGAGCTCTGTGTCCAGCGCGTAGTCTTTGCCCTTCTCAGCTGCCCTAGCAATCCTCTCCTCACTCTCTCTTGACTCTCTCATCCGATCCGACTCCTGGCAATTCCGCAAGGACCGACGTATCCCTCCCGCGTCTGGCGGCAAGCGGAGGTTTGTTCTGATAGGCGGCGCGGGGTTGATTGGCGGTGCAGGGCTGATTGGCGGTGCGGTTACCATCGGTGACGCGGGGATGATCAGTATTGTGGAACTGCCACCAGCGGCGGCTGGACGTCTATCCCCTGCTTGCGTGGGGTCCTCCATGCCGGATGCCCAGGCGTCCACGAGCTCGCTATCGTCGGCAACATCCGCTCCTGGTAGGGGAAAATCGGTTGGCTCCAAGGTCCGATTCGGTTTTCCGTGCTCAAAGATCACATGGCCAGCTTGGATGACCTTCCCACCTTTGACCATGATCCGATACCCAGCGTCGCCTCCGAGATAGCCGAGCATAATCCCATCGACCACTCGCTTAGCCAATTTGCTTCCGCCCGTCACCTGACGTCCATTCCCATTGGTCGGTATCACCGCATATGCCTTGCACCCAAATGGGTGCATGTGGGACACGTCCACGCGGTGATAGGCTGGCTACCAGACGCGCTCTGCACCAGCTCTGTAAGGGCGTATTTTTGCGCTTTTTACAGAGTTTACTCTTGAACCACTCGGTGTATCGTGTCGCGGTTAACAGTGTTGCGCTCAGTAGGACTTATGGGTCTACTGCCCAGTCGACGACTGTGGATAGTGTCGACGATAGCAAGGCAGTCAGACCACTACTGTGGAACTGGTCTTATGAGTCTACACCAGGCTCAGGGCCATTAGTGACGAACGCTTGGACCGCGACCATTCCCCAAAAAGGGATATGTCGTTGCGTCGACTTCTCAAAAAGGGTCATTCTCTGCAGATGGGAACTTGGGCTGAAGGGCTGAGCAATGCGCGACGTTCTCAATAATAGAACTACTACTGGACAGGACTTGGCGTTACAAGACTTAAACCATCTTGTCGCGGCAACTCCCGGTTTTGAGTTGGACGTTTCCTCAGATCATGCCACGACGACGACTTGTCACATGTCAGGATCCATTCGATCACGGGACATTGTGGACCCGTCGCGGTGACACTTCCAAGTGTCACGGCGAGTCGCGCCCATACTCAAACACACTAAAATCGATACGGCTAGATCCGTGAACCGAGCCATGTGGGAGACGATTGGCGTGCCTAGAGCCATACGGCTTCTTGGGGCGCCCACGTTGGTCTCACATGCCAAGACATACCCGTTGGCCAATCCAGCACGTCGTATTCCAAAAGTATGACGCGGTGAGTTGGCCCACATCAAAAGTATCATATGGACAATGGGGCGGGGTCCTGATCACTCAGGACCTGTCCGATCGTTCAACTTTTCAATTACCCTAAAAGGCAACCGATCTTAGATAGCGTAGCTACTATGCAGTTGTACAGGACTTTACTAAGCAGCGTCGTAGACAGTATAAGTAGCACGTCGTCTCTTTGTATTAGGAAGCTTTCCCCCGGACTGTGAATCACTCTCATTTCAGATTGTTTTGTACAATTTGCGTGCCGCGTGATTCCACCCTAAGAAGTTCTGCTACCCCTGCCCGGTCGCGACGAGCTGCTCCCTGAGCACTTGTAGCTACTGTGATTTGAGTTTGAGTTGAGATATCAGAAAGTCGGGTTCGCCGCATCTGGTATTGTCGCGGCATTTAGTGTCGTCGCCTTCGGGCTTTGTTGAGATCGTTCCACACCTCTAGCTTGGCAGTGCGTCGACTAGTTGTGCTCGGGTTGTTTTGGTCAGTTGGCAGTGCGTCGACTTGAGAACTTTGGTTCCACACTTCTTGCTTGGCAGTGCGTCGACAAGTTGTGCTCGGGTTTTGGACATTGGATATTGGCTGTTAGTTGGCAGTGCGTCGACGCGGCATTTTGGTTTACTAGTTGGCAGTGCGTCGACTCAGTACTTTTGGTTGTGTCAGTTGGCAGTGCGTCGACTCGACATTTTGGTTTACTAGTTGGCAGTGCGTCGACTCAGTATATTGGTTGTATCGGTCGGCAGTGCGTCGACTTGATATTTGGGCTTTGCGTCACCATCTAGACGCTGTCGCTACAAGGGATCTTAATACTTCGTATTAAGCTCTGACTTGTTATATTGTTGTTGTGGATTGGATTAGTGTTGGTTGTGGTCGTATAGAAGATATTGGTTGAGACACCATTGTTTGCTATATATATATATTCTTGTCGTCGACTCCGTCTCCGCGACTATTGGATCTGCGTCTATTGAGAGTTGTGATACTGGTGCTCTGTCCACCCCGAAGCCCTCGCATCTTTCACACACTGAGAAGCTGATTACGAGGAGTGTGAACGTGTTTATATTTGGGTTTACTTTCATAGTAGATTCACTTTTGAGCACGCCCTCAGCATTTCATCTGGAGCCCACCGCGAGGGGCTTCTAAAGTTTCATAAACTTTAAAAATCAATAAACCGGATTCTTTACCGCGACGTCGGATAGAGACCAAGGGTTTATCCCGCGAAGCAGTTTATTTTGATCCCAAGCTCCTGCGCGACCTCTTGAGGACCAAGCGGAGATTGAGACTGAAGGAAACGCTCCAACCTCAGGACCTTTCGAAAAACCACGAAGGTCTGCAAGACATAAAACACCTTTGTATCTACCACCCTTGCCTTCCAAGGCAAAAGGAAAACAAAGAGTGAATTCGACGTCGAAGCTTCCAGCTTTAGACGCAGCTACTTCGAGTTCGACGACAATCAGTCGATCTCAGACTAGCTCACAAACCCTCTCAGAATTGTCTAGTAGCGTCACTGCTACAAACACGAATTCTAACAACATCCCTACTTCCCCTGTGACTTCAGTCGCGACAACTATGGCTCCAAAGACTGGGTTCAAAATCCCCCAACCTTGGGACACAAGTAGACCTATACTTGATGAAAAGGATCCCCTGTCGATTGAGGCATATTTGCGTCACTGCGCGCAGATCGTGGAGGATGGTGGCATCACAGATGCCAAACAAGCAAAAAGCATGTACATTCGTTACCTGCCGTCGCGGCAAGTAATGGACGTATGGGAAGGTCTCGATACCTATTCCGACGACACGAAAACTGTCGCGGAGTTCGAGGCCGAAATATTAAAAGGATACCCTGAGGTGTCCAAGCGAAAAACGGGGACCATGGCGGATCTAGATAGACTCTGTCGCGAGAACCGTGGAATCAAAATAACGGATGAAGGAGATTTGAAGCGTTTCGGCCTTCAAATGTATAGTCACTACAAGCGACTGTCAGTCCCTCCTGCCATTATCACCAACAAAGTCGCGTGTGAACGCTACATGCGTACTTTGGACTCTGAGTTCAGTACCGTCTTGAGGAACGCTTTGGCTACGAGTCAAGTATTCAACAAGCGCTATCAAACTCGCGCCGGGATAGCAAACGCTAATGTCCCCGCGACTGGAGTCAATCGGCAGGACGACCCCATCCAGCTGAAAGAATTAATGACGATGGCGGAAGAAATGGCGTCGACGTTGAGCAACGAAGACGAAATTCCCATAATCGCGCGACCTCCCAAGGTTCGCTTCGACTATGAGACTAGTCCACCCAACCATGCTAAGGTTGAGGAGTTGGAAAACTCGATTTCCAACTTGAAGGACTCATTTCTTCTACACCAAAAAGAGTTACAGACTCAGTTGCAGGAAGCGCTGAAGACGTTCGTACAGACTGCTCGCGAAGCGCCTATACAGCGGTCGCGGCCAGTAGGCAACAACTCTTCTGTGCCCCACTTTGAAAGTCGCGCACAAGGAGGAGCTGCCGCACGGAACGACGACTGTCGCTACTGCGGACAAACTGGTCACTGGTCGAACGAGTGCCCGCTCAAGAGGTCTCACATTGAGAAAAACCTTCTCAAAGTCGACACCAAAGGGATGTGGAGGCTCTTCGACGACAGCTTCTTACCAAACGGAGAAGGGACTCAGGGGCAACGAGTAGAGGCTTATTGGAAGAAGAAGGGCAAGTCCGTCAACTTCCAAGACTCCTACTACTTGGACCAGTTCGATAGTCGCGACAATGATGATATGTCCGACTACCCTGAAGAAGTGGTAGATGAGATACGCTCCCTTCGAAGTCAACTCATCCAATACGAGAGGAAATCGTCGCGACCAACCCCAGAGAGTCGCGCTGAGCCAAAGACTCAAAGAGCTGCATCTGGTTCTACCAGTAATGCAATAGAAAGTGCCATGGGCCAATTCATGCAGAAAGCCATGACCGACGCCATGGCCGGCTACTTCAACAACATGAACAGTGGTTATCCTCAGACTCAGGAGCAGTTCATTCAAACCCGTCGTGGTGCGAATAGCCAACCTGAGCGCGACGATAACAACTCGGGTTTCTAAATGGTTCAAGGAAGGGGGCTAAACCCACAAACTCAGCCAAGCCCTCTGAGGACCATGATAAACGAGCTGAGCGACGAGAGAAACCAAGAAAACCTGTGACTATTGAAGAAGTTAGTGATAGCGACGATGATGAGGAATCAGTGCGCGACAACGTCGAAAAGAGAAAGGAACTACCGTTTGAGAAAGTCAAGCCCGTTCTACAAGAACCAGTACATTCTTCAAAAGCGCGCGTTCCAGATAAATACCAGTTGCGTGCACCGATTCAAAAGAAGGCTGTGGCAGAAGCAGTCTACGACAAAATGAAAAACGCGTCAGTCGACGTCACTGTGGGTGAACTCCTAGCAGTTTCGGGGACTGTCCGCGACTCCATTCTGAAGGACTCTTCGAAGAAACGAGTACCGGTTCAGAAGTCCATGCTTCAAGAAACTGGCCGCGTCGTTGAAGACATCTGGGATGGAGAACTGAGCTACAACCTAGTCAGTGCTAAGGAATTGCCCGAGCCTGTGTTCTATCATAACACAGTTGAAGGAGAAATTCCCATTGGCGCAGTTGTCGCAACGGACCCATATGAGATGTACTTGGAGTCGATACCCTCTAATGAGAACCCAAGACATGTCTATGTTGGTGATTCGTCGGCTGCTCTCAGAACGATAAACGGACGGATTAACGCGCGTCTCGACGCGGACTGCATCCTAGACAGTGGATCTCAGATTGTATCGATGGCTTTCTCAGAGGCCGTCGACGCACAATTGAGCTGGGACCCAAAAGTCGTCATCTATATGGAAAGTGCAAATGGATCTATCTCTAAGTCACTGGGATTAGCGAGAAATGTACCCTTCAGGTTTGGGACCATCCTGGTCTACCTGCAAGTGCACGTTTTGGAAAGTCCAGCTTATAAGGTGCTGCTCGGCAGACCGTTTGATATCGCGACTGAAAGCAATATCAAGAACGCGGCCGACGGCAGCCAAATAATCACCATGCGCGATCCCAATCTAAAGACACGTTGTGCAATGGCTACGCAGCCACGTCGTGCAGACGACTTGCCGCGTAACACCAAAAACAACGACGGATCTACCGGGCCCTACAGTTCGTCGAAACCGACGACCAGTCCAGACGAACCGAACCCTGAACGGGATTTTCAAAGAGCTTCGAGGAATTGACCAGGTTGAGTCAAGGAGAAGAAGTCGCGGTGACTGTGTCGTTGGGAAAAGATGGGAATGTAGTGTTCGAGGATCTAAGAAAGCCGCGTTCTAGTGGCCAGTTTACCCAAACTGAGCTAGTAGAGGCATATATCTTGTCGTCGAAAGAGGACAAGGAAATGAAGAAAGACGTCGCTGCGTCGACTTTGTTTCATTCATATATGAATGAAAGACTCTCAGACGCGGCAACAGAAAAACTGACTGTTGGTACTTGGAGTGTACTAGACGACGACTCTTCTAGTCGCGACAAATACTCTGTGTTCGCAGGAAAGAAATACAAACCTGTAGACCAGAAGGTCAGACCAGTGTACACGATGGGTTCTGAGAGCGACCGAACAATTCGAGAAATGGTGGGAGATCCCTTGGATACGCTACCTACTCTAGACCCGCGACCACCTGATTTTACCCCAACTGGTAGATTCACGGCGGAACGCAGGGATATTGTGGACAAGTTACACAAAGGGGACTTCTTATTGCCAGAAGAACGGAAGTTGCTCATGCACTTCTACATGCTTCACAATCAGAGTTTCGCGTTCAATGATGAAGAACGTGGCGCATTAAGACAGGATATATTTCCTCCTGTCAAGATCGCGACAGTTCCCCATACAGCATATCGCGAAGGGAATATTCCTATACCTCGCGGCATGTTCGACCAAGTGTGCAAGGTCATTAAAGACAAAATCGCGGCCCAGGTCTATGAGCCTTCCAATTCCTCTTATCGGAGCAAGTTCTTCGCTGTACTTAAGAAGGATGGGAAGAGTATCAGACTGGTGCACTCGCTAGAACCACTCAATGCAATTACTATCGCACATTCAGGATTGCCGCCCGCGACAGAGGAGTTAGCAAACCACTTCGCCGGTCGCGCCTGTGGTGCTGCGCTAGATTTGTACTCAGGCTACGACCAGCGTGACATCGATCCAGCTAGTCGCGACTTGACTACATTCCAGTCACCGTTCGGTGCGCTGAGGTTGGTCAAACTCCCACAAGGATGGACCAACTCAGTACCCATATTCCATGAGGACGTTACTTTCATTTTGAAAGACGAAATCCCTCATGTTACTATTCCATACATCGACGACGTACCCGTTCGAGGACCTGGAACCAGGTATCTGTTACCCGATGGAACCTGTGAAACGATTCCGGAAAATCCTGGGATCCGTCGCTTCGTATGGGAACACTTTCAGAATGTGAACCGCGTCGTGCACAGAATCGGCTACTGTGGCGAGACTCTGTCTGGTACCAAGTCGGTGGTTTGCGCCGACGAGTTCGCTGTGGTTGGCCACATCTGTTCGTTTGAAGGTAGAAAACCTGACGCGGACAGAGTTGGTGTAATCATGCGTTGGCCAGACTTGAGGGACGTCTCGGAGGTTCGACAATTTATGGGCACGATTGGGGTCATGCGAATGTTCATTAGAGGATTTTCTGAAATGGCGCGACCAATTCAGAGACTGGTGAACAAGAATGCGCATTTTGAATGGGGTGACAAACAGAAACTCGCATTTCAAAGACTTAAAGACGCGATACAAGTCTGTCCGTCGCTTAAGCCTCTGAACTATGAGTGGGACTCCGAGATTGTCGTCGCAATAGACACATCCTGGATGGCCGCGGGTTTCGAAATTTACCAGCGCGACCCAGATGATCCAAAGAAGGTCTATTACGCGAAATTTGGGAGTATCCCACTTACAGAAAGAGAAGCTAGGTTTTCTCAACCGAAGCGTGAACTTTATGGTGTGAAGCGCGTGCTTCAAGCCATGGCTCACTGGCTTCTTGGTTGTAGAAAATTGGTAGTCGAAACCGACGCGCTGTACTTGGCAGGCATGCTAAGGAACGTTGGTAACCTGCCAAATGCAAATATCAACCGTTGGGCTGAGGAGATCCTCATGTTTCAGTTTACCTTGAAACATGTCAGAGGAATCACCTTCTCACCAGATGGCTTGTCGCGACGACGACCTGCACCTGGAGATGAAGAGTATCCCAATGACGAAGAGGAAATCTTCGACGAGCCACCACCAGAGAACAACGAGAATTGGGACTACGACACCGAACAACCATTAGACTTTGAAAAGTTCAAAAGGGATATTGACACCAGAGGTGGCTACCTTAACTCTATGGTCGGGTGTGCTGAGTCGGTCGACGACATATCCAAAGAGCTGGTCGAAGCTTGCGACTCTCGTCGCGCTGAGAATCGGCGTGTCAAAGACGCATATGACGCTCAAGGACTCGTCGTTCCAGTCTTCATGCTGAACGATGTGGCAAACGGAGAACCGCTTTTGCCTGATCTTGAACTGCGCGACAATCCTGAGGATCCCTATATTGAGGATCACCGGACGGGCACAGGGATTGAACAGGACAATAAGTTGGTAATGGCTAGGAAGTGGTTGAAAGACACTTCTATAAGGCCTGAAATGACAGATAAACGGTTCAGATCGTTTCTCAAATTCTCGCGACAGTTTTTCCTCAAAAATGGAAAAATGTACAAGAGATCGACCAACGGGATTCATAGACTGGTCGTGGACAAGCACCACAGGACTTATATGATGAAGGCGTGTCACGACGCGCTGGGTCATAAGGGTCTTTTCAGCACTAAGAGCCTGTTGGAAACTCGGTTTTGGTGGCCTGAGATGGAAAGAGACGTCGACTGGTGGATAAAGACTTGTCATAGCTGCCAAGTCCGCCAGAAAACTCTCCTCCGTACTCCACCGACGCCGACAATGACTCCAAGTGTATTTCAGAAAATACATACAGACGTCATGATTATGGGAACACCTTCCAACGGATACAGATATGTCGTCGCAGCAAGGGATTCTTTGACCCGCTACGTGGAAGCGCGACCGCTGCAGGCTGACAACGCCAAGGCAATCGCGCGTTTCTTGCTCGAGGACATAGTGTGTCGCTGGGGGTGTCCTAAGTGGATTGTAACCGACAACGCAGGACAATTTGTCGCGGCGTTGAATTGGCTACAGAAGAAATATGGTATCGAGGGAATAAGGATATCTCCTTACAATTCCCAAGCGAATGGCACTGTTGAAAGAGGTCACTGGGACATTCGACAGTCACTGTACAAAGCTACTGGGGGAAACGCCTCCAAATGGTTTTGGTTCTTCCCACAGGTCTTGTGAGCAGATAGAATTACAGTGCGTCGCGGGCTGGGTTGTTCACCATACTTTGCAGTATGTGGGGCCCACCCTACCATCCCTCTGGATATAGTCGAAGCTACGTGGCTAGTCGAATATCCTGACCGGATCGTCGACTCTGCGGATCTCATTGGTCTCAGAGCACGCGCTCTAGCGAAACACGCCGACCATATTGAAGATATGCGCAGCCGCGTCAGCGACGCCAAATTAAAGATGGTTCAACGCTACGAACTCGAGTACAAACATGTGATCAAAGATTACAAGTTTGTGCCAGGGGACTTAGTGTTGGTCAGGAACACAGCTATTGAAAAATCATTGGACAACAAGATGAAAGCTAGATATCTTGGGCCCATGATTGTAGTTCGAAAGACCAAAGGAGGTTCTTACTTGGTCTGTGAAATGAACGGTGCGATGTTCCATGCGAAAGTCGCGGCGTTCCGAGTAATACCCTATTTGGCAAGACAGAAGTTGACACTCTCTGAAGATATAAAGAAGCTGATAGATATTTCGCCTGCTAAACTCGATGAGTTGGTGGAGGAAATATCTGACGTCCGCAACTACCAGTTCGAAGGCGTGAAACTCAAGAACTCGGACAGTGACGACGACGACGACCCTGTAGAGGATCCAGCTTCTGTTGAGTGAAAGTCTGGCAGACAAGCAATTGTCGCGGTAGGCTCTCGCACGACAAGACGTCGCTTCTCTCAGTTTTAGACAGAATTCAGTATATTGCTTGGGTGCTAGCTGGTACCTAAGGACTATACTGGGTTGTATCTAAAAGAAAAAGGTCATAAAGGAGGTGCGCGAGAAGAAGAGACGCGACTTCATAAATAAGTGACATGAGAGAAGAGAGGCATATGGAAGGAGAGTGCAGATAGAACAAAATAGGAAAAGATTAGGCCGCATTCTTTGACATCGAGAGGTCAATGGCTTCCTTGACGTCCTTGAGCGCGGTCTTCCATTCCTCTAGCCGCGACGTGACGTAGTCGCGTTCCTCGATGAGGAGCTCGAGTGGAATGGACCGCCGCAACCGGTACAATTGATGTCGATGCACTCGGTCCGCAATAAACCTTCGGTCGGACGCGGACGCTGCCAATCGGTTAGCGAGGTGTCGCGACAGGAGGTGGAACTGCGAGACTCACCCGGGGTCGCATCAGTGGTACTGTTGCTGAGTCGCTGCCTCTTCGAGCCGGTGACAACGAACGATGGCTGGGTCATTGGTCAGAAATGTAGTCGCCGCAACTGAGTAAAACTCACGTCTGGAAACTCTGGAGACAGCTCCCTAGAGCCTCCATCTGCTCCGCGTGAAGTTTCGACATTTTGGCGCTGAGAAGACGCATCGACCTATCGTGCTCGTCTATGAGTCGAATGATAGTCCCATAGACGTCCGCGAGCCCTACGGAGTCGTCATGACCAGATCCGTCGACCGATCGAGAACCGGACCGTCCTGCGACGGTCTTGCGAGTAGATGGTCGCGGGGTCTGTGAAAAATCAACCTGTGCTCGGCAAAGGCTCGAGACGGACGCACCTTCTCTTGAACAGGAGTGGGGGCCTCCATCTCGACGTCTGAATCAATGTCGATGGCAGGAGTTGGGCCTGAAGCCTCAGGAACAGGGTCTTCGGCCTGTGCAACAATATCCGTAAGAAAATCTGGACAAAGACAGGGAATCATACCTTGGCCTTCCCAGACGACGACGGAGTCGCAGCAGGACGTGGGATGCTCTCCTGAGCCTGTCGCAGGCTGATGATCGCCGCGACAAGGGACTCATGCCAAATCAGATAGGCTCGATACTTGTTGACGGCCTTAGTCTGAGAGGCGTCGCGCTGCTTCTCTGGAACTTCCTTGAGCAGTTCCGTCTGAGACAGAGCGAGCGTGGTGGCCTCCTCGAGGCAATCCAAAACGTCGCGGGGAGGATCTTGAGCAGCAAACGAGCTGGCTTGAAAGCGGGTCTGTCGACGAGATAAGATAATCGCCGCGACACGCCATCACGAATCAACTTACTCGAACAAAGAAAATATCCTTGCCAACGCTGAGGATGCCCTCTGAACCACCTAGACCCAGCTTGTTCATCGCTGCGAGAGAAGGCTTAGCCTTCTTCCACGACGCGACGAGTGATGCAAAGTCTTGGGGGAGAGGAAACGCGGACATAGCGAGGCCTGGATAGAGAGAAAGAATGGGAACGAAATAAGGACTGAGAATGGCACTGGACATAACCTGTCGAGCCCACGCAGACTTTATATCGTCGACTCTGGAAAAACTTTTCTAGTCGCGCATCAGATAAGCCGAGGACGGCTTAGATCTGTGTTCCTGGGAGAGGGCAGATCTTACGAAAGATCAGCCACAGAGTCCGCAGAAGCCCACACATTGGAAATTGAGGTGCGCGACAACGTGCACACCCCTTGGACCCATGTGCTGGAAAATAGAAAATCCAATGACGCTACCGAGGACGAGGTCCGGGACTTTTTCAAAAATGTTTCAAGAAAATTCTTCCAAGAATTTTTGAAAATTTCGACTCAAAGGTTCACGCGACGACGACTCAGGCAGCAACGATTGATTCGGATTGACCTACGACGACGATACGTATGTGTGTGCAATGTAATAAATAAAAACGAGCCGCGACGTTCACGGACGGCGGAACGAGCTGAACTACTGCTCATCCACCTCCATGGCAGTCTCACCCGCGGCGACGGAGCCCTCGTCCTCGACGTTCTCGTCCTCGACGTTCTCGTCGTCGACTTTCCCGTCGTCGGCGTTCTCGTTGCCGGCAGACCCGGCCTTGGTGGACTCGGCCGAGGTCTCGCTGTAGTTGTCGGAAAAGTCCAAAACCTGTAAAACGGCTTGGGACGACGACGCAACGGGAGGCGGCGATGGCGAAGGCTGGGGCGACGAAGAGGGCGCGCGGGTGCGACTACTCGCCAAGTGCGCGACGTCGATCTCGTGGTCCTCGCCAGGTTGGAACGCTTGATCCTGGACGGTCGCGGGGTCCGACTGGTCGAATTCCTGGGCCTTCTCGATCTCCCTCTGGAACTGCTTCTCCATCTTTTCCATCTCGCGATAGAAAAATGGATCGAAGAAGGCGGGAGGCGCCGCGAACCGCTCGTTCGCCTCGCCATCCAACAAGTCCCCGTGGGTCAAGATCATCCGAACACCCTTACGGATGTTGGCCATCTCGGCGGCGTCGATCTCGGTCGCGGTGTGGACGAACATCGCCTTGATGCGTTCGTCTGAGCCGTCGTCGAAGTGCTCCTTCAGCTGACCAACGAAATCACGGAACTGGCCAATGGCCAGGACGCGGATCTCGTTGGCCGTGCGAAGAAGCCCGCCGTACGCGTCCAAGGTGTCGGCGAGACGGTTGGCGGACTTGTTGAGATCTGAAGACGTCGTCAGAAACGATCAAAAATAGAAATGAATGATAAGAGTGGACTCTTACCGTCCGCGCTCATCTGCGCGATGTACCCGAAGCGTTGCCCCATATACAGCTGCTCCGCGGGCTTGTAGCCGTTGGTGCAAGTCTGTTTATAGAGCACGCACGGGGCGCACCGATTGCCGTGGCGCCCGTCGACGCTCTTGAAGCAGACGCGCTGCCGCGTCACGCACATCGCGCAGGGCCTTGGCGCGACCTCCTATGAAAAAGGAAGTCAGTCGTCGAGGCATGGCAGAAAAAGATAGAGGAACGCACGAAGTCAGTTGGCACCTCGACGCCGGCCCTTTCCAACTTCCCCGCGAAACCTTGGCGTGCCACCGAAAGGAGCGCCTCGGTGTCGTAGGCGGCGGGAGTGAACGGAGCTCGGGGCGTGGGGGCCGACGCCTTCGCAGGAGTCTAGAAACAGTCAAGTCAGTAAAAAGTTGACGACAAGAAAAAGTCGCGACTCACCGAGTCAGATTTCTTCTTGGCCGCCGCAACGGACTTTTCTGCCTTCTGAGCCTTGAGCTCGGCCTTGGCCGCCGCAACACTCCGCTCGCGACCAAGGGTCGCGGCCACCCTGCCCAACTCACTGCGTGGAGTCTTGGTAGCGGCGGGGGCCGCCTGGGCAACCTAGAAAAGAAAGAAAAACAAGTTAGTCGACGTCTGGGAACCAAGATCTGTGTCTCACCTTAGCCACTGGGGTCGGGGTAGTCGTCGCTCGCGGGGCGCTCGCCTTGCGACTGGCCTCCACCTTCGGCACCGGATGGGGAGGCACGGACTTGGTCGACTTGGATGATCCATCCGCGACCTTCTTGATTGGCTAAAAAAAAAGCTGGATTAAGGGGCGTGGTCTGGGAAAAAGGAGCCGGCTTACCTTGGGCTTGACGCGGGTCTCGCTGACCTGCTTCTTGGCCACAACGAAGTTACCGGTCTCCTCCCCACTTTCGGAAGTGTCGTCCATGACGATGACGGACGGGGCTACGAAAGTGTGAGTAATCGACAGAGGGGGCAAGAGGAAGAACGCACTCAAATTCGATCGCGCTTTCCCCTTGGACTTGGGCCCCTGTCAAAAACAAACCAACCATGAGATGAAGAATCGCGATCGACGAACTGGGTCACTTACCTGAAGGGCCAGCTCGTCGGCCGATGACGCGTCTCCCTCCTGGACCCCCTCGTCGTCGACATCCATCGCAGTGTCGGCGACGGCGGCGGCTTCCTCATCGCTGAGGGACCCGGGTTGCACGGGCTGTGCTTGGATCCGGGCTGGGAGGGACCAAGTGGTTAGTCTCAGGATCAAAGAAATAAGACATAGGGTGCACACACCTGCGTGCGTTTTCTTGGGGACGCGCTTGGGGGGTGCCTCCTGTGAAACAGGGACCGGAGTAGCGGCTACAATAGATCAGTGCCCGCGACTTCGGTGAACCGAATGAAAAGGCCACTTACGAGTAGGCGCATGCGACGATGCCTTGGGCTCCTTTGCAGGAGTCGCCTTGGGTCGCTTCCCCTGCGGCTTCTCGCTCGACTTCTTGGCGACGGCGACCTTGCTGCCCGCGACGGCGGCAGGGGCCTGCGGCTTGGAGCCGTCACCCTTCCCCTTCTGCTTGGCAGGCCGGGACGACGAAGGGGCGGCGACTTGTTCGGTTGGAGCCGCCTGGGGGTCGATCAGAACATAGTAAACGAATGAAACAGATTACACGTACGGGCTCGACGACTCGCTTGCGTTTCTTGGGCGGCGACGACTCCTCGACTGGAGCGTTGGTGGTCAAGGGCGCAGGCGCCGGCTAGCCCTTACGTTAGTGAAAAGAATGGAAGGCCAAAGCGAACAGACGCGGCAATCATTGATCGCCGTGACTATTCGCTCCAGCGGGCTTAAGACGGAGCTCACCTGTTGGATCTGGCGGACGTCGACGGCCATCTGCCGCAACATCTGGTTGTAGGCCTCGGGGCTAGGCAGGTGGTGAGTTGAGTCGACAAGCCATGGGAGAGACCTTGACGGACGGCATGAACTGCCGCCAGTCGATGGCAGGCAGGTTTGCTCCCGAGACAGCTGATTCGGTGACGGCTGATGGATGGTTAGCGTGGTTGAAAAGTCGCGGTAGCCGTCTTGGGCGTCACTCACGGTTGGTGTCTTGGGGGCGGGGGCTCTGGTCGGGCGCGGACATGGTGGTCAAAAGGCAAGAGTGTCTCGTACTAGGGAGACTCTCGACCCTGAAAATTGAGGGCATTTATATGGTGAACATGCCGGAAGAAGTTTGATCGCGGCAGATCACGGAAGGAACCAAACAACCAAATGAATAAGACGTGGGAACATAACTCTATGTCTCCGCGGCTTTAATAATAAATAAACGAGACGTCGACTGTTGGACTTAGACCTGACGCAGTGAGACTGTCGCGGGATTGACCAGGAGGTCAAAATTAGTGTTCCTGGGAGATGATAGGCTGGCTACCAGACGCGCTCTGCACCAGCTCTGTAAGGGCGTATTTTTGCGCTTTTTACAGAGTTTACTCTTGAACCACTCGGTGTATCGTGTCGCGGTTAACAGTGTTGCGCTCAGTAGGACTTATGGGTCTACTGCCCAGTCGACGACTGTGGATAGTGTCGACGATAGCAAGGCAGTCAGACCACTACTGTGGAACTGGTCTTATGAGTCTACACCAGGCTCAGGGCCATTAGTGACGAACGCTTGGACCGCGACCATTCCCCAAAAAGGGATATGTCGTTGCGTCGACTTCTCAAAAAGGGTCATTCTCTGCAGATGGGAACTTGGGCTGAAGGGCTGAGCAATGCGCGACGTTCTCAATAATAGAACTACTACTGGACAGGACTTGGCGTTACAAGACTTAAACCATCTTGTCGCGGCAACTCCCGGTTTTGAGTTGGACGTTTCCTCAGATCATGCCACGACGACGACTTGTCACATGTCAGGATCCATTCGATCACGGGACATTGTGGACGCGTCGCGGTGACACTTCCAAGTGTCACGGCGAGTCGCGCCCATACTCAAACACACTAAAATCGATACGGCTAGATCCGTGAACCGAGCCATGTGGGAGACGACTGGCGTGCCTAGAGCCATACGGCTTCTTGGGGCGCCCACGTTGGTCTCACATGCCAAGACATACCCGTTGGCCAATCCAGCACGTTGTATTCCAAAAGTATGACGCGGTGAGTTGGCCCACATCAAAAGTATCATATGGACAATGGGGCGGGGTCCTGATCACTCAGGACCTGTCCGATCGTTCAACTTTTCAATTACCCTAAAAGGCAACCGATCTTAGATAGCGTAGCTACTATGCAGTTGTACAGGACTTTACTAAGCAGCGTCGTAGACAGTATAAGTAGCACGTCGTCTCTTTGTATTAGGAAGCTTTCCCCCGGACTGTGAATCACTCTCATTTCAGATTGTTTTGTACAATTTGCGTGTCGCGTGATTCCACCCTAAGAAGTTCTGCCATCCCTGCCCAGTCGCGACGAGTTGCTCCCTGAGCACTTGTAGCTACTGTGATTTGAGTTTGAGTTGAGATATCAGAAAGTCGGATTCGCCGCATCTGGTATTGTCGCGGCATTTAGTGTCGTCGCCTTAGGGCTTTGTTGAGATCGTTCCACACCTCTAGCTTGGCAGTGCGTCGACTAGTTGTGCTCGGGTTGTTTTGGTCAGTTGGCAGTGCGTCGACTTGAGAACTTTGGTTCCACACTTCTTGCTTGGCAGTGCGTCGACAAGTTGTGCTTGGGTTTTGGACATTGGATATTGGCTGTTAGTTGGCAGTGCGTCGACGCGGCATTTTGGTTTACTAGTTGGCAGTGCGTCGACTCAGTATATTGGTTGTATCGGTTGGCAGTGCGTCGACTTGATATTTGGGCTTTGCGTCACCATCTAGACGCTGTCGCTACAAGGGATCTTAATACTTCGTATTAAGCTCTGACTTGTTATATTGTTGGTTGTGGATTGGATTAGTGTTGGTTGTGTTCGTATAGGAGATATTGGTTGAGACACCATTGTTTGCTATATATATATATCCTGGTCGTCGACTCCCTCTCCGCGACTATTGGATCTGCGTCTATTGAGAGTTGTGATACTGGTGCTCTGTCCACCCCGAAGCCCTCGCATCTTTCACACACTGAGAAGCTGATTACGAGGAGTGTGAACGTGTTTATATTTGGGTTTACTTTCATAGTAGATTCACTTGTGAGCACGCCCTCAGCATTTCAGCGGATAGAACCTATTGACCACTTGTTACGCAGACGCGTCTTGGTGGGAAGCCGACATGTTTCTTCATCTGTCCGACAGACTGTACTGCTGGATCGACTGCACGCTGTGCCTGTTTCTGACGGTGCACTCACTTTGGTGAGGCAGGATGTTGGAAGCTAGCAATTGATGGCAGTAGTCCGTGGATACAGTGATGCACGTGGTGTGTACCTACGTACAGTGCGAGTCGGGTGGCTATGTTACACAGCCATTCGCCTCACTGTCCAGTTTATGCTCGAGAGTTTTATTGTCGGTTTCAAAAAATGATCCAGGGAAAGAGCCTAGTAAGCATATGCGTGGGGGGCTTCTCACATCCTCAATTATGTATCTGGAAATGCGGAGATGGGTGTTTGAACTAGATATGCAACAAAGAGGGTGTTCTTTCATGGGTGCAGATACATCATTCTTACGTGCTCAACCGTAGACCAAGAACAAAGCCATGGTGACTCCAAATCCAAGGACTAGCCACAAAATGAGGCATGTCCAATGGCGATACATGTCAATATTGTATTGACGCGATTTGCCGACTCGGCCTTCGCGAATCTGCCTCGAAGGTAAGTAAACCGCAATCTGGGAACCAAGGGCACTCACATTTGCGGTGATACGTTCTATAGTGAGATGAATAGCTTTCAACTCTTGGTCAGCTGCATTCCGCGTGAGGACCATGTTCTCAAAGAGCAACTAGTTTTGTGAGATGGGAGGTTGTTCATCAGCGATAAACCGCACATGCCTGTAGCTGATCTTTCAGCCGAGACTGAAATTGAACGAGATTGGCTTGTGTTGCCCCAGAATGCTTGGTAGATTGTGCCAGAATATCCCACTTTCTGACTATGAAGTCCGCCCAGATAGCGTCTAGACCGTCACAAACGGTAAGGTAGAACACCTCAGCAGAGAATCCATGCACCTTGGAAGTAACAGAAAGTGCTTGGAGCATGGCAATTCGAAGAAGGGGCTTCTCTGCTTCGGATGAATCTGTTCATAATATTGGTCCTAGAAGTGATGTATGGACTTGAGCAGAGCTACACGCACAAGCTTGATTGGAATGCAACAATCCAATGTGCTGTAAGATTCCACGCATAGATTGAGTGTGCTTTGCAAGGAACTTATTCTCCTCTTCATTCACAAGACGGACGGCGCCATCAAGGAGTGCCTGCGTTTCCGAAGTCAACGAGGAGACTCGGTGATAGGCTGGCTACCAGACGCGCTGAAATGCTGAGGGCACGCTCACAAGTGAATCTACTATGAAAGTAAACCCAAATATAAACACGTTCACACTCCTCATAATCAGCTTCTCAGTGTGTGAAAGATGCGAGGGCTTCGGGGTGGACAGAGCACCAGTATCACAACTCTCAATAGACGCAGACCAATGGTCGCGGGAGACGAAGTCGACAACAAGAATTTATATATAGCAAACAGTGGTGTCTCAACCAATATCTTCTATACGAACAAAACCAACACTAATCCAACCACAACCAACAATATCACAAGTCGGAGCTTAATACAAAGTATTAAGGTCCCTTGAAGCGACAGCGTCTAGATGGCAACGCAAAGCCCAAATATCGAGTCGACGCACTGCCAACTAGTAGAACCAAAATGTCAAGTCGACGCACTGCCAACTGACACAACCAAGATATTGAGTCGACGCACTGCCAACTAGTAAAACCAAAATGCCACGTCAACGCACTGCCAACTAACAGCCAATATCCAAAACCCGAGGACAACTAGTCGACGCACTGCCAAGCTAGAGGTGTGGAACGATCTCAACAAAGCCCGAAGGTGACGACACTAAATGCCGCGACTCAAACCAGATGCGGCGAATCCGACTTTCTGATGTCTCAAAACTCAAACTCAAATCACAGTAGCTACAAGTGCTCAGGGAGCAACTTGTCGCGACCGGGCAGGGGTAGCAGAACTTCTTAGGGTGGAATCACGCGGCACGCAAATTGTACAAAACAATCTGATATGAGAATGATTCACAGTCCAGGGGAAAGCTTTCTAATACAAAGAAACGATGTGCTACGTATACTGTCTACGACGCTGCTTAGTAAAGTCCTGTACAACTGCATAGTAGCTACGCTATCTAAGATTGGTTGCCTTTTAGAGTAATTCAAAAGTTGGACGATCGGACAGGTCCTGAGTGATCAGGACCCCGCCCCATTGTCCATATGATACTTTTGATGTGGGCCAACCCACCGCGTCATACTTTTGGAATACGACGTGCTGGATTGGCCAACGGGTATGTCTTGGCGGGTGAGTCCAACGTGGGTGCCCCAAGAAGCCGTATGGCCCTAGGCACGCCAGACGTTCCTCACGCTGTTTGGTTCACGGATCTAGCCGTGTCAATTTTTAGTGTGTTTGGGTATGGGTGCGACTTGCCGTGACACTTGGGAGTGTCACCGCAACGCGTCCACAATGCCCCGTGATTGAGTGGATCCTGACATGTGACAAGTCGTTGTCGCCGTGGCATGACCTGAGGAAACGTCTAACCCAAAATCGAGAGTTGCTGCGACAAGATTGGTTCAACCTTGTAGCGCCAAGTCCTGTTCAGTAGTAATTGTATTATTGAGAACGTCGCGCATTGCTCAGCCCTTCAGCCCAAGTTCCCATCTGCAGAGAATGACCCTTTTGAGAAGTCGACGCAACGACAGATCCCTTTTTGGGGAATTGTCGCGGTCCAAGCGTTTGTCACTAATGGCCCTGAGCCTGGTATAGACTCATAAGACCAGTTCCACAGTAGTGGTCTGACTGCCTTGCTATTGTTGACACTATCCACAGTCGTCGACTGGGCAGTAGACCCTTAAGCCCTACTGAATGTAACACTGTCAACCGCGACACAATACACCGAATGGTTCGAGAGTAAACACTGTAAAAAGCGCAAAAATACGCCCTTACAGAGCTGGTGCAGAGCGCATCTGGTAGCCAGCCTATCACCGGATACGTGTTGATCTGGCTGAAGTTGTATAGCGTGTCGAGATGAATGCGCTTTGGTGCGCTCCTCACCGCATGTCCGATTTGCTTTACTGACACGTTTCAGAGCACATCGTTCATACCGCTCTGGACTCGATCGGCCAGCGGGCGAAGGTTCCATGCAGCTGCAAAGGCTACACACTTTGGAGGCTCTCCGACATTGGAGGCTTGGCCAGCCTGGAGCATATCATCGGCTTGTGCGCTAAGTCCGCTGGAGAATTGCTCATCAACTAGAGTCTAGACAGGTAAGTCCAGGATCTTTTACCGCAAATTATCTTTACTAATCTTCCATTGCAGGTGCTTGAGGTCGATGTATACATATGATTCATGTACTTCAATATGAAATTCAGCTCCCTGGCTTCCATCCGCGTCCACTCAATCTGTTCATTCCCTCGACGACGTGCCATATGTCAGCCCCCAACCAGCTGATGCGGACGTGAAGGACAAACTATCCGAGCGAGAAGGACCCGAGCGTGCAAGCTGTGCACACCGGCATGCTCGAGCGCACGAACCACTTCACTAGAACCTATCGTGAGCACTACTTTGTGCTGACACCTGCATGGTTCCTGCACAAATACGCCAGCGCGGACGCGCTTGTCGCACGCGCAAACCGGCGTTCGGCCTGTTTCTGCCACTGTGCACGCTCGGCCCGCCAAGCAACGCCAGCGCGCAATCCAAGCTCCATATCGAGGGCGCGAAGGACGGCAGTGGCACGACAAAGAGCGGGACCATGCGCCGCTCGCTGACCATCACTCGGCTGTCTGGTGGAGATCTTGCATGGGGCTTCCGCTCGAGAAGTCGTGAGGATATGATGGAGTGGTGGAACGATATCCGGATGCTGTGCGCACGGTACCTGGTCTCGAGCAAAAAGATGGAGAGGAGCGGGCCGGTTGCGGCTGCTGTGCGGTCGACTGGGCACGTCAGGGAAGAGGAGGATTCCGAGGAAGGAAGTAGCATCGATGAGAAAGAGGACGACGACAAGCTCGAGTACGTTCTTTCCGCGGAGAGATGGGTCCACCAAACTATTCGAACGGACGACTTGCGTTGGAGATGTGTGCGAATGAATACCCGGTAAGGCTCACTGTCTTCCTATCGCGGGGCACATGCTGAATGATGATGTTACAGGTTGACAAGAAGGACCCGATCACTCTCGCAATCTGTCCGCGGTTGATGGCGGTGCCAATGTCTCTCACCGACCAAGCAAGCGGCAGCAGGAAACAGCACTGGAAGGCCGTCCCCCGCACGCAGCCGAGGAACCATCCGCTGAGTTGGAGCCACCAGTCGAAGACGCTGCCCCTGCGCCCCCTGTGGAGAGTCGGTTGCTCAAGGACCTCTAGATGCAGTGTCGTATTCTTGGATGTTTCCTTTCACTACATTTGTAAGAGCTCTGTTTCTTATGTATGGTTTTGAATCATTCGTCATGGATTTCTGCATTAACGAGGTATACAATGTTCCAGGCTGCGCCGACAGCCATGTTCGTTGAATGCGGGGACGCTGTCTGGACCAAGCGATCACTTTTCTCTCTATGATGCGCCGAAACATGGGTCTTAGCAATGACACACCAGTCGGATGGAAGACCTCAGACAATGCAAAGTTGGCTGATTGATTTGCGGGAGCGCTGGAGTCCGACTTGGCGCAGGCGGAGTTTCGAATCGGGGACGACAATCGAGTAGATACCAGAATGACTACAAGCCGCGCTGCTACATAGCCAGCCGACTCGCCATCAGTCGGCTGTGATCAAGGGCGGGACGTTCACCGTGGGCCCCTCCCAGCCAGTAATCTGGGGAAATTGTCTGTGAAAGGGGGACTGGGAAGGGATCCTTGCACTTTGCTGCGATTGCCGTGGTCTGTAGGGGATCAGAAGAATCAATAATATATGCGCAGTGCGCACTGTTATCTCCTAGGGTCTGTGTAGGTCGCACACAAGGCAGTAAACACGCACCGTATAGAATCAATTTGTCCCCACTTCCTGCATGGCTTGCTCATGCTGTGGTCTGAAAGCAGTAGCAGAAGATAAATGTATTGTGTGCTAGATACAACAGAGGGCGGTTTGGGAAAATATTATACAGAGGGTGGGCGAAAATTGAGGGCTGTCGTAGGATGCTTGAGATATCGCCAGGTGTTGACAGCGGTTCAGATTCAAGTCGCAAATGCGGGTTGTTGGTGTTGACGGCGGGGGTTGAACATTATGTGATAGCAGATCATGTGGCTGTGCAGGCACATCAACGACACAGGCACTCACAGCAAGGGGCGGCGGGTCTTGCAGCTCGTGAGTGTCGGTATAGTCGCGTAATAATGTCGGCAGCATGCATGAGGACTCGCAGATTGACTCGGCTCTGCGACTATTCATTGAGTCGTGCCAACTCATAACGAGTCGTTGCGACTCGCATCTTTTTTCACTGAAAAAAGAAGATCTATTCTCAGTGAAAATCGATAAAAAAAAAGATCTTCTATTTACAGTCCTGTTTTTAGGAGGAATAGACGTCTATTTGTGGTAAAGATCTAGCCGTAAATCGACGTCTATTCTCAATGTATAATTTTTGTCTGAAAACAGAACGGTGAAAATCGAACTTCTAGATTGTCACGCATTTTCCACGGAAAAAAAATAAGTCCCCCCGCAGTGTTTGTATTTAACCATTTGTACTGCAATATCTAAAATATTGAATTTTGATTGTGAGCCACATTATTCGCGATCTGCCGGAATGAAACATGTGACCTGCAGCAGTCGCGGGTCTTCGTGGGGGAATCGTCTCCGCCGTGAGAAGTTCTCCCCCAGAAGCAGATGCAGAGACCTGGCACTAAAATGTCCGATGGACTCGTTCGGGCTGGTGCATTGAAGCTTTACGAAATCTGAGATTTGTTCTTGTTGATCGTGCTGATCATGGTGAACGTGGTGAGCGTGGCGATCGTGGGTTGGTACTGGCCGTTTTTGTACATGTGCATCGAACTTCGTCTCATCGAAGGGCGGTCTGCTGCGGATTACTTCCAGGCCCGGCGAGCTCAGATTGAAAATATGGCCATGGGATAGCCGAAGTAAGTATCTCATCAATGGCTCGAAACCACTGCCCTAAACATGTGGCCCGTCACTACTGTATCACTCAGAAGCGACCTTCCCGACTGAAACCAGCACCTCAAAGGCGATGAAAAAAGCGAGGAACTTTTCACTCGCTAATCAATCGATCGCCTCCCGTCGCTGGGAATCACAATTCACTGGTGTCATCTTTCGTAACGGCCCGTGGATCCATTGGACGTGATTTGTCGCTCTGTGCTCAGCGATATCGGGGAAGTCGAGATGTAGTACCCCTCAGACGCAAAACAGCCAGAACGGGTCGCCAACGAATGTTGGCTGGGCCCAAGTCCGAATGATGCTGTCTAACGCAAAGCCCACTGACTCGTCAATGCTCGCCGTTATCGAGGAATTGATGGACCGTGTAGCCCATAGCGTGGCAGAGTATATAGACATGTACGATGCTTGGAGCTATAGACCAACGCAGATGAAACACACTGAAATCTCAAACCCAGTTGCTGGCATTGAGTGTCGCATTGTTGTATGACTGGATGATCGTCGAGAGACTGGCATACTTGTCGGCTGCGCAACAGGGTGAGCACAGATATGCGGTTGAAGTATCCCTGCATGACACTCACCACCGCATGACCCTATATCATTAGCAGTAATGAGAACCTTCCCTGTGCAGCGAGGACGGCAGATGATGAGATCGTGATCCAGTCCAAGACAATGTGGACTAACCAGTATTCCCCGACATACGCAAACGAGTTGGGATCCAGAGCGAATCATACCGGCCACTTGTTCATCCGATGCATGCACATCCCCTGAAGCGTTCGCCGTGCTCCACAGGGGTAACACGCACGCCCTGCTGTCTCTGTCTGTTCGATGCGCCGACCTCTTGATGCACCACGTCGATTATTGTTTCCCACCCCTCTGTCTGCTCGCTGCTCCCGCTCACAGTTGAGAAGAAACACTGCCTATTCCTTGCAAATTCGAGTCAGCATACGATTATCTGCCGGGTGTAATATGGGGGGCTCGGACGCACCCCTTGCTGGAGACTCTTCCCGATCAGCCCCCGCCTTATCAGAAGCAAGGTGGCGGTAGTGGTCCCCCATAATGTTACTCGGGTGTTGTTCGTCGTACGGTCTGCACGCCATGGGCCCCATGACTAGTATCTGCGGTCAGTTTTACTGTGTCGACTCTGATTTTAAGAACGGATACTCACTGATTCTGTTGGAGATGCTGAACCCGCCCAACAGTCACCAGAGAGAAGCGCTAGACAGTCGCTACATCAGTTTCGGAAGATATCGTTGCAGTCGATTAGACTGCGAAGGTTGGCGCCTTTGTTTGTATCCGTTGTCAAACTCACCGGGGCGGCCGTGGTTGTCCAGGAAGGTGAGCAGCATAAAGAAGCAGGTGAAACAAGCTGAGTGGGTGAGGAATAGTCTGCTATTTTGCTGAGTCGTCGGGTCTCGTGTTCGCTCTTCGTGGGCTTGTCGCAAGTTCGTGTCATCATCGTCTTCAGCGTCATCATCACTCCATCGTTGGAGACAATGATGACACATCGATCAGGATGCGAATTTATCCGTGGTATTAGTGTATATTAGATTAGAGTATTTTAGAAGAGCTAGAACTTGGTGCTTTGAGGCATGTGATAAAATCCCCCGGTTGTATTACATATAAGAGCATAATGGAAGAGCTAGAATTTGGATAATCCAGCCTCAAATTCTGTCTTGAATTCTGATATCAACGAACTGTGGGCGAGAATGACGCCTTCCAGTCCCAGGCGGTCACGGCTTTGTCTCTCACTGCAACAGCAAGCTTGTCGCGCTCCGATGTTCAAATTCCCCTCCCAGCTTACAAGAAATCCGAGGCTATCTTCGGAACAAAACATTCGAAGTGAGACGCGCAAATATGCGCTTCAGCGGGGTGACCGCGAGGGGGAGTAGTGACAGTAAAAAGGACCATCCGACCGGAGGAGCGCGACAGTCAGAAACGTTTCGCGTTGGTGTGAATGTCACATGTGAAGTGGAGCATCAATTATAGAGGCGGAGTACCCAAAGTAACCGACGAATTTTAGAAAATGCCTTAAAAGGTCAAATCTAGATCATCTAATATATTCTATGATTATCGAGACGAATACTTGGCCAGAGTAGACTTATCTGATATCAGCAAAAGTGGGAGGCCACGGGTCATACCCTCCAAGGCTACTAGCGGGAGTGACGCACTGACATCATCGCCTGCTCCTTTTTGAGGAGCTTGACTCATCTCGCATGTCTCATTGAGAGATTAACGCTGCGGTAAACGTCAGCTTGATGACCAGCCTGCGGTTGCAGCGTCAGCCACACAAGGCGGCTGATTTGCACTCACAGACTGACATTCGACTCATGCTAACTGCTGTCTTTCCCTACGGAGCACTACAGATGACGACCAAGCTTAATCCCACATTTGTCCGAGTCCCCGATGGCGAACCGTTACACCCAATCTCCTGGTGCCCCTCGAGCTGAGCATGGTCTGTCGTATCGGCTTTTTTTTCTTCTCTCCAGCTGAGGGCACTTCTCTTGGAACACGGAATTTGATTACCAAGGGGGGCACCAGAAAGCAAAACAGTCCTACACGCATGTATTTCCCCGCGCGATGGACATCTCCTGCGGAGGAAGCAATCCCAAGATTTGGTGGGATATCCACCCCCCCTCCGCTATCAGGCCAGTGTTAGAACTTCAGTAACGAGAAATCGATCGTTGATGCTGGTCCCTTGGTCAGAACTTAGTTGAAGGTGCGGAAACGGGCTTCCTTGGATCTTCCTCAGGGTCTTCTTTTTCTGGAGGCGTGGAGGCAAATTTCAGGGGAGGATCGCTGCGGTCCAGACAGGCTCGTTTCCACGACCATAGGGATCGGCACATTCGACAAGAAAACATTCCGGCCATTGCGGGAATATGGAAGCAAGATACCGAGAGAGCCCTGCCGTCTATCCTGGGCTCGCAGGCAACAAATGAGGGGCAATTCCCGCGTCCGGGAGGTGAAGATCAAGACCTGCACAGCCAGCAAGGCCGTCATGAAGAGTCTCGCAATTTAGAGAGCCTAGGAGGTGGAGAAGGGCGCAGTCAGGGATTCGCGCGACGGCAATTCCTCTTGGTGCGTTTCTCCCCACAGCTGGTGTGGCGATTTCAATGACCTGACTTATCCGGCAGACGCATCGCGCCAACGGCTAGTACAGCGTGTAATGAGCATGCCGCTCCCCGCAGGCGGCCAACACGACGTCTTCAATTCGCTCAGACACACACCGATAATCTAGGACTTTCGTTGACATTTACGGCTTCATAATACCTCAGGTCCCATCATTCACACACCGGCCTTACATGGAGACAACGACTAGCCAAGATAACACAGAGGGAATTATCCAATCGACCTCTTCGAGCAGAACTGGCATTGCGTCCCGCGCCGACTACGATCCTGTCTGAGCGCGTTCAAGATCGACAGACGCATGTGCCTGCTGATGCGAAGATATCAGCAATAGCGATGCAGGGCACGGGTGCGCCTACTCCGCTTCTCGTCAAATCGCTATCATCGCCCTCACCCGATCTATCCTCGACTCGTTCGGCCCTCTCTTGTCCCTGTCCCTTCACATACATCCCGCACGCATTGCAAACGATCACATCCTCCGAATTGTCCTGGGAGGTACTCGTCCTCCTTGTACCACAATGTGGGCACCGTCTTGTGCCCTTGGATGACGCCGCATCTTCCAACAACCCGTCACGTCGCCTTTTGGCCAGTAAATCCTCAGCCATGCGCTGCTGTGAGCGCTGGGAAACATATGCAGCGCAGGCGTTGCACAGCGGAACATGCGTAATGGAATGTTCCTGCGAGACAAGTGTAGACGTCCCGCAGCGGAAGCATGGCTGCGCTAGCAGCGCTTGTGGTGACGGCATCATCTGTGGCAATAGTTCAGGCATCAGAGGATTGAGCCGAGGCGACTGAGATTCTTCCATGCAGAACGGGCTAGGCTCGAATGTATTTGAATGTAGTGAGGGCGAGAAGGAAGCCGGCGGCGCAGAGGGAACCGGTGAGGGAGTGACTGGTATCTGATGAGGGTCAACGTCAAGGTCATGTTCTGGGATGGGGAATGAGCGTATTCTCCCTCGTGGCCTGTGAGGGGCGTACCTGAAGCTTGTTGACTCTCCCCGAGGCTCTGAGATCCTTCAAACCAGAACGAATAAGTAAACTCGCCCATGCTTTGAATATCTTTGAGCCCGGAGAGCGATCTACCTACACCCGACTGCAATTATACACCACAAGGGGTCAAAGATCTGGATCGGGTGCGCTGGTGATTGCACTGCAACGTCCAGGCCAAAGCATACCTGAGCTCTTTTGGGGCTTTCTCGAGATTTGAGTCGACCTGTAAGCCCCATCTTGATCGCGCGTAGAAACGATAGATTATCTCCTGGAAAACAGCTGCAGGTTCTTGACACTTTACCTGCGAGGGCCTCGTTCTGAGACAAGATTAGTCGACGGCGACGTTGTAATTTAGTTTTTCGAGAAGCGCAAAGACTTCGCATCCGATTTTTTTTTACCCGCATTTGTTCAAAGACCATATCAAGGTGCGTGTGCCAGTGAACCGCTTCCATTTCGGTGACCGGTCCCATCGAGCGGTCATCGTGTTCGAAGGTTTATACGCCCGATCCAATCCTTGAACCCGTGTGGTAGACACTTTGCTTTGCGCGATCGACACCATCAGCACAGATCACCGCTCATGAGACGGTTCTCATTGGTTCCGAGCCAATGAAATCGTAACGCGAAATCTTGGTGAAGTGGCTGATTTGGCGGATTACTCAGTCTTTGCATTGAGCGAGCACCGGAACCGGGGATCCACGGGCTGAGAGCCACATCAGAATGGCAGGTCCGAAGAGGCCGAGGTGAAATATGGAAGTCAAACCGTCCCAATGACAGTTTTCAGCGGATCCAACGCCTGCTTCATGCTTTCAGACGAGAGAAGGTCACGATACGGCTCCACTTCAAACCATCCGCCCGCCGATATTTTACCGCCGAGAACAGGGACCGTTGCGGAATACGTTTTCGCAGTGTGAAGACACGTCACGAACGCCGCGGGAAACTATCAGTTGCCTAGCGCTCGTGAAAACTGTAGTCCTGAGCTGTTTACCATGCGCTGCACATCGCTATGTAGTCTAGCGGGCAACCGATCGATTGCCGCACATCCCTGAAACCATCAGATTCCACAGCTTCAGTTCTGGACTACACGCTCGACAAAGTTTGCTGATGAAAGTCCGTCTGGGAATAGCGGAGCGAGTGAAGGCGGCCGATTGGACAGGGCCACGAAGTGCTGATGCCATGTCGAAGTAGAAATTCATGCGTGATCTTTGATAAGAGGTGGCGACGACCACGCAGGGGTTGAATCCAGGGTGAGGTAGACGTGTGGATTTTTAGCCGAAATCACGTGAGTCAAACAGAACTCGAAGGTGGCGAGACAACTTTCGGCAAAGTTTATTGCCGGTTTTCTATGAACGGGACTGGACGGTTCGGCAGTGGTGAACACCTAAAACCTGCGCTGGAATAGCCAGCAGGGCAAACAGCTTCTTACTCATGGTGATTACTCTTGTCAGACGACGGCATCAGGCACAGCACGAGCTGCATCCCTCATCGATACGGAGGCGAGCGTGCATTTCATCTTGCCGCCTCGCTGGCAGCCTTTTTACGACAACGGCAGTAGGGACTTTGGCATTCAGTGGACGACTAATCAAATCTTTCTTCCATTTCTTCTGCCGTGAATGGTTCTGGATTATAAAGCCCGAGGTCAAGCACGGCGCGCTTGCAAATCTCCCTCTGTCCTCTCTTCGTCTGCCTTATCTTGCCTTATCTTCCCAGCTGACACCGCGTTCCCAAGAAAATGTCGTACCGAAACCACAGCCGCCATAACACACAAGGAGGGCCCCGGGCCAACTCTAGTCCCGAACCATTGCTTCAGGACCTCACACATCCAGCACTTCGTGAGTGAGCGCTTAAATTTAGTTGCGTTATTCCTTACTTCCTTCCTTCCCAGAAATACGCAATGTTTCCGACGCGCTGATTGTCGTCGAAGCCGTCCGTCGGGGAATGCTTCCGCTGATCATCCATCGCCTTTCAGTTGAAGACCGCGAGCAAGTAGGCGCTGGGCGAGTGTATGTTTGGGAGGAATCCGACCGAAAAGGTGGTTTGATGCGCTGGACGGATGGCCGCAAGTGGTATGTTTCTTGCCCATTCATGATGTCTCTGCTCAATCCGGTGCAGGTCCCAGAGCCGCGTGCTAGGCGAACGCCTGTTCTACGATGAAAAGGTGGAGATCACAGAGGAAGAGCGGGAAGCCAAGGCCCAACGACGGTGCGGACAACCTAAGCGCGGCCCGGAATCGTCCATTGCTAATTTCTGATCAGTGTGCAGAGAATTGTCAACCCGGGGATCCCAGTCCCACCTCCGAACCGAAATCAGAGACAGTTCAAATCGGATGGATTGACGAAAGAGAATTATAGCTTCTTTGTGAAAGGACCCGGCGATCTTTCTCGAAAATGGCATCTAGTGGCCTATAGTATTGTGCGCATCTCTGCTTCAGTATCGAATTGCCGTGGCTGATTGAATAAAGGGCTCCGAACGTGCTACTTATCCTACAATTACTCATTATCCTCATCTGCTGGCGATCCGGGTACCACCAGGCGTGTTCTCGCTATCAAGGAATCGCAGGGTCAGAGAGAAACATGTTCCTAGCGCTTGTGGAGGGAGTCTGCGATCCGTGGAGAGCACATCCATCGAATCTTCAAGTAGCAGGGGCTCTCGTGCAGAGAATGCGGCACGGGGATTACCTCAAGTCGGAGATTCTGCAGCGCAGAGAGTCATTCTTCCACAAATCTCCACCCTCTCATTCAACGACCCTGACGGACCCAGGTATACGTATCCGCCTCCCACCCGCATATCTCCCGCACAGGGTCTTAAGAGCACATTTTCAGACGAGGACAGGCGAATGCTAGATAGTTTCCCACTTCACCTGTAGCACCTGATGTAAATCCGCCGTGCAGATAACACGAGAGGATTGTTGACTTGGGCACCCGGCCTGGCTCCGAAGCGCCCAGGCCCAGGCCCAGGCCCTGGGCTTTTTAGCCCAAGGATAAGGAATGAGGTATACAAAATTACAAATGCTTCAGTGCTATTAAAGAACCAGGGCCATCTTTGCCTGTCCGAGTGTTTGGATGCCATTAGGCAAGCTATCGAACTGTGACGAGATCTTTTAATCCGAAATAATTATCTGCTCTTAGTGTTGTTCCGTATGGAGGCCCGGAACTATATGCTGATAGGCGGGCCTCCGTATCATTGATATTGTTTCGGCCGTTGATGCTGATCTGATTGACTGCTTCTGAGACCCCATAAGCCTCGCTAGGCATACACGAAATCTGTGAAGTGGCATTTCTCTTCCACGGCGTACAAAAGGGCCTGACACCATTTGAAATAAGTAAATTTTGGATTAATTAACATGCTGTGAAGCAGCCGCTATCGGGATGGATCCCAATGACTCATCAATAGCGCGTCATTTGTGATGCTAAAAATCTTGCACATTTCGTAGTACTGAAACGCATTGGAAATCCATTTCTCAATGAAACCAAAACAGTAGCTAGATAGTATAAAAGCAGAGTGCCTCCTGCTATAAGGGTGACGAGCAGTGATGCGCCCTAGCCCTGAAATCAATCGATCACGTGCACTGAAAGATCTAGTGGATTTGTCAGCGAGCTCATCAAGGTGGTTGCACGTGATCATTCTGATCATCACTGGATGCCTCCGGCGGGGTCCTATTTCGGAGTCCGTCTCCTTGTTGTGCTCACAGGACTCATTCATTTTGGCGAAATTCAGCACTGACTAAGTAATAAATTAACATAGAGCTCAATGGTCACCATATCAACAGCAGGTTCAATTTACTTATCTCCTTTGGATTTGATTCACACTTAGTATAAAATACCTGTAGTACAGTACAAAAAAACAAGAAATCCTCTTCACCCACCCTCTAGAGTCTAAAGGCACTTTCCAGCGCTTTCTATCTTGCCTTTTCAACGCCCACTACCTCGTTATTTCCCCAAACAGCTCTCCATAACTCCTATTTTGTGCTACAGTCCTACATATTGGTTCCCCTCGTTGTTCTATTGTCTCATCATCCCATCGCTTGTCCCCATCGTTGTCCTATTGTCCTAGACTTGTCCTCCATCCCCCCTTTTGCTCACCACTGCCCCTGCTCATTTCAGTTGAGCTCATTTCCTCGAGCCTGACCTTGTTTAGGATCACCTTGGACACCCCACATTTGTACCTCGAGAGGTACCTTTTTGAGGCCCAAACAAGGTACCTCAGTGGTAGTGGGCGGCTGTGGGCTGGGCGGCTGCTGGGCCCCCCCCAATGCTCTGGGCGGCCCCACTCAAAAATCCATGGGCGGCCAGTGGGCGGCCTTGGGCGTGCCCATGGCTCCCGGGGTCCTGATAGCGCGCGCAGCGCCCGAAAATTTTCTGTTTTTTTGGCCTATTTGGAAAGTAAAAGTCATGTATATTTTTGCAACCTACGCAATAATACTGGCATAGAATGTAACATATGACTTGTATTTATGAACATATTATGAATGTAACATGACTTATTCTTTCTCTTAAGGATATATCAAGTCACTATTTTGTAGGCTTATGGACTCGAAGAAAAAAAATCCTTATCTTGTGCGCTTTATGACTTGAGTGAATGATGCATACAGATGTTTTTTATATTCTCTTTCGAACGTAGATATATTCTCAGCGACAGATGATTCCTGAGCACAGGAAAAATGTATGTGACATATTGACGCCTAGGCAAGTGTGAGCCCGCCCACAGAGTTATGGGCCCGCCCAAGGAAAGTGTGGGCCCGCCCGCCTATTGCCAAGATTACTATGGGGCCGCCCATATCGGTTAGATAATTACGGGGCCGCCCATATCGCTTAGATGATCATGGGGCCGCCCGCCAATTGCCAAGATAATTACGGGGCCGCCCATATCGGTTAGATAACTATGGGGCCGCCCGCCAATTGCCAAGATAATTACGGGGCCGCCCATATCGGTTAGATAACTATGGGGCCGCCCGCCAATCGCCAAGACAATTACGGGGCCGCCCATATCGCTTAGACAATAAAGATACGAGTAACACATTAATGAGATCAAGAACGACAGCAGTACAGTAAGTGCGAAACAATAGAAATTGTCCAGACAACACATGAGACTAATATAGGTCACATCACAGTCCCGTAGCATCCAGTGTCAAGCAAATCTTTGTACAGCGTTTCGTGTAAGCCCCTGTGCCGCTCGGCAACAACCGGCAGGAGGCGGAGGTCCACGCGCTTCCACTGACCCTCCTGCTCCATTTGCAAGCCTCGACTGATGTAGTCGTCTACAACCATCGCGTCGCCTATACTCCGTCTGCGGAATTGAGTAACAAAGAACGTCCTGGAGGATCGTTCTCCAAAGACATATCGACAAACGTGCTCGCCCTCTCTGGGATCTTTCTCCAGCTGCTGCATCAGCAACTCCCTGTTCATCCGCTGACGTTTGCGTGGCGGCTCACTGTCATCCACGTCAGTGTCATTGAGCTCATCAGCCAAGCTGGGCGCCCGTTGATTTGGAGTCGGCAAGCGAGCTGCCATCGGCCGCTTGCCCTCTCTCTTCTCCTTTTCGTCGTTGATCTCCTTTTTGTAAGACGTGGAGTCCCGGACCCAGGCGATTTCATCGTTATCCCCCAAACGTGTTGCCAACACAATGTTGCCCACCTCGTCTGGATCGTCTGCAGCCTCTATCTCTTCTATATCATGGTATGAGTGAGCAGGAAACAAGCTATTTGGTACGACTGACCGTCTGTCCACTTCACGAAGTCGGGGGCTGCGCACGCAAGTTTCTCTTTGGCAGTTTTTTCCGCAATTGACTGGGCATCATCCACCGGCAAAATTTTGTAGTCGTCTGGTTTTGCACGCAACTCCATACCGAGAAGCACGCGTTGTACTAACTCAGCCAACGGTTTCCAATTTGGCTGCGGCAACTTGAAGCCATCTGGCCAATTGACGAGCCTGAGCTGATGGCGTCGACAGAGGTTCAGAAGGTCCCAGCTCATCTTCTTCAGCTGGAAACCTCCAGCACGTTCTATGTAGCATCTGTCAGAGGGCTACAATGCATTAACAAACTTGTTCACTTGCCCATCGCCATACGCAAAAGATCCTGCACGCGTGCTCGTTCCATGCTCCGCTTATCTGCGTACTGCTTGCCGCCTGCGCCCACTATCCGTCGCTCCGATCGATTGCCCATGATGGGAGCTCCCGAGTTCTTGGCCTGTGACGCCTGTGCACTTGCGGCTATGGTTGTCTGCTCGGTCATTGGCATGTCCAATGCACGTTCATCCATGTCCAACTTTCTGTAAGCCAGTCAGCATCACAGCAAAGGTTTTCTAGCTAACGCCTACCGCAGCATAGTTTCATAGTCTCGTAATTGACGATCGATAGCCACTGGAAACGTCTTCATCAGTTGCAGGTACTCGGGTGATCCCCCCCACGCGCAACTGTGCTGTCCGTCTTCGTCAATGATTACCCCGAAAGCATGCACGTTGAGTTGCCGATATGCTTTTGCTGACTGCAAACATGTTAATAACACTCATCCACAGAAAATCTGCATTACAGACCACACGAGTGAGATTCTTGGCCACATCGGCAACCAAAGCGGGAAACTTTCCACTCCTTCTTGTATCGATTATCTTTTCCTCCATGTGGATTGCATACCAATCAAGGACATCACTAAAATGCTCGTTGAGCGCGTCGACATTGCTTTGCTGTTCCCGGCCCAGCTGGGCCAAACGATCGTCGTACGCTTTGCTGACCTGCCCGTTCCAGACGCTGACATGCACTATCAGATTGGTGAGCTCACAAGTGTACACTGGTGGAAAGTATCCACTCACTATCAGCTGGTTTTTGACCCTTGTGTTGAGCCGAGTACCAGGTCTGGAACTTGTTCCACATGTGTTCCTTTGGACTTCGACAATCCTCGTCGCCGCTCACGTTCTCCATCACTCTTTCCACCGGTACGTTGTACTTTTCCGATATCTTTTGTAGTTGCTTTTGGACTTCCAGAATTTCCGCGTAGTAGGCTTTCGGTGGATGGCCACCCTTGTCAGCCTCGGTGTTCGCACCAGACAGTGCACGACGACCCTTTTGGCTCATAGATTTTGAATTGCCGACGATGCGAGATCCAGTCTTCTCTGTGATCGACGTGTTTGATGTGCTCGTAGCGCTCAGCATGCCAACGTCCTGAGCCACACGATTTTGCAACTCTTCATCCTCACGTCTGTCGCCTTCGACATTGCTGGAAGCTCGCCTCAGTCTGATTTCCCTCATCTTCTCTTCTTCACGCTCCCTGATCAATGCAGCACGGAGACGTTTTTGCTCCTCGGTCTCGAAGTCATCGTCGTCGCCTTCACTCTCATACAGAGCTTCCGTTCCAGGGATCTGTCCATGATAACGCCCAATTCGGTCCGGATTGGAGCGTTGAGCCACGGTCGGGATTTCGTCACAAGCCTGGCTATTGCTTCCGAGCAGGTTGTCTTCCTCATTGGCGTGAGGGTCGAGATTCAGTTCCTGGAGCTCGTCCAGTCCCCACTCTGCATCTCGTGAGACCTCCAGAGTGCCCAGTGATAGCGGATATCGTGAGCGTGGAGTGATCTCCCCATCCCTCTCCGTTACAGAAAGGCCAGTCCGTGGATGAGCTCGAGGTGTTCTCTGGTCTTCCGGACCCCTTGACGGTGTTTGCGGTGGGGTGGATGCTCTGGAAGCGTTGGATGATAAAGGTGTGGGTCGAACTGGGCTCAGGGACAAAACGTTCATTGCTAAACGCGATGCAGCGGTACCGAGCGTGTTGGAAGCGTTTGCCCACGGGTTTGCTCTTCCTCGAAGTCCAAGGGAAGCGGGCGTCATCTCCGGCAAGCTGTCCGCAAAAGCAGACGATGCCGGTAAGTTATCCACGTCATCGATACGCGGACTCAGTGAGGGAGACGAAGAGGGCGCGGGAGATGATGCCGGTAAGTTATCCACGTCATCGATACGCGGACTCGGTGAGGGAGACGAAGAGGGCGCGGGAGATGATGCCGGTAAGTTATCCACGTCATCGATACGCGGACTCGGTGAGGGAGACGAAGAGGGCGCGGGAGACGATGCCAGTAAGTTATCCGCATCATCGATACGCGGACTCGGTGAGGGAGAGGGCATCCGCGCCGCAGAATCCCCTTGGCAGGTAGTCAGTGCTGCACAGAATGTATACGGGCGCAAATGTACCGAGCGTGATTGGGATACCTGGATTCGTCTCTGACGCAAACCCGGCATCCGCTTGAGATTGTGCCACTCTCTGGCGAGCCTTTTCCTCTCTTTTTCGGCGACGCACATCCACAGCCGGTGTCTCCTGTTCAAGGGCTGGAGCAACAGAATTGGATCGCAGTGGTCGGGTTGGTGCGGCTGAAGATGTAGGCGGTTTCGCTGCGGACTTGGAGCGAGGAGGCATGTTCCTGGTAGTGGATCGGACTTGTAAGCGCGTAAGCTTGGAAAGTTGCCCCAGATTCGGTCGGATTCTGGGAACGGAAGGCGATGCAAGGGGATCAGCTTCAAGGACTTGACCTCGTCAACTGCTAGGTACTCACTGGCGCCGCGTGCAGGATCTGCCTAGATCTTTCTTGGCCTGTCGAGCCGCTTGGAGACAGCATATCGGAGGATCAGAAGCCATCGAGCGGACTTCCGATGGTCGCATGGCTCACGCATGACTCCATTTGTGGCTCCTCCGGGCGCGCATGCCCGCTATTGCGCAGATGCCCATGTTAGCCCGGCGGTGGGTTTTGGTGCCCCTGTTAGCCCGGCGGCGGGTTTTGTCGTGATTTTATAAGGGATATTCACACAGGGACTCATGAATACGATGTACACTACTCGCTAATATAGTCCTCTGCCATGAGCTCGTCTGGTGGGAGGTGCCCGACGAACGACATGAGCGTGGACAGAAAGAAAGATGTGTCACAAGATGTGACGCTGTCGCTATGTCATGCCTCCTTGATGGTCGATATCAAGGCAATCAGTGGAGTAATGATCCGACCCACATGGCTTACAATCGCAACATTGGATCCGTTTCTTCTTCATTCCTTCGGACACGATAAGATTTGCGGGCTAAATAGCCACCGAGAATACATGTGAATAATTTAATTTGTTACGCTGAGCTTCATGTGGACACTGCGGCCGTCGGGGATTCGCTGACAACTCCGATCTCGAAATTAGTGGAAAGCAGCCCAAGAATTCCCACTGTCTCGTTTATTGCCCGATAGAGTGATCCAAGTGGGAAGACATTTGTCCTGTTTTTCCATGCCCATTGCGTATCTGCATGGGGCTCTGCAAACTGCACCACCACCTTCGACGGATCTGACAATTCGGGGATGATTTCAGCGTATCTCCCAATGTCTGCATCAGATCTGGAGCAGTCGTGACTGATGATGATGACCCGTCCACGTGCAGCACTGATACAGCGTCCATCGGCAAGCGTCCTGACTGGCTCGAGACATTCTGCCGGGACAAGGGCGTCGGTAAATCCACCCAGCCGAATCTGCACGAATCTCAGCATGAACGCGTGCCGTGACCAGTCCATCTTCTGTGAGGGCATGACAATGCCGGTCTTCTCCGCATGCTCAAACGTCTTGCGATTAAAAGACAGGAAGTAGCGACCCTTCCCGCGCCCATTTATCTTAGCAGCGTTTTTTGCACTCTCAAGTGCTGCAACGGACTTGACCTTCACGTCGATTCGCTTCCCTTGGAAGGCAGGGTTCGCCAACCACAAGTTATCGGCAGCAAAGACATCTAACGCTGGCGGTGAGTGCTCTGGTGCTGGTCAGGGATCACAGACTGACCTAGTTCAGAGATCTGCTCCTCTGTCGCCGTGTCGGGATCTGGTGGTGGAGTGGGTGGGCGACGTGTTGCCTTGATGAGTTCGGACAGGTCCCCAAAGAACATGGCCTGTCGCAATGGCAGTAAGACCCTAAGACAACGCGCATGTGTTAATAACATTCCAGTCTCAGCAATAATGTAGCACGCACTCAGGGTGGACAACCTGATCCAAGCGTGCAATGGCCGTTGCTCCCCCGTCGAGGTAGATCAACAACTCTACCTTCCGCTCAAGCTTGGATTCTGGCTTGAGGGTGGGTCGCTTCGAGCGCTGAATATGCTTGTAGCCAGCAACGACACCAACAAGGCCCTTCTGATTGTGTTTACCAACAATCATGACGCGCTGACCAGTGTAGCCCTGCCCCGTGTGGTACAAGTCTCGCTCGATCTTGGCTTGCCTCTGGTCCTTCTCGAGAGCAAAGTTGATGTATTCTGGATCGAGCTTCTGGGTTTGCCAGCCGTGGCCACATACTCGTTGGTACCCGGTGGTGTCTGGTGGAAGGAGAGTGATCTTCCAATCTGGTACTCGAATCTGCACTGATGTTCAAGAACAGGTTATCGACAATTTGCCACGGCATGCACTTACGACCAGATCCTCTCGCGATGCGTATGCCGCGTTGTTCATCTGCACGTAGTCAGTATGTAGATTGTCTATATTCCCATACGTATAGTTACCTTTCGTTCGTCTCTCACAAATGTCCCATCGATATGCTTCTGGATTTCCCCAATTTCACACTGTTTACGTCGACTGAGTATCAGACAGACGATCTTCGTGTAGGCGACTCACTGGGTAGATATCCACAGACCCACCCATGTTGACCGCGACAATGAAGCCAATAACGCCTGGTTGAGGCCCGGTTATGACTTGGACTACATCTCCCGCTCGAAACTCAATAATGCACTCGGATCGTTTGACTGTCCCTCGGCAGAGCTCTCCATTGGGCCTGACGCCATGAAAATCAACTCTTTCTGATGACGTTTCCAGCCCCGTTGCTAGACCTGTAGCCAAATGAAATGTCGAATGCCCAAATACTTTGATTCGTGAGTGGTCACTGATCGACCGAGGCGGGCAGAGGACATGTCGATACAAGGAGGCCATCGGCACAACAAACGACTCCTTGCGCCTCATGGATCGCGCCGAGACGACGTCGGTGCCGTTGTAGTCTGCGAAGACTGCGCCAAGAGCAGACTCGAATGTGCCTTGTGAGACGATGCAGACCAGGATTCCGGTGTGGCAGTTGAATTTGGATTCGTCGTCGTCGACTACGACGAGATCCCCCACCTGCAGCCCAGTCTTGGTCGGGACATGAGAAGGGACATGGAGCAGGTTCTCTTGTGCGATACGAAACCACTGGAGCTCATCTGGCGTGGGCGGTGATCCCTGTTCGCGTAAACCGAAGTCCTTTAATTTGACCACTTCAAGTCCAGCGGCAGTGAAACGGCGGTTTCTCCACACCCAGAGATTGTCCACAGAATCGTAATCGATTTTCGCGCCGGGATGCATGTCCTGCACGCGCTGCCTGCCGAAGAGAATGGGGTCTGGTCTGGTCTTCTGGCCTGGCTTGCGAATGCGAGGAACAACCAAGCAGTAGATATTCTCGCGAATTGCCCAGCAGGTGTAGGCCAAATCTCCTGCAAAGATTCCTTCATCCAGGCGGACAAACACGCCGATGTACTCGCATTCTTTGGATAGTGACAGGACGCGAACCTTGTCCCCCCCGCGAAAGGGCGACTTGATCATATTCGGCTTTGAATGCTGCCAGCGATCAAGCACTTCGGAGAGCCAAGCACGGTGGCGGGTTTCAACATAGACGAAACCTCCAAACTTGCGAGGGTAAAACACAGAGTCGAGGAAGTCGTAGTGACTGAGGAATCGGGTCAAGTCAGGCTCAAAGCCTGGCCGAACGAGAAGGGGATACATCGGGGGGTCAAGCGCGTCGTCTGGCAAGCGATACAGGTGTTCCGCGTGGTCCATATCTTCATCGGTCGGACCAGAAATGTCGTGCAAATCAACGTTGTGCGATGGTCCTGCGTCCCTCGAGGCAATCTCCGCCCGTTTTGTACGGGAGTACCGGGCTGCCCATTGCTCAAGCAACTCGTGCTCGGATGAACCTGAGGTCTGGGGATCCTCAGAAATGTCCAGCTCCAGGTGTGGACGCTCGTTGTAGATGCTGTCGCGAGATTCTGGATCTTCTTCGGTGTCTTCAGTAACAAGCCAGTCCTCCACATCGACATCTTGGACGTCTTCTAGATCTTCCTCTCCCTCCGTCTCATCGGCTTCAATGCTCAGGTACTGCATGACTGATTGTTTCCTGGAGGCGGGCTCTGATTCGACACGCCGTTTCTTCGAGGGATTTGATTTGCTCCTCACACTGGAGATGCTCTGAGATGTAATAAGCTACATACATCTCTGTCAGTCGATCATATCGCACCGATTCTACCTCCACAAATCCGGTGCGAATAGGATTCGATCTCCCAAAGACTAATGGTTGCGGTGCATTGCCAACTGGTTCTGGTACATCGACAACGTGTTTAGTGGGCTGCTTAAGTGATTAGTGACCATGGGATTGTGAGCATAACAAGGCCCGTACAGAAGACGCTTCGCCACCTAGGCTGTCATTTGGGTGGCCGAAAATCAGTCCCTCCACTAGCACAGGTTCATGCCCCTGCGACTCAACCTCTCCTTCGTTCGCAACCGAGCTTGCAGCCGAAGGTCCACTCTCCCGCACTTGATCATCCCGACGATGGTCTTCATCTTGACCATCCTCTGCGGACTCCTGGGGCTTGCAGACATCGGGGGTCGGTAGGACGAGAGCTGCAGCAAGATGCGACTGCTCCTGGACGATGCTGTCAGGCAGAGCTGCCTCCTCCAAGGATCTTGACGCTGTCTCTGCACGCAGGATCGGAGATTGCGGAGGAGAGGGCTATGCGTGGTATTGAGACCGAGCAGCAAAGAGGAAGCAGATGCACGTTGATAGGCTGGCTACCAGACGCGCTCTGCACCAGCTCTGTAAGGGCGTATTTTTGCGCTTTTTACAGAGTTTACTCTTGAACCATTCGGTGTATCGTGTCGCGGTTGACAGTGTTGCGCTCAGTAGGACTTAAGGGTCTACTGCCCAGTCGACGACTGTGGATAGTGTCGACGATAGCAAGGCAGTCAGACCACTACTGTGGAACTGGTCTTATGGGTCTACACCAGGCTCAGGGCCATTAGTGACGAACGCTTGGACCGCGACCATTCCCCGAAAAGGGATCTGTCGTTGCGTCGACTTCTCGAAAAGGGTCATTCTCTGCAGATGGGAACTTGGGCTGAAGGGCTGAGCAATGCGCGACGTTCTCAATAATAGAACTACAACTGGACAGGACTTGGCGTTACGAGACTTAAACCATCTTGTCGCGGCAACTCCCGGTTTTGAGTTGGACGTTTCCTCAGATCATGCCACGACGACGACTTGTCACATGTCAGGATCCATTCGATCACGGGACATTGTGGACGCGTCGCGGTGACACTTCCAAGTGTCACGGCGAGTCGCGTCCATACCCAAACACACTAGAAACCGACACGGCTAGATCCGTGAACCGAACCATGTGGGGGACGACTGGTGTGCCTAGGGCCATACGGCTTCTTGGGGCGCCCACGTTGGTCTCACTTGCCAAGACATACCCGTTGGCCAATCCAACACGTCGTATTCCAAAAGTATGACGCGGTGGGTTGACCCACATCAAAAGTATCATATGGACAATGGGGCGGGGTCCTGATCACTCAGGACCTGTCCGATCGTTCAACTTTTCAATTACCCTAAAAGGCAACCGATCTTAGATAGCGTAGCTACTATGCAGTTGTACAGGACTTTACTAAGCAGCGTCGTAGACAGTATAAGTAGCACGTCGTTTCTTTGTATTGGGGAGCTTTCCCCCGGACTGTGAATCACTCTCATTTCAGATTGTTTTGTACAATTTGCGTGCCGCGTGATTCCACCCTAAGAAGTTCTGCTACCCCTGCCCGGTCGCGACGAGTTGCTCCCTGAGCACTTGTAGCTACTGTGATTTGAGTTTGAGTCGAGACATCAGAAAGTCGGATTCGCCGCATCTGGTTTAGTCGCGGCATTTAGTGTCGTCGCCTTCGGGCTTTGTTGAGATCGTTCCACACCTCTAGCTTGGCAGTGCGTCGACTAGTTGTGCTCGGGTTGTTTTGGTCAGTTGGCAGTGCGTCGACTTGAGAACTTTGGTTCCACACTTCTTGCTTGGCAGCGCGTCGACAAGTTGTGCTCGGGTTTTGGACATTGGATATTGGCTGTTAGTTGGCAGTGCGTCGACGCGGCATTTTGGTTTACTAGTTGGCAGTGCGTCGACTCAGTACTTTTGGTTTTGTCAGTTGGCAGTGCGTCGACTTGACATTTTGGTTTACTAGTTGGCAGTGCGTCGACTCAGTATATTGGTTGTATCGGTTGGCAGTACGTCGACTTGATATTTGAGCTTTGCGTCGCCATCTGGACGCTGTCGCTACAAGGGATCTTAATACTTCGTATTAAGCTCTGACTTGTTATATTGTTGTTTGTGGATTGGATTAGTGTTGGTTGTGCTCGTATAGAAGATATTGGTTGAGACACCATTGTTTGCTATATATAAATTCTTGTCGTCGACTTCGTCTCCGCGACTATTGGATCTGCGTCTATTGAGAGTTGTGATACTGGTGCTCTGTCCACCCCGAAGCCCTCGCATCTTTCACACACTGAGAAGCTGATTACGAGGAGTGTGAACGTGTTTTATATTTGGGTTTACTTTCATAGTAGATTCACTTGTGAGCACGCCCTCAGCATTTCAACGTACCGTGCAAGGAAGGAATAACGGAGTCTCTGGCCGACCCGGAATGGGGGTGAACAATCCGCTTGGTGATCTCCGCGTCGATTGTGTGTCAGTCATGCAATCTTCGGGGCAAGGCTGAGGGCGCTTCAGAATGAGGGCAGCCAGGCAACTCGACACTCACTGTCCCCAGATTAGACATCTGACGAGGCGCAGGGCTAGCGTGAGGGCACGCAGCGTCCGGAAGACGGTCGACGAAGCTAGCGGCGGGGCTTAGCGAGCCTAAGCAGCGTCTGTTAGTACTTACGCATAGATTCATCCGCGCCTTTGAATTCTTCTATTGTCTGGCACTTAACAGGCTTTGATCGTTTATGACTTATAGGGCCTTGAGCCCGACACTGAATACAAACTATGTACACGCTCTACTATGGTATACGCTGAGCTGGACTTACGAGCCATGGTGTTCAAGAGCAAGAGACGAAATCCCGATCGCTGATCGGAGTGTTTGGCATTGTGCATGACTGATGGTTGGCAGACCGGCATGATTTCGATCCCGGTCTGCCAACCATCAGTTGTGGTCATTGTTATCGTTTGATGGTGGCAGTGCTGAATCGCATTTTGCTCCCAACGTCCACGATCTCGTCGTCATGTCTCATGAGTACATAGAAGTGATACGTGGTATATAGAATTAATAGCGTCTGAATCTGCGACGAGTAAGCTAGAAAGCCAAAAGGCAATAAAATGTGTCTGCTAACGGGATTTTAAAGACCGTTGCTGTCACATCGACCGGTTGTCTCCCACCTCAGCGCCAGGCCCGTCTTCCATCTCAGTGAGTGCTTTCACTGTGCAGTATATAAGCCTATTCATTGACCTGCCCGTGTCTGCACAGTTCCAGCGATGCCCAATCCACGTCACTCGTCGAAGAGTCCCATCAAAGCTCAGGCCTTCGCGCTGAGCAGTGTACGACCGCCGCAGCGGCAAGGCGCTTGGCGTCCGCCCCCCGTTTATTGTGCCGACGGCGTAACACTGTATCAAGACTATGTCAGAGCCCCACCTGGTCAGGTCGGGTTTTCGCTGAACACTTCGCGCCTGGAGAATCTCGAGGGCCGGGAATCCCTGCATGTCAACAATGGAGTATACGATGAAGCTCACTACATAACGCCTCTGCATTCCGATGCAGTACCTGCCCCGACGGCGCACTCTGTGGCCCGAGAGAAGCAGGCTAAGCGCTGGGTCATGGAAACCATTCCCGCCCTACTGCCTGTCTACGTGGATCTCATGTACCGAACGGAGCGCCTGCGTCACCTTGATCGTGCAACTCCGTCTACGGCCTCCTGCATTTGCGGAAAACAGAAAGAGATTCAGGTCTTTCTCCTTCGTTGGCACGGTAGGTACTTTTGTGCACGTCCATCTTCTCTGCTTATAGGTTGCAGATTTAGACAAGGTTTCACTGCACCACTGTCCCTGTCGCCCAGCAACGCAGCAGCTTGTTGCCCGCGGCTTCTTTCCAAGCTTGCCCGTTGAACCGCACCTGGGTGTGGACATGCGAGTGCTAGATTTCGCGCAGGATCTGTTCCTCAACCAGGCACCGAACAACCGTGCACTGACCAAAACGATTGAGCAGTGCCTGGACAGGCTAGGCTACAAACTGCCCAACCGTGTAAGGATGTTATCTCGCTATCTGTGAGCCAGCGCTGATGCTTTCCTCATAGGAATCCCTACGACGCCAATTTGGCAATGCATTAGAGTACTATGTCATGCTGCGCCATAGTACAGATCAGGCCATCGACAACATCCTCGCCACCGTGCGGCAGGGGATCCAGAATGAGGACGACAGCCATGAACGCCCAACCACACCAGGTCCGATGATCGCACGAACCTCTGTGCAGGAATCTCCGCGGAAGAGAGGCCGCAGGGAGTGGGACTCTTCTCCGCCGGCTTCTCCAACTAAGCGCACTCGAGCAGCGCAACCATCATCTCCGACACGATCTTTGTTGCCGTCTTCATCATCTCCGGTTAGACTGTCGTTGCCTTCATCGCCCAGTCGCCCACCAGCGTCTTCTCCGGAGCCGTCATCGCCTGTGGCCGAGTCATCACATCACACCTATCCATTCACACCGCCCGAGGATCGCCCGCGACCAAGTGAATACCTCCGGAGCCGATGTCCCGCCTGCTTCGGCGGCAAATGGGAGGACATGCGGGTAGCTCTTGATTGCATTGTTTGCGGAGACGCATGCTTCACGCAGAAACGGAACAAGGACCGAGGCTGTCGAGATCCGGAGCGCATGCATCCCAAGTCGTCTTTCTTGCCCGACCAAGCGACGCAGAAGATGGCTGACTGGGTCGAAGGAAAACGCCCTGCTCGTTCCGCCCCGAACACAGCTGCTGCACCGACATTAGAAGTTGATGATGACGATGTGATCGAAGCACCAAGCATTCCTCTGCCTCGATCCGTGCTCAATGAGTGCGAACGCTCCTTCGCTGCAGCGGATGAGACTAGAGCGAAGACCAGTTCCCAGTTCTTTGACGATAAGGGACTGATGGGCTTGTCGTGTCGTCACGATAACCTGCTGTTCCTAGCAAACATTAAGACACCCGGTGAGCGACAATTCTACATGTTTGCACTACTTGAAGCTCTGTTCCAGCACCTGCCGACTGATTTTGTCGTTGGCTTCCTTTACGACATTGCCTGCCAGTTACAACGATCTGCAGTCAAATACGACTTCTTGCCTCCAGAATACATGGCCAGACTGGAGTGGGCTGTTTCTGTCCTGCATTCGTACGGTCATGGAGCTGCCTGCCAAGCAGTCTATCATCCAAGACGCCGTACTCTATTCGGTTATTTGGATGGGGAGGGTCTAGAACGGTTCTGGCACTCCCTCAGCCATCTTGTCTCTTTTCTTCGTGTGTGCGGTGTGCGTGCTTGCCTTACATCTCCTGATGCCAGCTGATGATCCATATCCAGTATCACAAGCGCCGCTACACGCTGGATGCACAGATCATACACATACACAAGGGGAATTTGTTCAGATTGGGCAGCTGGCTCTCCAGGCGCTACGCTGATTGCTGTCAGCATAGACAGCACGCTACGAATGCTCTGGCTGAATGCCAGCATTCTCTATCGGTTCTGCGTGCAGAGCATGCCAAACAAGTGACAGCCTTGTCACAGCCGTTACCTCGTACGTGTTTATCTTATCTCATCTTCTCGTATCTAGTCATCGCTCGTTCTATCTAATCTTATCGTGACTACAGGACAATCAAAGAACGCAGGGAAAATCGCCATACAAGATGTACTACGCAAGACAGTGGCAATGGATAGGCTGAAGAACCAGATGTCGCAGTGGAATGAAGCCATTTACAAGGAGGACGCAGACCCCGTATATGTCGACTTCGCTTTGCAGGAGTACGCAAAAGCAGACGCCAAGTTATCGAAACTTGCGGAATCAGTGCGGAGGCAGAAGGCAGTCATGGGTGTCGAAGACAAGGCGAACCTAGCGAAGCTGGTGAAGAGCAAGTACATCCAGACTCGCACCAACACCGCCGCCGCAAAAACAAGGTTGCGCAATCGCTTGCGGCAGAGGAAGTTTGAGCTCGACAGAGTCGAGCGTCACTTCCATCGAAACAAAGCAGGTCACGTATTCCGTTGTCGGCTTATGGCAAAGGTCTGAAATGACTTCAGATGCTAAAATGACGACTCACATCGAGGATGCTGTGCTACGCCGCGACCGAAGTATCAAGGATGTGTGCAGGCTATACAACAGGCTCTGCAAAGAACTGGAAGAACTCATCCGTCTTGGTCGTGCTCCACGCAATGCAATTGCTCCTAGAGAAATCATTGAGCAGGACATATGGGCATTGGATGTCGATGCTGAAATCTGGCTTGACGTTGGCCTGATGGAGGCAGACGAGGAAACAGAGCCGCCACTGTGGATGAAAAGTGACGCAGTTCGTCAGGGTATCCAGGCCATGTTGGAGCAGGACCGCTGTAACGAAGAGGAGCCGCGTTTGTTTCATGAATGTCGGGCTTTGCGCTGGTGGATGGCCGAGGAATGGGAAGTGGTGACGCGCGGAATGAAGTTGGCCGCGGAAGACGGTAGGTGCCAGTCGCCGTTGCACACAGTATTCGACTCCGTTTGACCTTATCCCTCTGCAGGTGAAGCTGCGATTGTCTATCAGTTCGAGCTTCGCAAGTCTGAATTGACAAAATTGGCTGCAGCATGGGAGAAACCGCTACGTCAGGTCCCGTATCCCACATCCGGGTTGCCAGCATGGGGCCCGTCTGAGGAAGATCTGCTCCAAGTCCGCATCGAGGACATGTTTGCTAGAACGTCGGTTGGCAGCTGGAAGGAGCCTGATACGCCATCATATCAAGAGGACATCGCATCAGACAGCGACTCTGGGACAGATACCGAATACTTTCCCTACGACGAACTGGACGCCTTCGAGCGTGCCGGTGATTGGCGGGAGCTTCAGGGTATCTCAGCGCACATGGACTATCCCGATTGGCTTTAGACAGACACATGGTCCTTTACGAATCTACAAACTATCCCCTTTTGCACTACGAATCGGACCATCCATATGGACATATGCATCCTGTGTCGCTTGTGTTTCCGCTTTGTATATCCTTCATGCCGAGCGCGTGGCTATGGTAATCTATAAACCCACAGAACTTTGTATGCGTGGGGTGACTATGTATCTCCTTGGGGTGAAGGAATACGTGGAATCTGCTGTTTGGTGAGGTACATCCGCATCAGTTTAATCGAGATTGACATGCATTTTTAGCGGTCACAATAACTTCTTTGCAAAGCTCGTCAAAAGTCTCCACCCTTACTCCCTGAACTCGAATCTCCTTTATGCGAGCCTCCATGTCGCCGACCACACCAAGATCCCCTGCCCACATCGTTCGGGGGCGCAATGACCTCTGTCTCGTCAAAAGCACGATACCGCAGAATATAGCGCGAGTCATTCGCCCTCGGAAGTTGCGGGTCCACGTCCAGCTCGTCACCAACGACTGCGAACGTCGCAAAGAGATTTTGGGCTGTGCGGTTCAACAGTATCAACTCATCTCCTTGACGCAGTATCGCGCCTCTTCGCCTAAGCACCTTTGGGTGGATTGCGTTGAGTGTCGCTTGCATATCCCGAGATGGTATGGGGCAGAGTATCGGGTTGTGGATGGTTCTTTCGAATCATCATCGAGTCTTTGTAAAGGCTGCGACGCAGTGGAACTTGAGGGGGACGATCATATCGGCAAGGTCTGCGGAATGAATAGTTTACTGTTGAAGATTTGGCACTGACCAGCCATTCCAGTGTCAATGCGCAATATCCGGCGCTATCGATCTCTCAAACAGCAACTGCCCCCTCCACGCGGGTATGTTGCCGCTGGGTTTCTCAGAGTGGTGGCTAGCTAATTGAACTCTTTTCTAGCGAGGAACCGGGTCATCAAGGACGAAAGCTTTCCCGACGTATTCTACCTTCCAACTTCGCGCCAGGACCTGCGTATTGCCATCCATGATATAATCATGTTGTGGTACAAGGAATCCTTTCGCAAGGATCTTGGGCCCCAAGACTTTCGGGATCCAGCCTACAGTACTCCTGAAGAGGTTCGCCGACGAAACTATCACGAGGCGGAGTGCCGCAGAGTCATCGACGTGCTGAAAAGAGTCATGGAATATTCAGAGAAGGTCAGATTTCACTTACTGTGGCAGGTATTAGAGAAGCTCGAGCGCCTCGTACAACAATTCCCTGGTGAGTTGAGCTACCTATGCCATGAAAGCTACCGCGTTTACTCATACATTACAGATCGTGACTTACCCAGTGGGTTGCTACCTCCAGATATCACCGACGTTGGCAGGAGTGTTAACGGCAATGTGGGGAGAGACAATTACATAGAAGGAGAGCCCAGCGAGTCGTCCTACGTTACGACCATCTGTCAGCGAGCCTTTGTCAACTAGAGAAGAGCGTATTTGCTCTGTACTGTCCATAACACATAGAGTGGAATCTTTTGGGACAATTACTGATACGGCGATTGCCCATTGAAAATGGAAATGAGTTATGGGCCTCTGTTGTACGTCAGCACTGTAAATCTCAAGCGGGCAAAAGAAAATTGTAATCGAGTGCTCTAGTGAAGGTATGAAATAATACAAGACTTGGGATTACTTGTCTTAGCGTCCAGAAGCAGGCTCATAATTATCTTGGCACTGGTGGGCGGCCCCGTAATTATCTTGGCGATTGGCGGGCGGCCCCATAGTTATCTAACCGATATGGGCGGCCCCGTAATTATCTTGGCAATTGGCGGGCGGCCCCATAGTTATCTAACCGATATGGGCGGCCCCGTAATTATCTTGGCAATTGGCGGGCGGCCCCATGATCATCTAAGCGATATGGGCGGCCCCGTAATTATCTAACCGATATGGGCGGCCCCATAGTAATCTTGGCAATAGGCGGGCGGGCCCACACTTTCCTTGGGCGGGCCCATAACTCTGTGGGCGGGCTCACACTTGCCTAGGCGTCAATATGTCACATACATTTTTCCTGTGCTCAGGAATCATCTGTCGCTGAGAATATATCTACGTTCGAAAGAGAATATAAAAAACATCTGTATGCATCATTCACTCAAGTCATAAAGCGCACAAGATAAGGATTTTTTTTCTTCGAGTCCATAAGCCTACAAAATAGTGACTTGATATATCCTTAAGAGAAAGAATAAGTCATGTTACATTCATAATATGTTCATAAATACAAGTCATATGTTACATTCTATGCCAGTATTATTGCGTAGGTTGCAAAAATATACATGACTTTTACTTTCCAAATAGGCCAAAAAAACAGAAAATTTTCGGGCGCTGCGCGCGCTATCAGGACCCCGGGAGCCATGGGCACGCCCAAGGCCGCCCACTGGCCGCCCATGGATTTTTGAGTGGGGCCGCCCAGAGCATTGGGGGGGGCCCAGCAGCCGCCCAGCCCACAGCCGCCCACTACCACTGAGGTACCTTGTTTGGGCCTCAAAAAGGTACCTCTCGAGGTACAAATGTGGGGTGTCCAAGGTGTTTAGGATCAGAATCCCACACACAATACTGCGCAAGCCAGAGCCGCAGCCCACTCCCTTCGACCTCCGACTAGTCCCTTGTCTCTCCCCGTACAGCTGCGCGCTCATACCCTCTGTAGGCGTGTCAAGGGATATATTACCTTTTACTTGAATCCACTATGGTGCACGCAGCTTAGTCACCATCAAAAGTGCACTAGCATGCAAATCGGGTCAGGCCAAACCAAAATTTTGACTGTTACATCTGGGTCTCTGAGCACGACGCTCTGAAGGAGAAGATGTCAAAGGCTCTTATTTCCGGCTCGGCAGATGATCAGACACTGGGAGCACCATATGATACAGTGGATGGACACATAGCAGTGTGGATTGGAGACTAGGGGACTTGCAGTTTGAGGTGCAAAAATTCAACTTGACCAAATACACATTGCACCGGTGGATCTCAGAATGCGCCGCAAGGGCTTTCGATATATGATACATTTGTTTTTGTAGGCTACGCCAAATTGGGGGATGTCAAAATCCCATTACTCACTCAGTTGGACAGCTATGGGCAATCCCTCTTGAGAGATCACTCCTCTCATTAGAAGGAAGTGTTTTTCAAGAGCAAAAAAAATCGGGCTAGCGGTACAGGTGTCTATAGTGTCTTTGCGTTCCTAGAGACCCAAAGGTTCTGAATGTCTCTCAGTAATTTAATTTTATTGGGTATTGTTTGACCAATAATAGAGTTACTGGGGTATTTGGACTCGAAGTGCGTCAATTTCTATAATTCAAAGAATTACTTTTTCGAGACAATGTGAGACAATGTAAAGGGTTGAATACCCTAGCCGGAGCGAGATCGAGGCAGCAGTGAGCTCGGAGATGCCAAAATGAAAAAAAGAATGCTGATTTTGAGTACAGAACATAGAGCTTTTACAAAATGAGTCTAGAGATAAGACCAGTATTGAATTAAATGTAAAACAGTCAGTACGTCAGCAGGGATGATGAGCGCAGCACGAAGCGACTGCCAGTTGGGGAAATAGGGCCAAGGGGAGTTGTCGAGGTGGAGAGAAATAGAGCAGCCAAAGTGGAAATTTGAGCTATAGCACGGCCCAAGCACATCCAGAACTAGAACGTTAATGTCTTGAAGTGTCAGAGGATGGCTAATCCCGAGCTCACAGTCTAGGGTCAAGCAGAACGACAGCGAAAGGAAAGAGAGCATGAGGGATTTGATTGTTGATCGCATCAGCCCTGCGTCGAATTGTGTCTGTCCCCGATGGTCATATCGCGTTTTTCGTGGGTAGAAACATGTGCGAAGCGTTTCAGGGGAATGGTTACATCTTACAGCATGTATATACTTAATTACTGTAAGGGCAACCTCGAGACCCGATCTCAGAGTTCTGGCAAGGGAAAATCCAAAGTGTCAATAGTGGTAGCTAGGTACAAGACCGGCATACCTGGCAAGGGAGAATCCAAAGAGAAATCGTGTTGGGGATTCTCCTTGCCAGGCGCCACTATTTATATGATACAAGAACAATAGAGCGCGCAGCGACAAACAAAGAACAATGGGAACAATAAGTACAATGGCCATTGGAGAACAATAGGAAACCGAGACAGTGGGAATGATGGGACAGCTGACCATGTGCCCATCAGAGAGAAGCGCTTGGCGTGGCAGTCCGGGCCGCGGCGCGTGACAGCTGACAGGTCACGCGAGCGCGATCACATGCCTGATCGAAGGCAGAGCGGTCCGAAGCGGGGGTTCCCCTGACATCACCCCCCCCTTGGATTGCGGCGCCTCGACGCAACGTGCGGATGGTGGCAGAGGGGTGCTGGAACGGAAGGGAGTCGAAGATGGCGGCGGCAATGATGCGTGGCTTGTTGGGGTGTTTGCGGTAGAATGCCGCTATAGCGTCCTCTGCGAAGATATCAGAGTGCTTAACCCACTGGTCGTGCGACGAATTGTAGCCCTTCCACCGCACGAAGTACCAAATGCTCCGGTAGCGCATCTTGGCGTCCAGGACCTCTTCGACTTCCCACTCCTCGCCAGCTCCTTGGCCCATGACAGGTGGCGGCTCCTCGCGAGCCGGGCGTGTTGGGAACGGGTCGTCCTCAACGAGCTGCAGCTTGACAACGGGGAAGACCGGTGAAGACCAGAGAGGCAGCAAGGGAGGTCAAGCTTGTAAGCGCCGCGCCCAACAACCTGGGTGACTTTGAAGGGACCCAGCCGTCAGTGAGAGAGTTTGAGGGACGGGCGCGTTGTTGCTATGTCAGAAGCGTCAAGCCAGACTCGATCTCCGACCTTGATGTCTGGAGCTGAGACCCTCCGGCGGTCGTAGTACTGCTTGTACTCATCCTTTGCCTTCACCAGTGCCGACTTGGCTTCTGCCACTCCAGACGCGATGCGGTCGCGGAAGTCGTTTGCCGACTCGTTCACAGCTGAGCGTAGTCCATTCGGTTCGAAGCCCATACGAGGGAGTCGACCGGTATCTGTCATGAACGGGACCTGCTGCGTGGATGAGTGAATATGGTTGTTGTAGGCAAACTCTGCAGCGGGAAGCAGCTCGTCCCAATCGTCCTGGTTGTAGCTGGTGAAGATCCGGAGGAACTGCTCAAGCTCCTGGTTCACACGCTCGGTCTGGCCGTCCGTCTGTGGATGCCAAGCGGTAGACATTGCCGATGAGACCCCGATGAGTTTCCACAGCTCCTGTGTGAACTCTGCTATGAATTGGGAGCCGCGGTCAGAGACATACTTAGACGGCAGCCCATGGTGGCGCCAGATGTTCTTGTAGAAAAGCCTGGCGGCACCTTCACCGGAGAGCCGGGTATGGCACTCTATAAAGTGGCTCCGCTTCCCAAGCATGTCAACAACGACCATGATAGCATCATACCCGTGAGCGTCTGGCAGATGCACAATGAAGTCAACCGACACCGCTTCCCAGCGCTCCGAAGGGACCTCCGTGGGATGGAGTTCCCCGATTGGGAGTTGGCGGAGCGCCTTGGTTCAGCAGCACAGGTCGCAGGTGGCCACATACCGGCCAACATGTCGAGACAACTGGGGCCACCAGTAGTTCCGAGAGATCAGCTCCAACGTCTTGAAGCGGCCGGCATGCCCTGCGACGCGGGTGTCGTGGTGCTGCTCAAGGATGCGTCGGCGGAGGTCGTTGTTGCGTGGAACCACCAGCTTGCCACGGAAGTAGAGCAGGCCGCCTTCTTTTTGCCACTCCGCAGCCCGAGCAGAGCAAACTCCGCGTTCCTTGAGGAGCTCACGTGCTGCCAACACAATGGGCTCCTCCATGTCGGGGGTACCGGCGAGGGCCTCCCGGATGTCGCACAGGAGAGGGGCCTCGGGTCCAGAGACAGTGAGACGCTCTAAGGCCCGGACATGGAACAGCTCCGGGCGCAGCAGTGTGACGTCTGCGTTGTCCGATGATAGGCTGGCTACCAGACGCGCTCTGCACCAGCTCTGTAAGGGCGTATTTTTGCGCTTTACAGAGTTTACTCCTGAACCACTCGGTGTATCGTGTCGCGGTTGACAGTGTTGCGCTCAGTAGGACTTAAGGGTCTACTGCCCAGTCGACGACTGTGGATAGTGTCGACGATAGCAAGGCAGTCAGACCACTACTGTGGAACTGGTCTTATGGGTCTACACCAGGCTCAGGGCCATTAGTGACGAACGCTTGGACCGCGACCATTCCCCAAAAGGGATCTGTCGTTGCGTCGACTTCTCAAAAAGGCTCATTCCCTGCAGATGGGAACTTGGGCTGAAGGACTGAGCAATGCGCGACGTTCTCAATAATAGAACTACTACTGGACAGGACTTGGCGTTACGAGACTTAAACCATCTTGTCGCGGCAACTCCCGGTTTTGAGTTGGACGTTTCCTCAGATCATGCCACGACGACGACTTGTCACATGTCAGGATCCATTCGATCACGGGACATTGTGGACGCGTCGCGGTGACGCTTCCAAGTGTCACGGCGAGTCGCGCCCATACTCAAACACACTAAAATCGATACGGCTAGATCCGTGAACCGAGCCATGTGGGAGACGACTGGCGTGCCTAGAGCCATACGGCTTCTTGGGGCGCCCACGTTGGTCTCACATGCCAAGATATACCCGTTGGCCAATCCAGCACGTCGTATTCCAAAAGTATGACGCGGTGAGTTGGCCCACATCAAAAGTATCATATGGACTATGGGGCGGGGTCCTGATCACTCAGGACCTGTCCGATCGTTCAACTTTTCAATTACCCTAAAAGGCAACCGATCTTAGATAGCGTAGCTACTATGCAGTTGTACAGGACTTTACTAAGCAGCGTCGTAGACAGTATAAGTAGCACGTCGTCTCTTTGTATTAAAAAGCTTTCCCCCGGACTGTGAATCACTCTCATTTCAGATTGTTTTGTACAATTTGCGTGCCGCGTGATTCCACCCTAAGAAGTCCTGCTACCCCTGCCCGGTCGCGACGAGTTGCTCCCTGAGCACTTGTAGCTACTGTGATTTGAGTTTGAGTTGAGACATCAGAAAGTCGGATTCGCCGCATCTGGTATTGTCGCGGCATTTAGTGTCGTCGCCTTCGGGCTTTGTTGAGATCGTTCCACACCTCTAGCTTGGCAGTGCGTCGACTAGTTGTGCTCGGGTTGTTTTGGTCAGTTGGCAGTGCGTCGACTTGATATTTGGGCTTTGCGTCACCATCTGGACGCTGTCGCTACAAGGGATCTTAATACTTCGTATTGAGCTCTGACTTGTTATATCGTTGGTTGTGGATTGTATTAGTGTTGGTTGTGCTCGTATAGAAGATATTGGTTGAGATACCATTGTTTTGCTATATATATATCCTTGTCGTCGACTCCGTCTCCGCGACTATTGGATCTGCGTCTATTGAGAGTTGTGATACTGGTGCTCTGTCCACCCCGAAGCCCTCGCATCTTTCACACACTGAGAAGCTGATTACGAGGAGTGTGAACGTGTTTATATTTGGGTTTACTTTCATAGTAGATTCACTTGTGAGCACGCCCTCAGCATTTCATCTGGAGCCCACCGCGAGGGGCTTCTAAAGTTTCATAAACTTTAAAAATCAATAAACCGGATTCTTTACCGCGACGTCGGATAGAGACCAAGGGTTTATCCCGCGAAGCAGTTTATTTCGATCCCAAGCTCCTGCGCGACCTCTTGAGGACCAAGCGGAGATTGAGACTGAAGGAAACGCTTCAACTTCAGGACCTTTCGAAAAACCACGAAGGTCTGCAAGACATAAAACACCCTTGTATCTACCACCCTTGCCTTCTAAGGCAAAAGGAAAACAAAGAGTGAATTCGCCGTCGAAGCTTCCAGCTTTAGACGCGGCTACTTCGAGTTCGACGACAATCAGTCGATCTCAGACTAGCTCACAAACCCTCTCAGAATTGTCTAGTAGCGTCACTGCTACAAACGCGAATTCTAACAACATCCCTACTTCCCCTGTGACTTCAGTCGCGACAACTATGGCTCCAAAGACTGGGTTCAAAATCCCTCAACCTTGGGACACAAGTAGACCTATACTTGATGAAAAGGATCCCCTGTCGATTGAGGCATATTTGCGTCACTGCGCGCAGATCGTGGAGGATGGTGGCATCACAGATGCCAAACAAGCAAAAAGCATGTACATTCGTTACTTGCCGTCGCGGCAAGTAATGGACGTATGGGAAGGTCTCAATACCTATTCCGACGACACAAAAACTGTCGCAGAGTTCGAGGCCGAAATATTAAAAGGATACCCTGAGGTATCCAAGCGAAAAACTGGGACCATGGCAGATCTAGATAGACTCTGTCGCGAGAACCGTGGAATAAAGATAACGGATGAGGGAGATTTGAAGCGTTTCGGCCTTCAAATGTACAGTCACTACAAGCGACTGTCAGTCCCTCCTGCCATTATCACCAACAAAGTCGCGTGTGAACGCTACATGCGTACTTTGGACTCTGAGTTCAGTACCGTCTTGAGGAACGCTTTGGCTACGAGTCAAGTATTCAATAAACGCTACCAAACTCGCGCCGGGATAGCAAACGCTAATGTCCCCGCGACTGGAGTCAACCGGCAGGACGACCCCATCCAGCTAAAAGAATTAATGACAATGGCGGAAGAAATGGCGTTGACGTTGAGTAACGAAGACGAAATTCCCATAATCGCGCGGCCTCCTAAGGTTCGCTTCGACTATGAGACTAGTCCACCCAACCATGCTAAGGTTGAGGAGTTGGAAAACTCGATTTCCAACTTGAAGGACTCATTTCTTCTACACCAAAAAGAGCTACAGACTCAGTTGCAGGAAGCGCTGAAGACGTTCGTACAGACTGCTCGCGAAGCGCCCATACAGCGGTCGCGGCCAGTAGGCAACAACTCTTCTGTGCCCCACTTTGAAAGTCGCGCACAAGGAGGAGCTGCCGCACGGAACGACGATTGTCGCTACTGTGGACAAACTGGTCATTGGTCAAACGAGTGCCCGCTCAAGAGGTCTCACATTGAGAAAAACCTTCTCAAAGTCGACACCAAAGGGATGTGGAGGCTCTTCGACGACAGTTTCCTACCAAATGGAGAAGGGACTCAGGGACAACGAGTAGAGGCTTACTGGAAGAAGAAGGGCAAATCCGTCAACTTCCAAGACTCCTACTACTTGGATCAGTTCGATAGTCGCGACAATGATGATATGTCCGACTACCCTGAAGAAGTGGCAGATGAAATACGCTCCCTTCGAAGTCAACTCATCCAATACAAGAGGAAGTCGTCGCGGCCAACTCCAGAGAGTCACGCTGAGCCAAAGACTCAAAGGACTGCATCTGGTTCAACCAGCAATGCAATGGAAAGTGCCATGGGCCAATTCATGCAGAAAGCCATGACCGACTGTTGATCAAATATCATCTGTCAAGATGGATGTCGTGATACATATCTATGGCTCCATCACGTGTCATCTAGAGTCATATCGACTCGTCCCAAATAGACACAAACGGCCCCCTGTATCATATATAAGGAGGGCTCTATTACCCTTTAATACAAGTCTCTTGACTACTCCCGCATAGTGCCCACACTAAGCTCTCAACTCACACAGGTGGGTTGCTAGACGCTCTCCCCAGTGCTCAACAGGTTATGGGCCCCGAGAGCTATGTCTGCGCCTCAATGGCCGCGACATTCATTGTATGCGCCGTCACTGGCTGCAACGATGAGCAGCGTCTTTAGCCTATCTGTATTCACTTCAGCTGCTGCACAGCGCTGGTGAAACCATGCCGGATCGCGATTACATCGCTTGATCCAGATGCATCGATCTCTAAAGGAGATTATGATCTATGAGGATCTGATCATCTTTATCTTTGATTTTATCTATCAGATTAGATTGATGCTGATCACTCACACAGATCAACATGTCGTCCAACTCCAACAACATCTTCAATGCTGTCTCCATCTTTGATGGAAAACACTGGCTTGTCTGGTCCGGAACTATGGAGTCCTATCTGGAGCATCAGGGGATCTCATACGTGCTGACCGAGACCGCGCCAACCGAAGTCAAGGCTACGGATGGCTCTGTGACCAACGCATCGGAGATCAAGCAATGGAAGCATGATGATCTCAGGGCAAAGGGCAGCATTAAGTTGCGCCTGACTGAGGGAGTCATTGCCAACATTCCAACCGCCAACATAGTGTCAGCTGCCAAGATCTGGGAGCACCTGAAGACCCAATACGGTGGTGCTCAGTGCGCCGACCTGTACGCGTACTTCCAAACCGCGTTGAACGCCAAGTACAACGTGGGGTTGCACCCGGATCCACAGCTGCTGGTGATCACTACGGCGTTCGCTCGCCTGGAGAATGAGTCTTTGAGCATCCCTGACTTCCTCAGAGCGATGATCATTCTCAACATAGCCCGGATTCCCTCCGTCACAGAGACTGTTCTCCAGACCTATGAAAAGGACGAGATCAAAGTCTCGGCGGTTCGTGACGCTCTCTTGACGCATTTCGCTCAGAAGCAGTCTCAAAGCCAGAATCATGTGGCCAAGTTCAATACCAAGCGCAAGCGCGATGACCCTTCGTTCACCAATCAGCAACAGGGCTCTGGCTCTGCACCCGATAAGGGTGATAAGGCTGATGGAAAGAAGAAGAACCGTCGAGGCAAGCGCAGTGGGAAGAACAAGGACAACAAGGGCAAGGGCAAGGCTGATCACAGTCATGTCCATGGAGTCTCCGAGATCACTGGCTCCCTCACTATCGGTTCGATCGCCTCGCTCACTCCGTCTATCCCTGCGCCGACGATCTCGCATGTCACGCACATCTCTCGCGATGGACCCAAAATCCGCGCGGTTCAAGAGAAGTCTCCCGTTAACAACAATGGGATAATTGACACCGAGTTCCAGAAGCCTACTCGTAAGGTCTTCGAGCTGGCCAAGAAGATGGATGTGACGGTGACCGCAGAACGCTTCCGGACTCTTGACAAGATTGTCAATGAGAAAGGAATGCTCCGCGAGGACGCAATTATGCGTTCTCCATCTCCGGTTGCTTCTGGCTCGAATCACACGCTGGATGGTGGTCCTCCTGCCAAACGCAGTCGTATCGAGGAGATCCCCGACGTCGAGATGGCCACCGGCCAACAGAACGATCTTGATCTTCTGTTTGGAGATAGCGAGTTCGCCCAGGCTGAACCGGTCAATTGGGATGAAGTCGTCGACTTCAACACCCTTCTGGAGGAGATGGACGCTCCTTCCGCCGAAAGGCAAGTACCCTGCCTTCTTGGGCACATGCACAATTCTGATTGTTGCTCACAGCCAGAGCGCGTAATCACCGCCGCCCCGGGTTCTGTACTTAATTCGTTGATGATTCGTTCGCATGATTTTTGTACCAATCTATTCTGTGTGCACTCCGATTTTGCTGCCTGCTCTAAGTGTAAGGGGAAACATCATCATCATGAATTAGGGCCTCTATGGCTTCTTGATTCAGGTGCATCTCTCCATGTGACATCGGAGATTAGTGATCTGGTCGGATATGAGAAGCTCTCAGATCCTATTGTTGCTCAGACCGCTGATAAGAACACACGTGTTGCCCTTATTGGTCGAGGAACAGCCTTCATCGATCATTACGTCACAAGGCATGGAGAAAAGACAATGGTGACTTCTCAGATATATCCAGTGTACCTAGTGCCAGGATTACATGGTCGTCTCATGTCTTTGGGCTCCTTACTCAAAGGAGGATCTTGCGTTCGTGGAGACGAATCGCGGATCAGCTTACATCGAGGGAAGTCCCCACTCTCGATCATGGAGTTTAGAACTCTAGGGAAGGACATTGCCTTGTACTTCCTGATGTCAAAGCCTAGTACGGCTGAGACAGTGCGATCTATGTCCACTGTTTACAAGGTGGATTATGAGATCATGCACCGGCGATTTGCACATCCGTCGAAAGACGTTTTACGTCAGGCAAAAAAGAATACCAAGGGCTTTCCAGAAGACCTAGTATTTCCCGAGGAAACCCGACCGTGTAAAGGATGCGCGCAAGGGAAAATGCACCAACGTGCCTTCCCGCCTTCCGAAAAACGAGCGGAGAATCCGTTTGATTTGATCCACTCGGATCTCAAACAATTTCCCACGGTGTCTTATCACAAGTACCGCTACTTCATGAGCTTCTTCGACGAAGCACTCTCCTATGGCTGGACAGTATGCCTTGCGCAGAAATCCGATGCCAAGCAGGCTATGCGCAATTTCATTGTGATGGTCAAGAACCAGTTCAATGTCACCATCAAAAAGTGGCATATTGACAATGGGGGAGAATTCATGGGGATGGGAATGGAAGAATTTCTCGCGGAACAAGGAATTCTAGTGGAGAAGGGTGCTCCATATGCTCACCAGCAGAATGGGCATGCCGAGCGCTTCAATCGTACGATCATGGATAAGGCAGAAGCCATGCGCTTCACTGCCTGTCTTCCTAATTCTTATTGGGAATTCGCTATCAAACATGCGACACGGATCTACAATATGACACCTATCAGGCGTCTAAAATGGAAAACTCCATTTGAAGCTCTTCACAAGGAAAAACCGGATGTTTCCGAACTCCGAGTCTTTGGTTGCGCTGCATATGTCTTTATCCCTGATGAGAAGCGCGCCAACAAGTTATCGCCCAAATCGGAGCTGATGACCTACTTGGGCATTCCTGATGGTGTGAAAGGATTTTTGTTCATGCGCACAAACAATTCCACGTTCGTCGCCACCAAGGCATTGTTCGACGAGGAGTTGTTCCCCCGCTGTCCTGACAGCAATCGACCACCCCACGTTCCTGTTGGAGAGGAATTTCCAGAACGTGATGACCCAGTGAATCCACAAGATCCACCACAGGTAGACGGAGAAGATTGGCTATATGGAGATAATCCTTTTCCATTTCCCATGCCATCTGATCCGGCTCCACCACCTCCCGTACAGGGAAATGATGATGGTGACGACGGTCATAATCGTCAGGACCCACCGCCAGAGCGTCGGGATGAACCTCAGAGGACTCGTAGAAGTAGAATTCCACGACCAAGTCGGGAAGCTTCACCAGCTCCTGAGCCTCGAAGGTCTTCACGCCAGCGGAATGTGCCTACACGTCCAGGAAACGTCTATGGGGAAAAGCGTACCCCTACGGATATAGTCCGTGACATTCAGAACAGCAGAGGATGGAAGCGGTATGTTGGTGAAGATAAGGGTAGCTCCCAATCTCAACCATCAACCGGTGCTGATGCAGGGGTTCCCGGCCCTAGCTCGCAACCAGATTCCTCAAACGCGGGTGCTTCTGATGATCTAGACGAGGATGCACGCATGGAGAAGCTATGCCGGGAAGGGGGAGTAGAGCTCATCACGGCGCTGCTGTCAAAAGCGGTTCCAAATGAGAACCTACCTGATACGTCCAAAATTCGCGATTGGACGTTCCGCGATATCAAGCGGTTGCCTTCTGAACAACAGAAAGGTTGGATTGATGCTTGCCGCGACGAGTTAGAGGCACTTCGTCAGCGCAAGGTCTATTCCCTTGTGGACCGCCCGAAAGGACGGAAGGTTATCAGATGTCGCTGGGTCTTTGACCAAAAATCTGATGGCCGAAAACGTGCCCGCCTAGTTGCCAAGGGTTTCAGTCAAGTCGAAGGTGTTGACTATGACGAGATATTCTCTCCTGTTGTTAGGTATGAGACGTTCCGGTTGGTCATGGCGCTTGCAGCGCTCAATGATTGGCATTGGTCTGGACTCGATGTCAGTAAGGCTTTTCTCTACGGAGAGCTTGACGAAGAGGTCTACATGGAACAACCCGAAGGCTTTGTGGCGAGAGGCCAAGAGCGCAAAGTCATGCGCTTGCACAAGGCAATCTATGGACTCAAACAAGCTGCTTTAGCATGGTGGAAAGCGCTGACCAAGTCCACGAAAGCCATGGGCTGGATCCGACTAACATCGGATGCCGGCGTGTTCTTCTACAAGGACTCTGATGGCAGCATAGCCATCATAATAGTCTACGTGGATGATGCACTGTTCTTCTCCAAGAACAAGAAGCTCCTCGCCTTTCTCAAGGCTGAGTTCAACAAGCGATGGGAATGCCGCAATTCTGAAGATACTCCAGAGTTCTTGCGCGTGCGCCTCAGTAGAGTAGGATCTTCGATCAAGATTGATCAGATTCCTTATCTCGACAAGGTGCTAGAGCGCTTTGGGATGCAGAACGCCAAGTTCGCAGCGACCCCTCTACTGGCTGGATATGTTCCAATGCCAAATGAGGATGAAGTCGATCCAGAGCTCAGGAAGAAATTCCAATCAGTCATTGGATCTCTTCTCTTCATCATGCTAGGCACACGTCCTGATATTGCATTTGCTGTGACCAAATTGTCACAATTTGCCGCCAATCCGTCCCAAGACCACCTCCATAAAGCGCTGTATATCTGCCGCTATTTGGCTGGTACTAGGAATTATTCGCTCATTTTTAATGGTGCGACGGATAGAGGGCTAATTGCATTTAGCGATTCAGACTGGGCTGCTGATCCGATCAAGAGGAGGTCTACCACTGGTTTCTTCACGAAATTGGCAGACGGGATTATTTGCTGGCAGTCTAGGCTTCAGCGCACTGTCGCGCAGTCTTCGACCGAAGCAGAATACATGGCGATTTCAGATTGTAGTCGCCAGGTGATGTGGCTGAAGAGTGTCCTTTCGGAACTCCAGTTCAAACTCACCATCCCAGTACCCATTTGCGGTGACAATCAGGGTGCACTCTTCAGTGGCAGCAATGCCTACCGAGACCGCAGGATGAAACACATAGACATCCGCTATCACTACATTTGTGAGCGAGTTGAGGAAGAAGAGGTTGAACTGTTCTTTATTCCGGGCAGTGAGAATCCTGCAGATATGTTCACCAAGAACCTAGGACGCGTCAAGTTCGAGAAGTTCAGGTCCCAACTAGGACTTGAGTTCAACTCGTCCTGAAGGAATGGCCGATGAAGATTCGCTTTCAAACACTATCCCGTGGTTTTCAGCGTGGGGGAGTGTTGATCAAATATCATCTGTCAAGATGGATGTCGTGATACATATCTATGGCTCCATCACGTGTCATCTAGAGTCATATCGACTCGTCCCAAATAGACACAAACGGCCCCCTGTATCATATATAAGGAGGGCTCTATTACCCTTTAATACAAGTCTCTTGACTACTCCCGCATAGTGCCCACACTAAGCTCTCAACTCACACAGGTGGGTTGCTAGACGCTCTCCCCAGTGCTCAACACCGACGCCATGGCCGGCTACTTCAACAACATGAACAGTGGTTATCCTCAGACTCAGGAGCAGTTCATTCAAACCCGTCGTGGTGCGAATAGCCAACCTGAACGCGACGATAACAGCTCGGGTTTCTAAATGGTTCAAGGAAGGGGGCTAAACCCACAAACTCAGCCAAGCCCTCTGAGGACCATGATAAACGAGCTGAGCGACGAGAGAAACCGAGAAAACCTGTGACTATTGAAGAAGTTAGTGATAGCGACGATGATGAGGAATCAGTGCGCGACAACGTCGAAAAGGGAAAGGAACTACCGTTTGAGAAAGTCAAGCGCGTTCTACAAGAACCAGTACATTCTTCAAAAGCGCGCGTTCCAGATAAATACCAGTTGCGTGCACCGATTCAAAAGAAGGCTGTGGCAGAAGCAGTCTACGACAAAATGAAAAACGCGTCAGTCGACGTCACTGTGGGTGAACTCCTAGCAGTTTCGGGAACTGTCCGCGACTCCATTCTGAAGGACTCTTCGAAGAAACGAGTACCGGTTCAGAAGTCCATGCTTCAAGAAACTGGTCGCGTCGTTGAAGACGTTTGGGATGGAGAACTGAGCTACAACCTAGTCAGTGCTAAGGAATTGCCCGAGCCTGTGTTCTATCATAACACAGTTGAAGGAGAAATTCCCATTGGCGCAGTTGTCGCGACGGACCCATATGAGATGTACTTGGAGTCAATACCCTCTAATGAGAACCCAAGGCATGTCTATGTTGGTGATTCGTCGGCTGCTCTCAGAACGATAAACGGACGGATTAACGCGCGTCTCGACGCGGACTGCATCCTAGACAGTGGATCTCAGATTGTATCGATGGCTTTCTCAGAAGCCGTCGACGCACAATTGAGCTGGGACCCAAAGGTCGTCATATATATGGAAAGCGCAAATGGATCTATCTCTAAGTCACTGGGATTAGCGAGAAATGTACCCTTCAGGTTTGGGACCATCTTGGTCTACCTGCAGGTGCACATTTTGGAAAGTCCAGCTTATAAGGTGTTGCTCGGCAGGCCGTTTGATATCGCGACAGAAAGCAATGTCAAGAACGCGGCCGATGGCAGCCAGATAATCACCATGCGCGATCCCAATTTAAAGACACGTTGTGCAATGGCTACGCAGCCACGTCGTGCAGACGACTTGCCACGTAACACCAAAAACAACGACGGATCTACCGAGCCCTACAGTTTGTCGAAACCGACGACCAGTCCAGACGAACCGAACCCTGAACGGGATTTTCAAAGAGCTTCGAGGAATTGACCCGGTTGAGTCAAGGAGAAGAAGTCGCGGTGACTGTGTCGTTGGGAAAAGATGGGAATGTAGTGTTCGAGGATCTAAGAAAGCCGCGTTCTAGTGGCCAGTTTACCCAAACTGAGCTAGTAGAAGCATATATCTTGTCGTCGAAAGAGGACAAGGAAATGGAGAAAGACGTCGCTGCGTCGACTTTGTTTCATTCATATATGAATGAAAGACTCTCAGACGCGGCAACGGAAAAACTGACTGTTGGTACTTGGAGTGTACTAGACGACGACTCTTCTAGTCGCGACAAATACTCTGTGTTCGCAGGAAAGAAATACAAACCTGTGGACCAGAAAGTCAGACCAGTGTACACTATGGGTTCTGAGGACGATCGAATAATTCGAGAAATGATTGGAGATCCTTTGGATACGCTACCTACTCTAAACCCGCGACCACCTGATTTTACCCCAACTGGTACATTCACGGCGGAACGCAAGGACATTGTGGACAAGCTACACAAAGGGGACTTCTTACTACCAGAAGAACGGAAGTTGCTCATGCACTTCTATATGCTTCACAATCAGAGTTTCGCGTTCAACGATGAAGAGCGTGGCGCATTGAGACAGGATATATTTCCTCCAGTCAAGATCGCAACAGTTCCCCATACAGCATATCGCGAAGGGAATATTCCTATACCTCGCGGCATGTTCGACCAAGTGTGCAAGGTCATCAAAGACAAAATTGCGGCTCAGGTCTACGAGCCTTCCAATTCCTCTTATCGAAGCAAGTTCTTTGCTGTACTTAAGAAGGATGGGAAGAGTATCAGACTAGTGCACTCACTAGAACCACTCAATGCAATAACTATCGCGCATTCAGGATTGCCACCCACGACAGAGGAGTTAGCAAACCACTTCGCCGGTCGCGCTTGTGGTGCTGCGCTAGATCTGTACTCAGGCTACGACCAGCGTGACATCGATCCAGCTAGTCGCGACTTGACTACATTCCAGTCACCGTTCGGTGCGCTGAGGTTGGTCAAACTCCCACAAGGATGGACCAACTCAGTGCCCATATTCCATGAGGACGTTACTTTCATTTTGAAAGACGAAATCCCTCATGTTACTATTCCATACATCGACGACGTACCCGTTCGAGGACCTGGGACCAGGTATCTGTTACCCGATGGAACCTGTGAAACGATTCCAGAAAATCCGGGGATCCGTCGCTTCGTATGGGAACACTTTCAGAATGTGAACCGCGTCGTGCACAGAATCGGCTACTGTGGCGCGACTCTGTCTGGTACCAAGTCGGTGGTTTGCGCCGACGGGTTCGCTGTGGTTGGCCATATCTGTTCGTTTGAGGGTAGAAAACCTGATGCGGACAGGGTTGGTGTGATCACGCGTTGGCCAGACTTGAGAGACGTCTCGGAGGTTCGACAATTTATGGGCACGATTGGGGTCATGCGAATGTTCATTAGAGGATTTTCTGAGATGGCGCAACCGATTCAGAGACTAGTGAACAAGAACGCGCATTTTGAATGGGGTGATAAACAGAAACTAGCATTTCGAAGGCTCAAGGATGTGATATAAGTCTGTCCGTCGCTTAAGCCTCTGAACTACAAATGGGACTCTGAGATTGTCGTCGCAATAAACACATCCTGGATGGCCACGGGTTTCGAAATCTACCAGCGCGACCCAGATGATCCAAAGAAGGTCTATTACGCGAAATTTGGGAGTATCCCACTTACAGAAAGAGAAGCTAGGTTTTCTCAACCGAAGCGTGAACTTTATGGTGTGAAGCGCGTGCTTCAAGCCATGGCTCACTGGCTTCTTGGTTGTAGGAAATTGGTAGTCGAAACCGACGCGTTGTACTTGGCAGGCATGCTAAGGAACGTTGGTAACCTACCAAATGCAAATATCAACCGTTGGGCTGAGGAGATCCTCATGTTTCAGTTTACCCTGAAACATGTCAGAGGAATCACCTTCTCACCAGATGGCTTGTCGCGACGACGACCTGCACCTGGAGATGAAGAGTATCCCAATGACGAAGAGGAAATCTTCGACGAGCCACCACCAGAGAACAACGAGAATTGGGACTACGACACAGAACAACCATTAGACTTTGAAGAGTTCAAAAGGGATATTGACACTAGAGGTGGCTACCTTAACTCTATGGTCGGGTGTGCTGAGTCGGTCGACGACATATCCAAAGAGCTAGTCGAAGCTTGCGACTCTCGTCGCGCTGAGAATCGGCGTGTCAAAGACGCATATGACGCTCAAGGGCTCGTCGTCCCAGTCTTCATGTTGAACGATGTGGCAAACGGAGAACCGCTTTTGCCTGATCTTGAACTGCGCGACAATCCAGAGGATCCCTATATTGAGGATCACCGGACTGGCACAGGGATCGAACAGGACAATAAGTTGGTAATGGCTAGGAAGTGGCTGAAAGACACTTCTGTAAGGCCTGAAATGACGGATAAACGGTTCAGATCGTTTCTCAAATTCTCGCGACAGTTTTTCCTCAAAGATGGAAAAATGTACAAGAGATCAACCAATGGGATTCATAGACTGGTCGTGGACAAACACCACAGGACTTATATGATGAAGGCGTGTCACGACGCGCTGGGTCATAAGGGTCTTTTCAGCACTAAGAGCCTGTTGGAAACTCGGTTTTGGTGGCCAGAGATGGAAAGAGACGTCGACTGGTGGATAAAGACTTGTCATAGCTGCCAAGTCCGCCAGAAAACTCTCCTCCGCACTCCACCGACGCCGACTATGACACCAAGTGTATTTCAGAAGATACATACGGACGTCATGATTATGGGAACGCCTTCCAACGGATACAGATATGTCGTCGCGGCAAGGGATTCTTTGACCCGCTACGTGGAAGCGCGACCGCTGCAGGCTGACAACGCCAAGGCAATAGCGCGTTTCTTGCTCGAAGACATAGTGTGTCGCTGGGGGTGCCCTAAGTGGATTGTAACCGACAACGCAGGACAATTTGTCGCGGCGTTGAACTGGTTACAGAAGAAATATGGTATCAAGGGAATAAGGATATCTCCTTACAATTCCCAAGCTAATGGCACTGTTGAAAGAGGTCATTGGGACGTTCGGCAGTCACTGTACAAAGCTACAGGGGGAAACGCCTCCAAATGGTTTTGGTTCTTCCCACAGGTCTTGTGGGCAGATAGAATTACAGTGCGTCGCGGGCTGGGTTGCTCACCGTACTTCGCAGTATGTGGGGCCCACCCTACCATCCCTCTGGATATAGTCGAAGCTACGTGGCTAGTCGAATATCCTGACCGGATCGTTGACTCTGCGGATCTCATTGGTCTCAGGGCACGCGCTCTAGCGAAACACGCCGACCATATTGAAGATATGCGCAGCCGCGTCAGCGAGTCCAAACTAAAGATGGTTCAACGCTACGAACTCGAGTACAAGCATGTGATCAAAGATTACAATTTTGTACCAGGGGACTTAGTGTTGGTCAGGAACACAGCTATTGAAAAATCACTGGACAACAAGATGAAAGCGAGATATCTTGGGCCCATGATTGTAGTTCGAAAGACCAAAGGAGGTTCTTACTTGGTCTGTGAAATGAACGGTGCGATGTTCCATGCGAAAGTCGCGGCGTTCCGAGTAATACCCTATTTGGCAAGACAGAAGTTGACACTCTCTGAAGATATAAAGAAGCTGATAGATATTTCGCCTACTAAACTTGATGAGTTGGTGGAGGAAATATCTGACGTCCGCGACTACCAGTTCGAAGGTGTGAAACTCAAGAACTCGGATAGTGACGACGACGACGACCCTGTAGAGGATCCAGCTTCTGTTGAGTGAAAGTCTGACAAACAAGCAATTGTCGCGGCAGGCTCTCGCACGACAAGACGTCGCTTCTCTCAGTTTTAGACAGAATTCATTCTATTGCTTGGGTGCTAGCTGGTACCTAAGGACTATACTGGGTTGTATCTAAAAGAAAAAGGTCATAAGGAGGTGCGCGAGAAGAAAAGACGCGACTTCATAAATAAGTGACATGAGAGAAGAGAGACATATGGAAGGAGAGTGCATATAGAACAAAATATGAAAAGATTAGGCCGCATTCTTCGACATCGAGAGGTCAATGGCTTCCTTGACGTCCTTGAGCGCGGTCTTCCATTCCTCTAGCCGCGACGTGACGTAGTCGCGTTCCTCGATGAGGAGCTCGAGTGGAATGGACCGCCGCAATCGGTACAGTTGATGTCGGTGCACTCGGTCCGCAATAAACCTTCGGTCGGACGCGGACGCTGCCAATCGGTTAGCGAAGTGTCGCGACAGGAGGTGGAACTGCGAGACTCACCCGGGGTCGCATCAGTGGTACTGTTGCTGAGTCGCTGCCTCTTCGAGCCGGTGACAACGAACGATGGCTGGGTAATTGGTCAGAAGTGTAGTCGCCGCGACTGAGTGAAACTCACGTCTGGAAACTCTGGAGACAGCTCCCTAGAGCCTCCATCTGCTCCGCGTGAAGCTTCGACATTTTGGCGCTGAGAAGACGCATCGACCTATCGTGCTCGTCTATGAGTCGAATGATAGTCCCATAGACGTCCGCGAGCCCTACGGAGTCGTCATGACCAGAACCGTCGACCGATCGAGAACCGGACCGTCCTGCGACGGTCTTGCGAGTAGATAGTTGCGGGGTCTGAGAATAATCAACCTGTGTTCGGCAAAGACTCAAGACGGACGCACCTTCTCTTGAACAGGAGTGGGGGCCTCCATCTCGACGTCTGAATCAATGTCGATGGCAGGAGTTGAGCCTGAAGCCTCAGGAACAGGGTCTTCGGCCTGTGCAACAATATCCGTAAGAAAATCTGGACAAGGACCGGGAATCATACCTTGGCCTTCCCAGACGACGACGGAGTCGCAGCAGGACGTGGGATGCTCTCCTGAGCCTGTCGCAGGCTGATGATCGCCGCGACAAGGGACTCATGCCAAATCAGATAGGCTCGATACTTGTTGACGGCCTTAGTCTGAGAGGCGTCGCGCTGCTTCTCTGGAACTTCCTTGAGCAGTTCCGTCTGAGACAGAGCGAGCGTGGTGGCCTCCTCGAGACAATCCAAAACGTCGCGGGGAGGATCTTGAGCAGCAAACGAGCTGGCTTGAAAGCGGGTCTGTCGACGAGATAAGATAATCGCCACGACACGCCATCATGAATCAACTCACTCGAACAAAGAAAATATCCTTGCCAACGCTGAGGATGCCCTCTGAACCACCTAGACCCAGCTTGTTCATCGCTGCGAGAGAAGGCTTAGCCTTCTTCCACGACGCGACGAGCGATGCGAAGTCTTGGGGGAGAGGAAATGCGGACATAGCGAGGCCTGGGTAGAGAGAAAGAATGGGAACGAAATAAGGACTGAGAATGGGACTGGACATAATCTGTCGAGCCCACCCAGACTTTATATCGTCGACTCTGGAAAAACTTTTCTAGTCGCGCATCAGATAAGCCGAGGACGGCTTAGATCTGTGTTCCTGGGAGAGGGCAGATCTTACAAAAGATCAGCCACAGAGTCCGCAGAAGCCCACACATTGGAAATTGTGGTGCGTGACAACGTGCACACCCCTTGGACCCATGTGCTGGAAAGTGGAAAATCCAATGATGCTACTGAGGACGGGGTCCGGGACTTTTTCAAAAATGTTTCAAGAAAATTCTTCCAAGAATTTTTGAAAATTTGGACTCAAAGGTTCACGCGACGACGACTCAGGCAGCAAGATGTGATTTGGATTGATCTACGACGACGACGATATGTATGCAAGATAATAAATAAAAATTCGGGACCGCGACGTTCACGGACGGTGGAACGAGCTGAACTACTGCTCATCCACCTCCATGGCAGTCTCACCCGCGGCGACGGAGCCCTCGTCGTCGACGTTCTCGTCGTCGACTTTCCCGTCGTCGGCGTTCTCGTTGCCGGCAGACCCGTCTTCTTCTTCACCCTCCGCGTCTTCATCCGAAGCGGCCTTGGTGGACTCGGCCGAGGTCTCGCTGTAGTTGTCGGAAAAGTCCAAGACCTGTAAGACGGCTTGGGACGACGACGCAACAGGAGGCGGCGATGGCGAAGGCTGGGGCGACGAAGAGGGCGCACGGGTGCAACTACTCGCCAAGTGGGCGACGTCGATCTCGTGGTCCTCGCCAGGTTGGAACGCTTGATCCTGGACGGTCGCGGGGTCCGACTTGTCGAATTCCTGGGCCTTCTCGATCTCCCTCTGGAACTGCTTCTCCATCTTTTCCATCTCGCGATAGAAAAAGGGATCGAAGAAGGCAGGGGGTGCCGCGAACCGCTCGTTCGCCTCGCCATCCAACAAGTCCCCGTGGGTCAAGATCATCCGAACACCCTTACGGATGTCGGCCATCTCGGCGGCGTCGATCTCGGTCGCGGTGTGGACGAACATCGCCTTGATGCGTTCGTCCGAGCCGTCGTCGAAGTGCTCCTTCAGCTGACCAACGAAATCACGGAACTGGCCAATGGCCAGGACGCGGATCTCGTTGGCCGTGCGAAGAAGCCCGCCGTACGCGTCCAAGGTGTCGGCGAGACGGTTGGCGGACTTGTTGAGATCTGAAGACGTCGTCAGAAACGATCAAAAATAGAAATGAATGATAAGAGTGGACTCTTACCGTCCGCGCTCATCTGCGCGATGTACCCGAAGCGTTGCCCCATATACAGCTGCTCCGCGGGCTTGTAGCCGTTGGTGCAAGTCTGTTTATAGAGCACGCACGGGGCGCACCGATTGCCGTGGCGCCCGTCGACGCTCTTGAAGCAGACGCGCTGCCGCGTCACGCACATCGCGCAGGGCCTTGGCGCGACCTCCTATGAAAAAGGGAGTCAGTCGTCGAGGCATGAGAGAAAAAGATAAAAGAACGCACGAAGTCAGTGGGCACCTCTACGCCGGCCCTTTCCAACTTCCCCGCGAACCCTTGGCGTGCCACCGAAAGGAGCGCCTCGGTGTCGTAGGCGGCGGGAGTGAACGGAGCTCGGGGCATGGGGGCCGCGCCTTCGCAGGAGTCTAGAAACAGTCAAGTCAGTAAGAAGTCGACGACAAGAGAAGTCGCGACTCACCGAGTCAGACTTCTTCTTGGACGCCGCGACGGACTTTTCTGCCTTCTGGGCCTTGAGCTCGGCCTTGGCCGCCGCAGCACTCCGCTCGCGACCAAGGGTCGCGGCCACCCTGCCCAACTCACTGCGTGGAGTCTTGGTAGCAGCGGGGGCCGCCTGGGCAACCTAGAAAAGAAAGAAAAACGAGTTAGTCGACGTCTGGGACCCAAGGTTTGTGTCTCACCTTAGCCACTGGGGTCGGGGTAGTCGTCGCTCGCGGGGCGCTCGCCTTGCGACTGGCCTCCACCTTCGGCACCGGTTGGGGAGGCACAGACTTGGTCGACTTGGATGATCCATCCGCGACCTTCTTGATTGGCTAAAAAGCTGGATTAAGGGGCATGGTCTGGGAAAAAGGAGTCGGCTTACCTTGGGCTTGACGCGGGTCTCGCTGACCTGCTTCTTGGCCACGACGAAATTGCCGGTCTCCTCTCCGCTCTCGGAGGTGTCGTCCATGACGATGACGGACGGGGCTACGAAAGAATGAGTAAACGACAGAGGGGGACAAGAGGAAAACGTACTCAGATTCGATCGCGCTTTCCCCTTGGACTTGGGCCCCTGTCAAAAACAAACCAACCATGAGACAAAGGAATCACGATCGACGAACTGGGTCACTTACCTGAAGGGCCAGCTTGTCGGCCGAGGACGCGTCTCCCTCCTGAACCCCCTCGTCGTCGACATCCATCGCAGTGTCGGCGACGGCGGCGGCTTCCTCATCGCTGAGGGACTCGGGTTGCACGGGCTGTGCTTGGATCCGGGCTGGGAGGGACCAAGTGGTTAGTCTAAAGATCAATGAAATAAGACATAGGATCACACACCTACGTGCGTCTTCTTGTGGACGCGCTTGGGAGGTGACCCCTGTGGAACAGGGACCGAGGTAGCGGCTACGACAAGTCAGTACCCGCGACCTTGGTGAATGAAAAGAAAGAGCCGCTGACGAGTAGGCGCATGGGACGACGCCTTGGGCTCCTTTGCAGGAGTCGCCTTGGGTCGCTTCCCCTGCGACTTCTCGCTCGACTTCTTGGCGACGGCGACCTTGCTGCCCGCAACGGCGGCAGGGGCCTGCGGCTTGGAGCCGTCACCCTTCCCCTTCTGCTTGACAGGCCGGGACGACGAAGGGGCGGCGACTTGTTCGGTTGGAGCCGCCTGGGGGTCGATCAGAACATAGTAAACGAATGAAACAGAGTACACGTACGGGTTCGACGACGCGTTTGCGTTTCTTCGGTGGCAACGACTCCTCGACTGGAGCGTTGGTGGTCGAAAGCGCAGGCGCCGGCTAGCCCTTACGTTAGTGAAAAGAATGGAAGGCCAAAGCGAACAGGCGCGGCAATCATTGATCGCCGTGACTGCTCGCTCTAGCGGGCTTAGAACGGAGCTCACCTGCTGGATCTGGCGGACGTCGACGGCCATCTGCCGCAACATCTGGTTGTAGGCCTCGGGGCTAGGCAGGTGGTGAGTTGGATCGACAAGCCATGAGAGAGACATTGACTGACGGCATGAACTGCCGCCAGTCGATGGCAGGCGGGTTTGCTCCCGGGACAGCTGATTCGGTGACGGCTGATGGACGGTTAGCGTGGTTGAAAAGTCGCGGTAATCGCCTTGGGCGTCACTCACGGTTGGTGTCTTGGGGGCGGGGGCTCTGGTCGGGCGCGGACATGGTGGTCGAAAAGCAAGAGTGTCTCGTACTAGGGAGACTCTCGACCCTGAAAATTGAGGGCATTTATATGGTGAACATGCCGGAAGAAGTTTGATCGCGGCAGATCACAGAAGGAACCGAACAACCAAATGAATAAGACGTGGGAACATAACTCTATGTCTCCGCGGCTTTAATAATAAATGAACGAGACGTCGACTGTTGGACTCAGACCTGACGCAGTGAGACTGTCGCGGGATTGACCAGGAGGTCAAAATTAGTGTTCCTGGGAGATGATAGGCTGGCTACCAGACGCGCTCTGCACCAGCTCTGTAAGGGCATATTTTTGCGCTTTACAGAGTTTACTCCTGAACCACTCGGTGTATCGTGTCGCGGTTGACAGTGTTGCGCTCAGTAGGACTTAAGGGTCTACTGCCCAGTCGACGACTGTGGATAGTGTCGACGATAGCAAGGCAGTCAGACCACTACTGTGGAACTGGTCTTATGAGTCTATACCAGGCTCAGGGCCATTAGTGACGAACGCTTGGACCGCGACCATTCCCCAAAAGGGATCTGTCGTTGCGTCGACTTCTCAAAAAGGCTCATTCCCTGCAGATGGGAACTTGGGCTGAAGGACTGAGCAATGCGCGACGTTCTCAATAATAGAACTACTACTGGACAGGACTTGGCGTTACGAGACTTAAACCATCTTGTCGCGGCAACTCCCGGTTTTGAGTTGGACGTTTCCTCAGATCATGCCACGACGACGACTTGTCACATGTCAGGATCCATTCGATCACGGGACATTGTGGACGCGTCGCGGTGACGCTTCCAAGTGTCACGGCGAGTCGCGCCCATACTCAAACACACTAAAATCGATACGGCTAGATCCGTGAACCGAGCCATGTGGGAGACGACTGGCGTGCCTAGAGCCATACGGCTTCTTGGGGCGCCCACGTTGGTCTCACATGCCAAGATATACCCGTTGGCCAATCCAGCACGTCGTATTCCAAAAGTATGACGCGGTGAGTTGGCCCACATCAAAAGTATCATATGGACTATGGGGCGGGGTCCTGATCACTCAGGACCTGTCCGATCGTTCAACTTTTCAATTACCCTAAAAGGCAACCGATCTTAGATAGCGTAGCTACTATGCAGTTGTACAGGACTTTACTAAGCAGCGTCGTAGACAGTATAAGTAGCACGTCGTCTCTTTGTATTAAAAAGCTTTCCCCCGGACTGTGAATCACTCTCATTTCAGATTGTTTTGTACAATTTGCGTGCCGCGTGATTCCACCCTAAGAAGTCCTGCTACCCCTGCCCGGTCGCGACGAGTTGCTCCCTGAGCACTTGTAGCTACTGTGATTTGAGTTTGAGTTGAGACATCAGAAAGTCGGATTCGCCGCATCTGGTATTGTCGCGGCATTTAGTGTCGTCGCCTTCGGGCTTTGTTGAGATCGTTCCACACCTCTAGCTTGGCAGTGCGTCGACTAGTTGTGCTCGGGTTGTTTTGGTCAGTTGGCAGTGCGTCGACTTGAGAACTTTGGTTCCACACTTCTTGCTTGGCAGTGCGTCGACAAGTTGTGCTTGGGTTTTGGACATTGGATATTGGCTGTTAGTTGGCAGTGCGTCGACGCGGCATTTTGGTTTACTAGTTGGCACTGCGTCGACTCAGTATATTGGTTGTATCAGTTGGCAGTGCGTCGACTCGGTATTTGGGTTTTGCGTCACCATCTAGACGCTGTTGCTACAAGGGATCTTAATACTCCATATTAAGTTCTGACTTGTTATATTGTTGGTTGTGGATTGGATTAGTGTTGGTTGTGTTCGTATAGAAGATATTGGTTGAGACACCATTGTTTACTATATATAAATTCTTGTCGTCGACTTCGTCTTCCGCGACTATTGATCTGCGTCTATTGAGAGTTGTGATACTGGTGTTCTGTCCACCCCGAAGCCCTCACATCTTTCACACACTGAGAAGCTGATTACGAGGAGTGTGAACGTGTTTATATTTGGGTTTACCTTCATAGTAGATTCACTTGTGAGCACGCCCTCAGCATTTCACCGGAAGTACTCCAAATTTTTGTGGTCGGTCCAGATCTCAATGGGGTGCTCGGCGCCCTCGAGGAAGTGTCGCCACTCCTCCAAGGCGCAGACAATGGCGAGCATCTCCGTGTCGTGGATTTCGTAGTTCCGCTGGACCTCGTTAAGACTCTTCGAGAAGAAGGCAACCGGATGCCACTTGTCATCCACGGGGGACTGCTGCGAGATGACAGCACCGGTCGCAAAGTCCGAACTGTCTGCTTCGAGGTGGTAAGACCTGGAAGCATCCAGGAGCTGCAGGACTGGGGTAGAGGTAACAGCGTTCTTCAGCGCAAGAAACGCAGCTGCCTCGTTGGCGCCCCAAGTCCATGCCATGTCCTTCTTGGTGAGGTCAAAGAGAGGACGGGCAACGTGCGAAAAATCCCGGATGAACCTCCGGTAGAAGTTAGTGAAGCCGAGGAACTGCTGCACTTCCTTCTTGTTAGCCGGAGCTGGCCACTCTGCCACACCTGCGACCTTGACCGGGTCCATCTCCACATGGTTGTGGGAAATGATCACCCCAAGGTATTCGATCGACGGCATCTCGAACTCGCATTTCTCCACGCGAAGGTAGAGCTTGTTCTTGCGGAGACGTCAGAGGACTTCGTTCACGATTTCCTGGTGACGATGGATATCGGAATGTGCGATGAGAATGTCGTCGAGGTACACCATAACGTCGCCAGAGAGGATGAGGTCCTGAAGTATGTCATTCATCATCGTCTGGAACGTTGCGGGGGAGTTGGTCAGGCCGAAATACATCACCAACGGCTCAAAGAGCCCGCGGTTTGTCCGAAACGCTGCCTTCCACTCGTCGCCTTGACAAATGCGCACGTTGTTGAAGCCCCAGCGAACGTCGAGTTTGGTGAAGAACCGAGCTCCCTTGAGCTTGTTGATGAGATCATTGATCAGGGGGAGCGGGTAGCGGTTCTTCACTGTCATCGCGTTTAGCGCTCGGTAATCTTGGACAAACCGTAAGGTGCCATCTTTCTTCTTCACAAAGAAGACGGGAGACACCATGGGCAATTTTGACGGCCGAATCCTGCCAGTAGCCATGCCCTCCTCGATGAAGCTGTCGAGCTGCTTCTGTTTGAGAGGGGAGATGGGGTAGACCTTACAGTTGGTCGGCTTCGCGTCAGGAACCAGTTCAATGGCGTGATCCCAGGGGCGTCGCTCTGGCAGGTTGTCGAAGGACTCCTTGCTGAAAACATCTTCGAACTCGCGGGCCCACTCGGGGATGGTGTCCCGAGGAGGTGCAGAGTTCTTAGCAAACGCCTCGGCGAGTCGCTGGGAGACGGTGCTGGTGGCTCGGATGTTTTCAGAAGGGTTGAAGCGGGTGTAAAAGATACGGTCACTGGCTTCCAAGGAGTCGTCATCTTCTTCGACATCTTCAGGGTCATAATCGTCCGAGTCTGGCAAAAGCTCTGGCATCTCTTCGTCCTCGTGGTCCTCAACGTCGACAGCGCAGATGGATGGAACCGGACCTTGTCTGATGGTGCGGAGCACCCGGGCTGCGGTTCTGGCAGATCGACGTTCTTCGCGAAGTTCCTCCCGGCAGGTGGAGCAACCAGAAGGGCAACGGCTCATCTTTACCTCCTGGGTATCCCAGTTGATCTCTGGGTTGTGCTTCCGGAGCCAGGAGTACCCTAGAATGAGCTGCTGCTTGCCTAAACAGGTGACAGCAAGCTGCACGCATTCACTGTGGCCCTGGTAACGGAGAACCACATCAGCAACTTCGCGAATGGAACCGGCCTTGTTCGGCGTGCCGTCCACGTTGTAAACGGGGATAGGCTGGGTGAGGCGACGAACGGGGAGGTGATTTTCGAGGACATAGGCCGAGTCGATGAAGTCGGATGTGGCACCACAATTGACCAGGCCTTTGAGAGATAACTTCACTGCGTTGTCGGTGGACTCGATCTCGAGGGGGAGGTGGAGAGAATTGGCCCCGGGAGAGGCGGCAGCGACATAGCAGGAAGGGAGCTTGCGTTCCCACTTCTCCTTACGGACTCGTGGGGTTAGAGGGGGAGCAGGGTGTACGTCTATCGCTTCAACTGTTGCAGAGTGGAGGGAATTGGATTCATCATACAAACAGGAGAAACGATTACGCAAAGCGAACGAGGGCATACTACTCACTCGTCGCTGGGGAGAAAACCCTGCTCCTCCTCGGCTGCGACGTTGGACGCATGATCCGCAACAGCTGCAGTGGTCACGACCCGAGCAACCAACTCGGAAAGCAGATCACTCCCCAGCTGATTGATGACCTCATCAAGGACATCAGCGTGACGTATGTCAGCTGGGGTGGGGCAGTCACAGGCAAGATGACCCGGACTGCCGCAGCAGAAGCAGGTGCGTCGAATGTCACCACGGAGCCGGGCCCGGTCTACCTCCATGGGAATTGGATGGGCGACAGGGGCGGGCGCCGGGTGGGCAGCGAGGGCCGGTGCTACAGCAGGGAGCACTGGGGCACGAGGACGGGGGGCAACAGCAGGCGCTCGGGGAGGAGGCGCTGCGTGGCCTCGAGAAGCTCTGGCAGCGAGTTCCGCATTGTACTGCCGGAATGCACGGACACGCCATTCGGCGTAGTCGGTGAGGCTGGGAGGGTTACCAGAGGTGGTGATGGCTTGGTTGATCCTCGGGTCCAAGCCCGTCCTATATTTGGTCACCTTGACCAAGTTGTCGGTATAACCAGCGAGGTCAAGGAGGTCGTCGTACTCGTCCGTGTACTTGAATACGTCGCGGGAGCCCATATAATACTGATGGGTTTCCAACCGCGCCAAGGCGTGGTGTTGCTTGTTCTCCTCGACGAATCGGAGCTTGAACTCGGTGACGAACAGAGCCCAAGTGGGGAACGGGAACGGGGTGCGCTCAGACATGCGCTCGGACCAGGAGGCCGCCGAGTCCTTGGACATGTAGGAGAGGGCGAAGCGGACTACCTTCTCCTCAGCGACCACCCCGTTCACGAAGAACGCCTCGGGGAGCAGTCGCCAGTACTGCTTCACTGAGTGCAAGAAGCTCTTGCCCAAGGTGTGATCCCATCGAACGAGAAGGGGGGGTTGGGACGGATGAGGGGGCGCGCAGTGTTCGGCTGCGAGCCAGCAGAAACACCTGGACCCACTGCCGGAGCTGGTGCAGGGGCAGGGGCAGGGGGTTGTGGTTGGTTGAGGAGCCGATTGAGTACGGCTTCGATGTTTTGGATGCTGGTCTCCAGGGCGGACAGTCGATGCTGGGAGTTGTCGTCTTCCATGCTGGTTGAGTGTGCTTGTGGAGGGGAGGAGGGGGCAAGCAAAGAGGTGACGGATTGGCGGTCTTGGTTGCTCGTTGACTCGTCTCCGCTGTTACTATCAGCGTCGAACCTCGCAATCTTGACCAGTTATCCCTAGGAACACGGTTTCTGCTGTAAGGGCAACCTCGAGACCCGATCTCAGAGTTCTGGCAAGGGAGAATCCAAAGTGTCAATAGTGGTAGCTAGGTACAAGACCGGCATACCTGGCAAGGGAGAATCCAAAGAGAAACCGTGTTGGGGATTCTCTTTGCCAGGCGCCACTATTTATATGATACAAGAGCAATAGAGCGTGCAGCGACAAACAAAGAACAATGGGAACAATAAGTACAATGGCCGTTGGAGAACAATAGGAAACCGAGACAGTGGGAATGATGGGACACCTGACCATGTGCCCATCAGAGAGAAGCGCTTGGCGTGGCAGTCCGGGCCGCGGCACGTGACAGCTGACAGGTCACGCAAGCGCGATCACATGCCTGATCGAAGGCAGAGCGGTCCAAAGCGGGGGTTCCCCTGACATATAGGAACATTGAGTCACTATGAGCTGTTTCCATGTTTCGAATTTTGGGCTGACAGAGGACATGAAGTGGCATTATATTCAACAAGAACAGCATAAGGAGACATAATTCCGATGGTTTTTAGCTGCATATATGTAAAAACAGTCTCAGAAGAGCAAAACATAGTTAGGTACGACGTTTATACAGGCCCTGATTGGCTACTGACTTGATATGTTCCGGGCTGTCACTTTACATAATATTACATATTCGGAGATGGCAGGGGCTGAGGCACCGGTGTGGCGGGGGTGATGGCGGGGGTCAATCAGTGGCAGGGTAGTTGCGGGGGTGCTGGCGGGGGTGAAGGCGGGGGTGCAGGCAGGTGGTCATGGCTGGGGTGGGTAGAGACTCATTGGTAAAAACAATCAGCCATGTGTTTGCAGTTGGTCTTCCAAAAGATACAAGCCAAGACACAAGTTGTTAAGAGTTTACATGTCAAATTTGCACTGATAACCAAGCTCTGACTATTGTGGGACAACTTGCCAGTAAATACATCCTCTCACATCACACCGAGTAATGAATATAGTTCACCTCAAATCCACTCTATTTAATGAATTCATGCTGAAACCCACTCTGACTATTGTGGGACAACTTGCCAGTAAATACATCCTCTCACATCACACCGAGTAATGAATATAGTTCACCTCAAATCCACTCTATTTAATGAATTCATGCTGAAACCCAAGCAGATCGCTTGCAAGGGAACACACAAGTTTCAAACCTCAAGTGCATTCAGCCAGGAAGGGGGGGATGAGATGTGTACCTAATATGTTCTATTACAAGCTCCAAAAATGGATACCACTGTGCTACACATATATATTAAATGGGTAAAGCAAACAATCAATGAGTGGAGTGTGGACCCTGGTCTGCCAATCTACTATGCCACCCATCCTGCCAGCCAAAAAATGAGAAAATCACATGTTCTGCTTGACTTCACATGCCATGGATTATATAGGTAACATCATCCATTAATCTCCTACCTCCCACCGAAACATTGGTAAATCACATGACTTGACCTGGAGACCCAGCCAAAACATGCGAGCAATGTTGTGTATCTTTATCCCCAATTCCCTGCCAAAATAGAGAAAAGTTACGTGATATTCTACAACCCTAGCCAGAGTAGATACATCAAAATTTTGTGTAATCCACCCCTGCCCCTGCTCCCCCACCAGACCCCGCATCAGACCCCGCACCAGACCCCGCACCAGACCCCGCACTGGGCCCTGCATCAATTGCAATATCCAGTTACACATCTTCACCTTCCCTATTGGCTTTGTCTTGTGACAATCAACCCAAAAATGAAGTCGAAAAGAGAAGTGATTTCGAAGACTGGAGAATACAACCAAGTAGCTACAGTATTTATACCCAAGTCCAGTCTGAGTCATATCTACGACTAATGAGTCATAAGACTATGTACCGCATGGAACGCTGGTCAAGGGTTGTAGTAGAACCTTCCGGAGCATATGTCGCGCAGCCTCGAATCGATAAAGATACCCCTAGACCCCTAGCCCGGACCGTCAGATGCCGTGATCCGTGATAAGATAATCCGTGCCAAGATGAGATGAGATCGTCGATGATAAGATGAAAAAGTGGCCGAACTATGACATTACCCCCTCTCTAGGGTCGATGTCCTCATTGACTAGGCCAATGGGCGTGAAGATGTTCTTGTAAGGGTCGAAGAGTTGTCGTTGGGGGTATGGAAGTCGTTCGTCTCTGGGTTTATAGCGATGAATGAGATAATCCCAGTGTCCAGTTTTGAGCGTTGGCAGGAGGCGAATGCGTGTGTCTGGGTTGGATTGTTTCCTCTGCCAATCTCTCAGGACTCTCTTTGCGTGGGTAAGGTGACGTGATGGTTCCCAGGTGTTCTTGCTATGTGGCCATCCCTTCCATTTGACCAAGTACTGTTTCCCTCGGCCGACTTTCCGTTCTTTCACAATCTCTTCGACTTCCCACTCTTCTGCTCCTCCGATCATCCTGGCTACGGGTCTCTTCTCTTGGCGATGGGGGGGTGGTTTGTGATAGGGCGTCAACAGTGACTCGTTGAACACGGGGTGTCTTCGGTCCGTATCCGGCAAATCCAGCTTCCATGCGGCCGCTCCAACCTTCTCCAGTACCTTGTATGGCCCCAATCTCTTGTCGCTCATCTTCTTCGAAGGCCTGTCCGTCTCGATATTGTCCCCCTCTATGTACACCTTCATCCCCACCTTCAACTCCGGAACTTCTTTTCTTTGCTTATCGTAGTATTTTTTCATTTTTTCATTTGCTTTTTCCAATGCTGCTTTTGCTTCGTCTTGTATTTCTTTGATTCTTTTTACAAATTCCTCCGCCGACTCGTTTCTCGATTCCATCCGTTGTTCCACTCCCTTCCATGGGTGATATCCGTGATTTGCGTAGAATGGTGATACTTTGGTAGACTGTGACAATCAACCCAAAAACAAAGTCGAAAAGAGAAGTGAATTCGAAGACTGGAGAATACAACCAGGTAGCTACAGTATTTATACCCAAATCCAGTCTGAGTCATATCTACAACTAATGAGTCATAAGGCTATGTACCGCATGGAGCACTGGTCATGGGTTGTGGTAGAACCTTCCGGAGCATATGTCGCGCAGCCTTGAATCGATAAGGATAATCCCTCGAACCCCTAGCCCGGACCGTCTGATGCCGTGATCCGTGATAAGATAAGCCGTGCCGAGATAAGATAAGATCGTCGAAGATAAGATAAAAAAGTGGCCGAACTATGACATAGACGTGTTCATTTTGTCATTATATGCAAACTCCGCCATTCCCAGCCACTCCGACCAGTCCGTCTGATGATAGTTGACGTAGATGCGGAGATAGTGCTCGATCTCCTGATTCATACGCTCCGTTTGGCCATCTGTGATTGGGTGATATGCGGTTCCCGGATTCATCTCCACGCCCAACATCCGATTCGTTTCCTTCATGAAGCCCTTGATGTATCGTGAGTCCCTGTCGGTGATGATCTTGCGAGGGATCCCGTGGTAACGGAAGACCCAATCCCTTCTCAACCGTGCTACTCCTTCGCTGCTGATGTCAGTACTAATGGGTTCGACATGGATCATTTTGGTGAAGGTGTCACACCACACATGGATTGCATCATACCCGTTACTGACCGGCAAGGGTCCAATTTGATCCATTGATATGATTTCCCATGGTGCATTTGGAACCGCATGCGGGTGTAGGACCCCCGTTCTCGCCCTTCTGGTCTTGGTCCGTTGGCATGCCTCGCACGTCTGGATGTATTTCCGAATTTGGTTCCCCATCCTTGGCCACCAGTAGTTCCTTTCCACCATCTCCTGTGTTCGGTTGATCCCTGCATGTCCGACCAGGGGTGTGTCGTGGTGTAGCCCAATGATCTTGTCCCGCAGCTCCTCATCCCTTGGCACGTAGAGCTTCCCGTGATACGTGATGAGTCCGTCTTCCTTTTTCCATCCAGCAAGTGACTTCTCCAAGGCTGCCTTGACGCTTCCATCAATCGGTTGAGTAGCCTTGATCTCATTGATTAGCTGCTGATCCTGCCCCTTGAATGTGACTTCTTGTGATCGGAAGAACTCCGGCTTTAGTAGCGTGACGTCCTTGTTGTCGTTCTTGCCCTGATCGTGATCCGCTCGTCGAGATAAGAGATCCGCCTTGCGGTTGAGTGCGCCGGGCCGGTGTCGCAAGGTGAAATCAAACTCTGCCAACTCTGTGATCCATCGTGCTTGCCGTCGATTGAGTTTCTGCGGTTTCCGGAAGTACTCAAGATTCTGATGATCGGTAAAGATCTCGAACGTTTCCGTGGCTCCCAGTAGTAACTGCCTCCATTCGTCCAGTGATAGCATGATCGCAAGCATTTCCTTATCATAGATCTCGTAGTTTCGCTCGGTTTCGGTCAATGCGTGTGAAATAAATGCGATTGGACGCCAGATGTTGTCTTGGTTTTGGCTTAAAACTGCTCCTGTTGCCCCTTCCGAAGCATCGGCTTCCAGACGATATTGGCCAGTGTCATTTGGCAGTGCTAAGACCGCATCCTCCGCGATTCTCTTCTTCAACCCATCAAATGCCGCACGCTCATCTGTACCCCATGACCATCCTGCCTTCCCTGTCAGCCGTGTCAGCGGCTTGGCAATCTCCGCGTATCCCTGGACAAAGTGCCGATAGAAGTTTGTGAATCCGAGGAAAGCTTGGACCTGTTTGACACTCTTTGGTTCGGGCCATTCCATCACGCCCTTGATCTTGACTGGGTCCATCCGCATCAAATTGTGTCCAATAATTACACCCAAATATTCGATTTCCGTGCGTTCGAACTCGCACTTTTCGGGTTTCAGGTATAGCTTATGTTTTTGGAGCAATCCGAGTACTCGTTTTGTGATCCGTCAATGTTCGTCCAGGTTCTCTGTAAAGATCAATATATCATCAAGATAAACTACCACGTGGCCCTCGTTGATCAGTTCTCGGAGTATGTCATTCATCATGTTTTGGAAGGTCGCCGGGGAGTTCGTGAGGCCAAAGAACATGACCAAGGGCTTGTATAGTCCGCGGTTCGTGCGGAATGCAGCCTTCCACTCGTCGCCCTCTTTGATTCGTACGTTGTTGTATCCCCACCGGATGTCTAATTTCGTGAAGAATTTGGCGCCGCATAAATTGTGAACCAGTTCGGAGATCAGCGGCAGCTGGTATCAATTTCGGATTGTCATCTCGTTCAACTTCCGATAATCTTGGACGGGCCGTAGCGAGCCATCCTTCTTCTTGACAAAGAAGAACGCTGATGCCATGGGTGATTTTGATGGTCTGATCCGTCCGCTGGCAAGATTCTCTTGCAAGAACTCGTCGAGTTTGACCTGCTCGTTTCGCGATAAGGGGTACACCTTGCAGTCCACTGCTTTGGAACCTGGTTTGAGCTCGATTGCATGATCCCATGCCCGTCGGTCTGGCAGCGAGTCGAACGATTCCTTGGCGAATACTTTGACAAATTCCCGATATTGATCCGGAATTTTCCCCTCGGTCATTCTCTCCTTCTCCTTTTCCGCTTCTTCTGCGAATTTCTGTGCCGGTGTTTCCTTCAGCCGTAAATCCACTTCCTTCCCAAAATCAACCAACAGGATCGATTCTCCCTCTTCCAGATCTGGTGCGTCCGTGTCCAAGTCGATTGCATCCATGTCGATCATTGCTTGGTGCTCCTTGTGACCCCTCATGTGACACCGTTCTGGGCATCGGCTGGATCTCATGGTCTGCTCCTGCCAATCCACCTCGGGGTTGTGTTCCATCAGCCAATCAAGACCAATGAAGATCCGAGCTTTTCCCAGGCACGTCAGAAGGAACATGCGTGTCTCCACATGAGGACCGATTCTCATCCTTAAGTCAACGTAATGCGTGATCCGGCCACTGATGTTCTCGGTGTTGTCGGCGTTACGAGCCACTATGGGTTGGGGAAGTTCTTGAATATCCAGTTTTTCTGCTTGTGCGTAGTCGGTGTCAATGCAGCAGGTACTGCAGCCACTATCAAGCAGCGCCTTGACTCCACGCGTTTTTCCTGAGTCTAGGCCTGTGATCTGGACATATACGTCCATCAAATGTCTCTTCCTTTTGGCCTGGTAGTTGCGCAATTCCTGCGCCAGTCTGCTGGGCTGGGGGCCCTTCTGTTTCTCGGCCGCCAATTTCCTCTGGACGGCATCTGGCACCCTTGTGCGTTTGGGTGCTTCTGGAACCTTGATTTCGGCAGATTCCTTAGGCGCTTCCTCCTTTTCCAAGGATTGAGCCTCCGGAGCGATGCTCCCCTTTTCGGTCTTTGTTGATGTGGTTTCTTCTCCACGAGCCATAAATACGTAGGAGTCCAAAATTAATTTATCTGTAGCCTTCTGATCCTTTTTACTCTGTAAATACTCTCTATTTAAAGCTATTTTTCTTTGGCGTTCTTTTTCCATATCGGCAATGAGAAAATCGTGAATATTGGTACGTAGTGAGTCCGAGATTGTGTATGTATGTGTAGAATTGTTCATGTCTTTAATCGAAACAAGTACAGAAAATCGTCCATAGTCCGGACGCTCCACCTCCTTGGCTAGAGGAGTGGAGCGCTTCAAAAACCCTTCTTGCGCAGCTTCTCGGCAATCTCCTTGAGGAACTCGTTGTCCTTGTCCCCGTTCTCGATTTCTTAAAGCATCGTGGCCTGATTGAAGAATGTGCGCTTCTTCCTTGGCTCCGGGCAGTTCCGCGCGATGTGCCCCGGCTGCTGACAGTTGTAGCAGATGATATTGCGGCCGCGGGCGTGGGTGCGATCGATATCCATTGGGACCGGTTCGTTGGCAGCGGGTTGGGCCGGGGCGGGTGTAGGTGTTGTTGGGGCTGCCTGTGGGCGGAATGGGGGAGGTGGTCGTGGCGTGGAGTGCCCATGCGACGCTTTGCGCAGCTGATCGCGCAGAGCGTTTGCCTCGATGTTGACGCACCAGTCCTTGAAGGCGCCATACGCCTTGGGCAGGGGAACACCAGTGTTGTAGAGGCGGCTTGCGATCTCGCTGCTCAGTCCACGCTCGAGGAACTCGATGAGGATGTTGTCCTGATCCCCCTTCTTGTACTCGCCCTTGCTGTCGGTGGAGGTGACCACGTTGTACCCTGCGTCTGCAGCCAGCATCTCAAAGTCGGAGATATGATCCGCGAAGGATCGTCTATTCTGGCGCAGAGCCATGAGTCGAGCGGCGGCAACTTGCTCCGCATTGGAGTCCCCAAAGGCCTTCTGTAGTTCCTCCAAGAAGGTTGCCGAGGTGACCCCAGCCTTTATTCCATTAAGGCTCTCGAAGTTGCGCTGCTTCCAGTTCATCGCCCATCTCGAGGCGGCGCAGCTTGTGCCAGCCTTGTTGCGGAGGTAGGAGAGGATGAAGAGGATCTTGGTTTCATCCAGCGAGAATTCCGACCGGTATGCGCCGATGTAGGTGGTGCACGAGTTCACGAAGCCCATGTACTTGGTCTTGTCCCCATCGAAATAGGGAGGGTTGGCGGCGAGGGTGATGCGATGGTGTCCTGACATGGTACGAGCAGGCGTGGTAGGTGGGGGCAAGGGTGGTTGTTTGGAGGGCAACTCGTCAAGGTCGGGGATCTCGTCTTCAGGCGGCGGGAGGGCAAGGTAGGGATTGGAGGACCCCGGTTGGTTTTGATATGCCAGATCGGGCGATGATGGTAGGATGGGAGGAGGAGACGGACTCCCGGATGACGATGGGAATTGGAACGAAATGGTGGATTCGTGTGCTGTACAAGCACTCGAGGAAAGGTTCTTTTGCTAGCAAAAAGATCCCGGGCCTAGCTCTTCACGTGCCCGATGATCCCGAGGTGCATTTTCCCGAAGGTCTCCACAGCACTCCTTGTAGCTACCGTAAGGCTTGGGTCGGGCTCAACGTTACCCGTGGCCTGGTGCTGTTTGCTCAATATGAACCCTTCACTGCAATAGTGGAGGACGACTAAATGATTCGGTAAAAGGGTGAGTGGGGTGATAAGGGTTAAAGGGATATAGCGGGCGTAGCGGTGCAGGATGCAGGGTAAGAGGTATGAGGTAGGAGGGTATGAGGGGAGTCTTCGAATTATGTGACAATCAACCCAAAAACAAGTCGAAAAGAGAAGTGAATTCGAAGACTGGAGAATACAACCGAGTAGCTACAGTATTTATACCCAAGTCCAGTCTGAGTCATATCTACAACTAATGAGTCATAAGACTATGTACCGCATGGAACGCTGGTCATGGGTTGTAGTAGAACCTTCTGGAGCATATGTCGCGCAGCCTCGAATCGATAAAGATACCCCTAGACCCCTAGCCCAGACCGTCAGATGCCGTGATCCGTGATAAGATAATCCGTGCCAAGATAAGATGAGATCGTCGATGATAAGATGAAAAGTGGCCGAACTATGACAGAGAGCAAGTTCCGAGGGCTTGTTCCAGGGAATCCCGTCCAGATTACTTTGTCATCTGCGACAACACCTGAGCCGGAGTCTGAAATGCAACAGCAAACGTCTACAGGATCTCAAGCCCCAGTCGGAGACTTTTGGGCGTCCATGGGGATAATACCTAGTTTTTCTATTCCATCAGACTTTGGTAGTACATCCATGTAGTAACTACCCTTCTCTCTGCACTCTCACTTGAATGGATCAAACGTGAACGAAAGCGTGGTGACTCTGTGATGTCACATAATCACACACACCTCTTCTCTAGACAATCACTCAAGATCACACGCGCTCTTTGGTCTCGGTTTCCTGCAACCTCCGCAAACGTCCTCCACAACCGTCCTCTGAAGCTCAAGAAATGGTCAATACAACGCGAAGCTGCAACTTCTCATCAAAAGTACTGCACTAGATCTATTGGTATCAAGCATCTCTGTAAAATGGCAAGCTGCGCTCGCAAGTGTGCTATCCCTCAAGTATCATGCAAGGCATCAATACATTCTTGGGTTCTTGGGTTCTCGGGTGTTCAACAAGTGCACTCTTTTGCTCCAAATACCATTATGCGAGAAGTGGCGTCTTCAAGAGGGAGGACGGTGCAGTTAAGGCAGGAAGTCGCAGGGAAGCTGTGTGGACCAAAGGATTTGGTGCGTTCCTGTGCCCATGTGTCTTCCACTTGTGCTGATCGAGGCCCTATTCAATGTTGGCTTGTTTGGAGAGGATGGTGAGATCCAGCAGTGAAGCAAAGCACAGTTGTCGTCAATGGATTGTGTGTGCGAGGGAGTGTTACTGGTTCTACTACATGCATGAATACATTCTTGTTCCATCTATCTTCGAAGGGGTTGCCTCCCACCGCATCTCATGAGCGTTTGGAGCCTGCCCGAAACTGCCCGAGCGCTGTCGAATATGGACAGGCCTAGACGCATCACGTGTGGCAATTGTACGAAAATCATCCGACGAGAATTGAACGAGGTGTATCTAGGATGCACCATGTTCACTTTGCTCCATATTGAAACAACTTTAGACCTTACATTTTCATTTTTGGTTCAGGTTTGGTTTAAACGAGAAACATGTGTCAAAAAATTGAACGGCGTCCATCAGATCGACCTCCCTGTGTAGCTACTTGGTTGTATTCTCCAGTCTTCAAATTCACTTCTCTTTTCAACTATTGTTTTTGGTTGATTGTCACATTTGCTCACTATTGGCTGTACTTCCCTGCATGCACGTATTCTTCTTCAATGAGCAATGCAGTAGGCTTGATCCCCCTTCCCAATGTTATATCTCACTATGTGTGTTTCAATTTCTCTGATGGTCAATGCACTGTCCTTGATCTAGCCACTAGTTAGTCATAGAGAATGTGATTTATTATTCCTATATTGATTCACTTGATGTCTTGAACTGATCAGCAACGGACCAGAAACTGATGAGCGACTGATCATCCATGAATAGATAAAATGGAACATGATATTGGAGATATCCGGGCGGACTTTTTTCGGATTGCAATATCTCAGATATCATGAACGCTTATCTTTGACTTTTTTTTTGGAGGATATTGAGCCCCAAATTGTGTGCGGCCATCTGTCGATAAACATTGGACCCTTATATTTGACCAAACATGTCTCAAAAAGTGCCCAACATTTTGGGATATTATATTTCATCAATACTGACCTCCTTTTTGGGACACAATAGCCAATGTAACCGGAATCCGATCAATGACCATTTTTAGCAAAGATTGTGGCTCTGTTTTTCTATTACAATATATAAAATAAAAATCTATCTTTATGGCTCATTTTTTCAAACATCTGGCGGTGTGAGAGGCATTGAAGCCATCTACACGTATTGTTCATTTCAAAAACAGCCAACGACTGTGGCAAGTGACCCAACTGTGAGCCATCTCTGATCACCCAAAGTGATACAAGCTCGTGTGTAGGATTCATATAGAACATCTACCTTCCAGCCCAATATCAAGTCAAGGACTCACGCAAGATTTTTTCAAGAAACATTGGCGCTCATTTTTCAGCATCTATGGTATTGTGACCGTGTCTTCCCTATCCCGAATCTTCTTCGTCCAATGGCTGTTGATTCGCGACGTGTCTATCCAGCTTCACATTCACAAACGCAGCCCACAAGCCGAAGTCATACGCCAGTCTCAACACCCCGCCGACGACATACGCGATCCAGAATTTGTTCCCTCCTGCGAGCAGCCCGGTGATACTAGGTCCCGTCACCGACGCCAGCGTCCGCAGCGTGCTGGTGATGCCCATGACAGCCGTTCGCTCCTCGGGCCTAACGACGCCAGCGATGAGCGCCGAGCGGGGCGCTTGGTCCATGTTATTCAGCCCCACCCGCACGAGCAGGAGTGCGAATGTGAGGAAGACCGAGTTGGGGAACGGGAAGAGCAGAACCGCGGCGGAGGATGGGATGTGCGTGAAGACCATGGTGTTGACGAGGCCGATGCGTCGGCTCAGAGGTCCAGCGAGGATGGTAATGAGGGAACCGAGCAGGTAGGCGGCGCTGTAGAAGTCGCCGAGGGTTGACTTTGGGATGTGGAATTTGGTGTCGATGAAGTACGATGTGAGGGACATGGAAACCATGCCATCTGCGAGTGAATCGACCATGAGCAGAAACCAGAGGGCGTACATGATGGACAACGTTTCCCGTGAGATCGGCCCAGACTTCAGTCCTCTCTTGCTTCTGCTAGTCGGAGGCGGCGTCACTGGGCTGTTGAGTTCCGTCGCATCATCGTCAAGTAGTCCCTGCGCCTCGATGGAACCGTCCACTTGATCGACCTCCTTCAATTCGCACCGCGCCGACAAAATGAAACAGAGAGCCAAATTCACAGCGCCCATCACGACGTACATCCCGAAGCAGAGATGGTATGCCTGCACCAGTGACCACCCCCTCCCGGCGTGCAACATCTGGACAACTCGGCCTGCCAGTTCCGTCCCCGCGCTGCTCCCGAGACTCGCGAGTGTCGTATACCACACGAGCACCTCCGCTCTCGTATCGGGGGTCGTCAGCTCCGCGAGCATGCTCTCCTCGATGGAGCGAAACGGCCCGAAATCCGAGCCCGTCGCGCTGATCACGCCGACGACCGCCGCAGCGAGGAGGACCCAGTAGTTCTCCGCCCACACAAACACCGCGCCCGATGCGATCATCAGGACGCTGCCCAGCATGAGCGTGCGCCTGCGCCCGACGCGGTCCGCGACGAGCGCGCAGAAGAGGCTGAGCAGGACGTCGCCTGCGTAGGTGAGCGTCATGAAGAGCCCGATGTGCGCATCGGACACGCTGAGCGCGGAGAAGAAGAGCGCGAGGAGGAGGGAGGCGGCGCCGTTTGCGATCATGCGGCATGTGCGTGCGAGGATGATCAGCCACGCGTCGCGGCCGGTGGTGTACAGGGAGTGGAGCCCCGATTCGTGCAGGAGCGTCTTAGGAAGGGTAGTGAGCTTCATGAGAGGTGCGCACGGATGACATCGAGGATATCGATAGAAAAATGACTATCGCGTCCAGGCCGGCGATCCAATCAAGCTCCACCAGCGTGTATATATAGCACACACATGTATATCCAGACGCAAAAGTTTAGTGTTCGAGCGCGGTCAGATGTCCTTTTTGCTTGTCCAAACGTCTATGACCATGCCTCATAACATTCCCTCGAACGTCTCATCTGTTGAATTCGATAGGACAGGTGGGTCATTAGGACAGTTGTCGGACGAGAATCTCGTCTCGATATATTTAGAGACCGACGAGCGACTAGTCTTCCATCGTTCGGATGAGGTTGCCGGGCAAGCCCCTCACGAGTCAGTCCACGCGCACTGCATGAATATCGTGCAACATCATCTCACAGCTTCGCCAATTCTAGGTGCTGCTCTTCCGGTGCTCTGAACGCGGTCAATCCCGCTACGAACTTGTCCCACTCCTCCTGCGACTGGATCGGTGCAGTGACATACGGCGTGGCTCCGGACGCATCGACCCACTGCTCAAGCTTCGGCAACGCCCGCGCGATCGCCGTCTCCTCTCTGCGGACGAGCTCGCTTTGCCGCATATGCATGTTCTCGATGTACCACCCCTCGTCGCGCCGCATCGAAGTCACCAGGAACAGCTCCACCATCTCCGCGGCCAGGCCCGCTCGCACGGCGGCGTCGTAGGCCATCTGCAATCCGAGCGCCTCTACGATGAGCGTGCAGTGCGGGATGATCTTGGAGTTGAAGGAGTCGGAGCGGTGCGAGTCGAGCGATTGCAGGGTCGCGCGGAAGGTGGCGAGCAGGGATTGGGCGTGGCGAGACAGTGGGCTGTCGACGGTGGGCCAGAGGTCGTCCAGCGAATAACGCTCCAGAAGCAGTTCGGTAGCGAGCCCTGGAAGCAGATGGTCAATGCAATGTCCCTCTCGAGCGGTCCGAGCGCACGAATAGCGAGCACCAGCACGTCTCCCTCTGCGATCGCGATCCCTCGCGCGTCAGACTAGTAGTAGTTATGAAACGTCATCCATCGAGAGTAATTAGGCACGAATCAAGACGAACCTGCATCTCCCAAATACGATTGAAGGCGAACAAGCCTTGCGCTCCACACCTCTCCGACAGCGCCGTCATCCCTTCCTGAGTGAATCGCACCGCGACAAGCTTGAAGCACGCCGCCATGCCATGCCGGACCCGAAAATCCAACGTGTCACCCCGAAACACCGGGACCGCTGCCCGATAGAACTCGCGCAGAACGAAGGACCGGGCGAGCGCAACGAGGATGGGCGCGTGCTGTGTCGAGAAGCGCAGAATGGGAGCGCCGCCGACGAGACGGCGCTGGCTGTATTGCGCGACGATGCAGGCTGAGTGGGAGAGGATTTGGACGCTTGTGGCGGATAGGGCGAGGGAGCCGATCGCTGCTCGCCAGACGGAGAGGAGAAAGTCGATGCGTCTTTCCTGCGCGTCATCGAATCCCTTGGGGAAATCGCGTTGCAGGAGAGCAGTCGGGGGAAGTGCGACATCGTGGAACGAGGTGATAGTATGGGCAACGGGCGAAGATCCTCCCCGGTTTGGAAGCATCCTTCGAGGCATGAATGAATTAGAAAATCAGCAACTTGTTTGATGCATACCTGATGACGATTCCCGGGTTTAGAGTCGTCCCGTCGTGGATGGGGACAAGGAACGGCTTCACACCCAGGTCGACCTCGTCCCGGACAAGTCGAGCCATCACGACGCCCACGGCGGGGATTCCAAACGGAGCAGTAGGCGGCATGTATCTGTGTAATATTCAATACCTACACCGTTAAATGACTGGCGGCATACTTTGCTGCACCTGGGTGTGGTGTACTCAGGACGTATCCTCTGTCGTTGCCCAAGAAGGTCGCCGTGGTCTCGATGTTCGCCGCGTCCAGTCCGTGATCAACTTCGGTCAGGCAAAACTGGCCCCTGGAGGAGGGGGTTCAGTTCTAGATAAGTATTGGTGGCGGACATGATTGATGTACTTACGAGATTCTATACTTCAACAACCCATCCAAGAGGCCGCTGTCGACCAGGTCCTGCCTCTTTCCGACTCGGTCCAGGATGGTTCCAAGCACGAGATTGTACTGGATAGTGAGCAGAGTCGTCATGGCCCCATCCTCGCAGAGGATTGGGTCGCAATGCAAGTTCCAGAAAGAGAACGCGCAGTCTTCGATGTCGTCCAGAGAAATGGCTGTCACCAGTGTCAGTCGGACTGTGAACGATTTGGGTTTGTGAAGCGTACGATAAACAGAGGCGATGAGTTGAGCTTTAGCTATTGCTTTCCGAAATCGCTCATCTGGGCGCATCCCATGAGCTGGAGCCCGGAAGAGGTCCGATTCCAGCAATTGTGGCACGAGACCAGTTCCCAAGGCAGAGAACGACGGCGAGCTGTGGTCCGCAGGCATGGGGGCAGAGAACATCAACTTGTTTCAATGCCATCTGGAGACGTTTTATCCCCTAGGCAGTCTTACCGAATGGCGAGAATAGCTGAGGGCCGCTATCATTGTATGCCTTCCTGATCCGACCAGTGACCGTTCGCGCCTTCAAGCCCCCTGTTCAGCTCTCAGTGTTCGCTTGATCTCTCCCGCCACCGTCAGCCCCCGCTCCAATCGAACGCCGAGTCCCCCGAGTCAATGGAGGGTCTAATCATCTCATCTCGGGTGCGCCGCAACAGGATGCCTTGGGGTAGGTGACTTGAGGTGCCATGCGGGGAGGTGGTCAGCATGTCCCCGATCGGCCAAACAGCTCGTCTGGAGAGGGCCAGATGAGATGGTGCTGTCGACAGTATTCGGTTCCCACTCGCGCATGCACATGGGGAACATACTGAGCGCGTTCGTACTGCTACACCGGGCAGCCTGGTGAGTGTGTCAATTCCGCGTCGAAAGAGGGTAGTAGATGGCATGCATATGCATAATCGATGCTTGACGCGATTGAGAGAGGAAAGGAAAGGACTGCGGAGTTGCTCGACGAAGATATCAGACTGGGGTGACAAGTGGCTACGGTCCAGGACTAGAGGGAATGCTAGGATTTGGGGTCCCAGAACGCGGCTCCGATTGTGTTTTACTAGTAGGCGAGTTGTCTTCGAAGGTCACTGCCAAATGGTATACTGAGACCAGTGACCCAAGAGCGCTGCTGGCGGATATGTACACGTGATCTATGCGGCTGATCCGAGCAGCTGTCAATGTAACTCCCAAGGCTTCAAGCAACTGAAGCCAACATGTTTCTTTTGTAAGACGATGGATAAACTGTAATATTCCTAGAGGGTGATGTTCCTTCATTTGACATTGCTTTTACGACCTTGTCGACATGCCTGCGACTCCCACTGGAGTAAATAAATATATTCAGCCCCAGACCGAGAGCACATTACGGTCGGCAAGTGGAAGAGAGCGAAGGTGTCCGGTGAAAGCCACTCGGGAACTCACCACTGTACTGAGCCGAGGTGTATTGATCTTGCGACACTTCGAGATCAGAAGTGCGATCAGATCTGGGGAAGAGATGGAACCCCGTTCGAACCCATATATCCCAGATCTCGGCATGATCCCTATGTACGATGGAGAGCCGGGGGGAGCCCGCACATGTGTAGTCTATTTTGGTTATTAGCGTTTCGCTTCTGCAAAGGTCGTGATACATACCCTCATCTCGCAGATGAAGTTCAGTCTTGATAGAGACCCTGCGCACATCTCTCTGGCGGTGATAGCGCCCCATCCTGTGTGGGCAGCATCGCGATGATCTTGGAGCAAGCCTCCATCCCACGTCACGTACAAGTGTTCAAATCGGCATCATGAAACTCTGGCGCCGCTGCGCGACAGAACGCGCGGGGCACACATGACTAGGCGAGCCAGCGCGATTGGGATCGGTCAGTGTAGGGTCGGGAAGTCGAACGTAAGCTGGATGACCCGCCGAAGACGCGATTTCGACTGTACTCCGCTGCGAGAAAGGCAGAGTGCGAGAGGATCGAGAGGCTCGTTGCCGACGAGATCAAAGAACCGACCGCAACGCGTCGCAGCGATCAGGAGGATGTCGATTTTGTTTGCCATGGGTTAAAAAATAAGTTAAGTCGATTGCGCTGCAAGAAAGCAGTAGAAGAAGGGACGGCGTCAAAATGTGTCAGAGAATTGTGCGTAGGCCCTGTGCAGATAGAGAAGTGATCTGTGGCTGGTGAGAAATACAGGACAGCGGTAGGAGACCTGCACGATGACAAAGTAAGTTCCGACGAGTTCCAACCTCCCTCGAACATAGATTGCATTTCATATGGGATTTGGTGCTCGAAGGAATGTCTCTGAAAGACGATATTCGTAATGTTGGTTATTTGAGAGCCCGGTGTCCATCAAACCCATCCTCTTCCCAGACCTTTCCCAGACCCTTCCGAAACACACCTTGCGTAGGATCTTCGCAGTGGAGGTTTCAGAACGAAATGGACGCGTTATCAACATGGGCGAGGGTGATAGCTTCGAGGAAACGTGAACAGAGTTGGCTCCATGATGCTATTCTTGAATTCATTGTCGTGAATTCATTGAGGAATGTTTGATCCCATCCTGAATTCTCGACTGCTGCTCTCAGTGGTGCAGGTGTCCGATATGGGGCACCGGCAGCACTAGATGAAGTTGGTCATTTGAGAGATAGCGTGACGATCACGGTCATGGACTGTGACTGATCGCGCCGTGTCAGTGGCTGTACCAGATTGACTCTCCTTGACTGCCGCCTTCTCACCTGCAACGACACTCTTACTCACTCTCATCCCAAATGGCACCCTACGAAGACTGGAACAAACTACAAGATGAGGACGACGATGAGCTACAGGACTTCTCCGTGGGCCACTCCCGACTGCCATGCGCAAAAATCCTACACTTACCAGCGACCCACACAGCAATTCGACACGAAACGAGACGTGATCCTGTTCTGCATCGACTGCTCCGAGTCGATGCTTGCGCTCTATCCCGACCCGACCCGGAATGACGCGCCCACCTGCCACGTCTATACCGCACTCGACATCGCATTGCAGCTCGAGAAGCGCAAGATCATTGTGGGGCCCAACGACGCTGTGGGCATCCTGTTGTTTAACACGGTGCGAAACCTCTGCCTGTCCCCTCAAGGTGTCCTGAAGTACTTGGTAGACTCGCAAACCCGACGAGGCTAGCGGCATCCAGGGCTCCGAGATCAAGGCGAATTGCTACCTGGCGCAGCCTATCGGAACACTCAGTGTGGAGAGAATACATGATCTGATACAGCTCCTCGAAGGTTTGTCGTCCTGATCATTCCTTTCGTGGATTGTCAACTCAGTACGTGCATAGGCTTCCGTGAAAATCCGGTGCAGCTTAAGGAAACTTACCCTCCGCTCACGGACGGCAGGAAAGTTCCGATGGGTGACGTTTTCACCAGTTGCAACTGGGTCATTCGAGATGGGTGAGTGAGAGTGTAATCCCTGATACAACTAGCCCACGCCCCTCCGCAGCGCTCCGAAGACAGCTTCGAAGCGAGTGTTCTTGATCACCGATGAGGACGACCCACATACGGGGAAGGGGAGAGAACAACTCACCAACTCAGCCAGGAACACTTTGATTGTGAGTTCCAGCCCTATTGCTACAAACCTTTGCTTGAGCGTCCGTGTCAGGACTTGACGCAATCGGGTGCCAATGTGGAACCCTTCTTCATCAGCAGCAAGGAGAAGCCTTTCGACTTGTCTAAGTTCTACTCGGTGAGCATCCTGCACGATAAATCTGTACTAGGCTCATTCCTCATCTCAGTCCGTGTTGATGCCCGATAGTCTGGTTGACGAGGAGGAAATGGATCCTGACAATCCGACCATCCTCCCGGAATCCATCTCAATATGTCGAGCCGAGGAACTTCTAGATCAGATGCGCGTTCACGAAATTCCCAAGCGCTCTCAGTTCAGCATCCCCTTCCAAATAGCCCAAGGCTTTGTTATCGGCGTCAAGGGGTACGCCGTTCTGCTTGCGACTCTCAGTTCCTGATCCACTGCCAGCTACGGCTTGGTTACCGAGCAGAAGAAGGGGCAGTACAAGTACTTTGTGGACCTGGGTGACCGCATGGAGGTGGCCATTTCCCGCACGCAATATGTGGACCAGGTTAGTGCATTCTCTTTGCCTCTGGAATTGAACCTCATCGAACTGTATAGGCACTGGAGAACGAGATTGACAAAGTGAAGATCGTTTATGGCGGCGACGTCGGTGGCGACGAGGCGACGAAGACGGTGAAAGCAGGTCAACGGGTGTGTCTTCTTGCTTGCAGTAACAAGACTCGTTGGCTCAATGAGGACAGCCATTCTACAGTGCAGAAGACATCCAGTCATTCCGAACGCTGGGTTTGGAGCCTGGCATGAAGCTGCTCGGATTCAAGGATCGCAGCGAGCTTAGGTTCGAGGACAACATCAAGCATTCCCTCTTCATTCAACCAGACGAGATGGTGCGCATCTCCCGTGCCGTGTGCTCGTCGCTGATGTATGATGTATGCAGGCTTATTCTGGTAGCAAAAGGACGTTCAATGCCATGCTCAAGTCTATGATCAAGAAGAACAAGATTGGGCTGGTGCTGTCTCTGACCAGGCGGAATTCATCCCCTACCTTCTGCGCCTTGCTACCCCAGGCAGAAAGCAAGGAGGACGAAGAATGGAAGGATCCTGCTGGCTTTCATTTGATCCCACTACCTTTCGCAGACGATATTCGCGAGGCACCGGTCGATACCGCAGAGTGGCATGGTGGGAATATCTGTTCTTCGAGATGGAACGGTGCCTTACAACCGAAACAGCTTCTGAAGATGCACAAAACGCAGCTCGGGCGTGGATCGACAAATTGACAGTGAAAAATGGTGGATACCCTCCTGACTCTTATCCGAATCCCGGTCTGTGTCCTGTCATTCAGCGTCGGCCAACGGGGGATTGATTCTGCCCAGCCTTGGCGTTCCATAACGCCCAGCTGCAAGCCGTGGCATTGCATGAAGACTTTGATCCGGACACGTTCGAGAATCTGACGAATCCCAATCATGACATGATACATAAGGTTCGGCATGTGCCCACATCCCTGGCCGCATTATTGCTGAGCGACGACAGCGTGCTGGGAAGCTTATCGAGGCCTGGAAGAGTGTCGTTGCCAATGACCCAACAGTCCAGGCGTCTTCACTGATCCCAGCCAAGGCTGCCGCGAAGGCGCCGAAAGCAGACAAGGCGACGAAACGCAAGGCTGATGAGATGGCGCGTTGATGATTGATGCGTTCGTGCGTTGACACTGACCATAGACAGGATGATGCTGGCGACGCCGAGATCCGAGCACGACATGCCGAGGGAACGCTGATGAAGGTAGGTGCTTATGTGGCAAAAGCAAGAGTCGCTGACGGTTTCTTTTGTAGCTCAGGGTAGATGACCTGAAGGTTTGTGTCGACTGTCATCCGCCACTTGTCACTGACTCGGGTCCAGAATTTCCTCAAGAGCAAGGCGCTGGCTTCTTCCGGGAAGAAGGCGGATTTGATAGAGCGCGTGGAAGGTTATCTTTCGTCGAATTAAAGAGCCGAGTCAGGGGTGGGGCTGCTCACGGTAGGCGCTGCGGTAAATCATGACGTGCATTTGCATAGCGAAGTCGAGTCTGTAAGCACCTACTTATGACCCACGATGCACCTCTCAGCACCACCACATGTCGGTCTCTTCGCTTCTCAAATATTGGTATCAGTATTCGGAAGTGACCCGCATTGCGCTTACCGCGGGACACGCGAAAAGTTTTTACAAAGGCTTGTTGCGCAGATCAACGCGCAGACTGCGAAGGCTGCAGCAGCTTTTGAGTTCCGAGCCCTCATCCGTCGGATGTGTTCCTTTGCCATGGGGAAGCGGGCATCCGCCGGGGCCTATGATCGATCGCGTAAAACAGCCAGACGCGGACCCTGGTCTTCCAGTTGGTGGATGTCCACGGGAGCTGTTCCTTGCAGTCTATACGTCAGTTTTCACTCACCTCGAGGCGGCATAGAACGGTGGTGCAGACTTCATCTTGCGAAAAACGGGTTTGAGCGGTGAGATAAATGAGCACAGCCACTGGACCAGTCGCGCGACGAACGGGCGCTGATCAAATCGTGCTGACCGTCTTCGATTCTCTCGCTTCAACTTCAATGCCTCGGGCCGTTAAGTATAAGAACCTGGTCTGCAGGGACCTTCTCACCCAGGTACAACATGGCGTCGCGCAGCAGCTCCCTCACGCACGTTCCGGCACACGATGGGCTGTCGGTGACGGACGTGGACAAGTCCGCCGCCGCTGAGGTCCCGACAGCCAACGGGCACGGCAACTCCGCGATCCCTGAAGACAAGAAGGAGGAGATCATCGAGAACCTCGAGGACGACTGGCAGGATGACGAGCGGAATCCGCGGAATTGGACATCCACCAAGAAATGGGTGACGACCGCCGTGGTGCGCACGATCATAGTTTCCCTCATCGACGCGTCTCACGCGCGGGCAGGTCTCGTTCTACACATTTGTCAGCCCTCTCTCGTCCAGCATCATGGCCCCCGGGCTACCCCAGATTGGGGTAAAGTATCACATCACGAACGAGACGATCCTGTCCATGACACTCTCAATCTTCCTGATCTCCTTCGCCATCGGGGTGCGTCGGTTCCGGCCACCGTGGCATCCGTCCATCTGACCATATCCAAGCCGCTATTATTTGCTCCCCTCTCGGTGCGCGTTGTCCGTTTGTTTTTTAGATGCCGATCTGACGCAGCGGGCTCTGCAGGAGATGTACGGACGGTATGTCTAGTCTGTTCCTTGCCGCCAGATGAATACTTAATGCGTTGCAGACGAGGGGTGAATACCAACCAATACGCTTTCGCGCTTGGGGCTGAATTGCTCCCAGGTGCTAAATATCATGAACGTGCTCTCCATCGCGTTCAGTCTCGGGTGTGCGTTTGCTCCGAACCTGGCGGCTCTGCTCGTGTTTCGATTTTTACGCAAGTAACTTTCGGTTGTGCATTCTTTGCTCTCCACTGATCTCTTGTTTCAGTTGGCTTCACGGGAAGCGCACCAGTAGCATGTGGAGGTGGTGTCATCAGCGATCTATTCTCTGAACGGGACAGGGCAGCAGCTATGGCAATATACAGTTTGGGACCACTCATTGGACCCGGTATGTGCTCATCTGCTGTTCACACTCTAGTCTAACATGGCTTCTAGTGGTGGGGCCGATTGCTGGGGGTTCGCATGATTTCTCCTCACCGAGCATAGCCGGACCGACCATCTTGCATAGGATTCATTACGGAGACCATCGGAGTCAAATACGTGTTCGTTCTTCTGGCGGGGCTCCAAGCTTTGGCTGCCATCACGGGCATTCCTATCCTGCAGGAAACGTACTCGCCGTACATCCGTCTGAAGTTGGCGAAGCAGTCGCCCGATCCTGAGAAGGCCGCAGCGGCACACCCAGCTTTGACTCAGGAACATACGAGCTTGGCGCACTATCTGTGGATCAACGTCTCGCGGCCGGCGATCATGCTGTTCTGCAGCATGATCTGCTTCCTGCTCAGTCTTTACATGGCTTTGTGAGTCTCCTTGCTCTATCTAGTGCTTCTTTCTGAGCAGTTCCGCAGCATGTATGGCATCTGTATGTTAATCGCCCCAATCCGCGGCGCTTCGCTGACCGTTCTCTAGACTACCTCATGTTTACCGTCTTCAGCAGTGAGTTCTAGCCGGCTTCGTTTGCCACCGTTGTCCCATCTGGTCGCTGCAGATCTTTTCACTGACACCTACGGCTTCAACACTGGCACGAACGGACTGACTTACATCGGCCTCGGCGTCGGTTTCCTCTCCGCAACTTTGTTCAGCGCCAAGTATGGAAACGAGATCTACATCAAGGTGTGGAAAGAATCAAGACAGTGGCACCGGCACTGACTTGTCGCAAGCTTTCCGAGAAGAACGGTGGAGTTGGGGAGCCTGAAATGCGTATTCCAGGGCTAGTTTTTGGCTCGATCGTCGTTCCCATTGGTTTGTTGTAAGTTGGCCTTCTGCTCTGTCGTACTTTCGTAACGGAAGAGTGCAGCTGGTATGGTTGGTCAGCGCAAGCGAAGATCCATTGGATCATGCCCATCATCGGCTCCGGTGCGTCATGTTGTTGCTTCTCGAGGGCGACCTGATCTCAACGTGTCGCAGGAATCTTCGGATTTGGTGTGTGATCTTGATTTGATTGTCTGGAAGTCGCGTTGACGGAGCGTGAATCAGGGATGATGTCAACATAGTGGGCACACACCTCGTTATGGCATGGTGTCGGTACTGATTTGTCTTCCAGTCTTCCCATCCAGCTGTACCTCGTCGACACTTTCTCGTATGCAGCCAGTGCTCTTTCTGCGGCCTCGGTGCGTGGGAGTTGTCCTGGCCGCATCTACCTCTCCCTCATCCTGATCCGCAGGTCTTCCGGTCACTCTTCGGATTCATCTTTCCCCTGTTTGGCCAGCAGATGTACAATGCGCTAGGCCAAGGGGGTGGAAATTCGCTTCTTGCTGGGTTGGCTATCGTGCTAGGCATCCCTTTCCCTATATACCTCTGGTTTAATGGGAAGCGAATGCGAGAAAGTAGCAAGCTGGCTCGATGAACCTGACGTTCTTTACATGATCGTAGTTTTCAATAATTAATTGGGAAATCTCAGATTAGATTAGATCCAGTCCCATGTGGCTGTGCACTTAATATCTGTTGTTAACAGCCTCCATGACGCCCCCCACTTTGCGCAAGATAGATCTTGCAGAAATCCCCCGCCTCGCCACTCCAGAATCGAAGATACGCACTGATGAAGACATGGAGACCTGGCGCCAGTCTTGTGCATATCGCGACTACGCCATCTTTCTGCGACGCTTGAACGAATCGGTCGTGGGCGTGGACATTCCAGATTCCCCTGCTGCAACAAGTGAGGTCCGTTCCTGGAACACTGTCGGGATGCGTCACGACTATATTCACTGCAGCCGGTGACCAGGATCGTCTCGCTGCTGGATGCACTCGATAGGTGGATTGACGAGATCCCGCCTTCTGCATCGCCCCAGAGATTCGGAAATCTTGCGTTTCGGACATGGGGTAAGCGTTTGGAAGAGGTGTGTCCTCTGGATTCAATCTGTTCCAACTCACTTTCTGTAGGAGAGCGACATGCTGTTGCGCGACCTTCTCCGTACCGAATTCGCCGCGGTGGTGCCCCAGCTCAAACCGTATCTCCTCACTTCATTCGGTTCCTTTGGCCGCATGGACTACGGGACTGGGCACGAGGCCTCGTTCGCACTCTTCCTACTTTGCCTCACCCTCATCCGCTTCCTCGATCCCATTCCCGAGGAAGAACGAAGCGTCGTCCTCGTCGTGTTTCCTCGCTATCTTCGCCTTACGTGGAGGCTGCAGGACGTTTATAGGCTAGAGCCTGCGGGGAGCCACGGTGTCTGGGGTTTGGACGACTCGTCTTTTTTGAGCTACATATTTGGGAGCGGTCAGTTGCGCGGTGAGTGTCGTTGCCAGTCTGACTCTGATTCTGGCTGACCCTTCCGGAAGATCAGACAGCAGTTCCCGTATCTGCCGTGTTGCATCCTCCACTGCGTGAGAGCAACCTGTATTTCATGTCGATCATGCGGATTCATCAAGTCAAACGCGGCCCCTTCCACGAGCATTCGTCTCAGCTCCACTCCATTGCCACTGGCGTGCCCAATTGGGCCAAAGTAAACTCTGGGCTGTTCAAGATGTACGAGGTTGGCCTGTCAACTGGAAGCAATCTCTGCCTGAGTGTCTGACCGTGGGTTCCAGGCGGAGGTTCTGGGCAAACGCGTTGTGGTGCAACACATCCCGCTTGGAGGGCTGTTGGAGTGGGACAAGGCCCCGGCGTTGATGAGTTCACCCGGGACTGCAACGTCGGCTGTCGCCGCATGGCACTCCAATTCAAATCTGCCCCCAGTCCGCGCGCGCAGGACGGATATTAGTAGGATGGGCCCGTCGTCGAGTTCATAATGAATCGGACTATCCATTTTGCATGTATAATCGTTTTCGTTAACATAGTCTGCCAACTACTTGCGACTGCATAGCTCGGGATGGTGCAACCAGTCATCTGATCAGTGATCTGTCTGATCGGGGATCCCTATCCGTTCTCTTAGCTTCTCTACAGTTGTCCATCATTTACAACCTGAACCGACGTCTCACTTTCCCTGAGCCGCGCCACACCAGCTTTTCCGTCTGGAGACTGACGGTGGATGCTGGTACGCTTGATATTCAGATCGACGTCCACATCGCCATTTCCAAGTAACCTAGCACAAGCGTGTTCGTCAACAGTGATGCTCAGCATATCCCGATCCACCGCCTCGTCGATGGTTGTAGGACTCTCACGACAGCGCGTAGCAACAATCATCTGTGCTGTTCAAGAGTCTGAGATTCTGGGCAAGTGAGGCGGCTGGTACCTTCCATTCCTTTGTCTTTCTTTTCTTCCAGCGCCCTTTTGTCCTGCTCTTATTCTCGCGCGGGCTGCTTGACTTTCTTCTTCACTGTCTCGTAGACCTCACTGGATATTTCTTTTCCTTCCTTATCTCTGTAGACGTATCTCCTCATGTCGCAAATGGACTTTGGACCGTTTCGAAATTACCCATTCTTTCTGGCAACTCAGCTACTCGCTACGGTGCGTTTCCTCGATACGCTGCGCATGGCAACGCTCTCATCCGCGCTCAAGCTCGGATGGTTTCTCGCGTTTATCTTCCAAGCCGTAGCGACTGGACAATGTGCGCCCTCTCATACACTTCTTCGCGCGCGCTCCTCATAATCTGTAGTCGGGAACAGATCGGTTGGATCTCTGTGGTTCGCCATATTCCTCCAAGCCGCTCTCAACATCGGCGTCCTGCTCGCTATCACGACGGACTCGCTCCACCCCTCTCGCATCCAACTGACCGCGTTCAGCGTCATGGCTACCATCTTCGCCGTTCAGGGCGTGCAAGCCGGGTTCTTCCCGCCCTTCACTCCACGACAGAATCCGGAGGGGGCGCTTGTGGGCATGGGGTTCGGGTACCTTATCCTCGCGGTGGTCGATCTGCTGTGGGCCTTGTACTTCTCGTCCGACGAAGACTCGGTGGGGATGAGATTGTTCACCTTGGTGGGCGCTGCGCCCATCGCTCCTCCCCGTGGTCGGACGGCCGTTACCAATCGGATGCACACGCCCTCGCTTTCTCGACACGGCTCTCGGGCAAGCAGCAAAGCCAAGTATCGCCTCGGGGCAGGTGTTTCCTCTGACGATGTCATCACGACCGACCTCAACGGGGCTATCGACGTCAGGCGCGTGACCCCGCCACCGAGCAACCACCGGCTCTCGCGCAAAAGCACGAGCAAGTCGGTCGCGTCGAGCATGAACAGGAAGAGCGCCTCCGTGTCGTTCAAGGAAAAAGAGGCGTATGGGTCGCCCTCACCGACGCCCGCTGGCATCCCCCTTCCCGCTTCGCCGATCATCCCCCCTGTTCCAACGCTGCCGTATGGAAATGGAGCTGCCGATATCGAGGCAGGGATGGTCACCCGCGCGTCTAGTCCAACGCCGCTGGCTCTGCCAACCCCGGTGTTGTCTGAACCTTCACCGGCACCGTCTGAAACATTCCCGAAAGCCAGAGCTTTGCATTCTTGTGCGTGCGCGTCTCGTCTCAGACCGGAGCTTCCAGTGGCTGATCGCTCTCACAGACACTGGGTCGCTGGACGATCCGAACGAGCTGTCTTTCAAGAAAGGCGAGATCCTGGAGATCGAAGACCAGGAAGGGAAATGGTGGCAAGCGAGAAAGGCGGATGGATCGTATGGAAGTGGGTCTTGGCGTCCTCTCTCTCAAGCCGATTGCTGACGCGCTCCTTCTTCTCCAGTCGTGCCCTCAAACTACCTCGTCATGATATAATACCCGTTCCCTGTGTACACTATGTAATGCGGCTGCTCATTTCTGAGCTCGTTCATTGGACATTCATGCAACTGTGCATCTCGGCCGTCTGGGCTTGTAAACAACTGATGGACACTGATTTCAATGTAATTCGCATTTCAGACCCTAGGGCATGTTGCTCGTTCTGAGATACTGCACGCTGCTCCAAAGGCACCTTGCCTGGTGACTGTCATCCAGTTCGTCGCAAACGCACTGGTTTTATGATCCGCTTGAGCTGTTTGAGACTTGGCTGGATTTTATTGACACTGCTCGAAACGCCGATCGATCAGAGTATCTCAGGCTTGATGAGTGGATGAACGGATGAACGACTCGAGAACTGAGCAGCCGGTCAGTAGTGATCATTCTAAACTTGGGCAACGACCCGCATGCAGAGGACGTTGAATTGCTGTAAGTGATATGCGTATGCCATTTTCAAATTGAGTTTCAGCCTTCAAGTTTCAAGTTCCCTGGTCAATCCGGCTGCGTGATTTAGAGGTCCAGACGACGATGAACTGGGATCCAGTTGAGAAGAGGATGTAGTCGCGGACTTCTTCGGATCAAAATGTTCCAAGTGGTCGCAGCTCTGGACTGTCGCGTGACGTCACACCTGATGATGTTCTTCCATTTCTTCCACAAATGAGGCCGAAACGTCGCAGGTGGTGAAATCAACGTGAATGACGCTCCGCCTTCGAATACTGCACCGGCTAGGCTTTATACGACCCGGATCTCGGCGGCCGCTTATTCCCAAGTTTGGAAATTCCTGTTCTTATTGGCTGACGGTTAAGGGAAAAGGTGGACCCGTGCGTCATTCCCTTCACGCATCTTCGGTCTCATCGCGCAGTTTCTAATGGGATGAATCATCGGCTGAATCAGGGCTGAATCATCGTTCTGTGGTGTCCTTATATACTGTACCTCATCGTCTCGATGAATCCACTCAAACGAGATGTCTATCCCTACCACCGCACGCAAGTACATTCTGCCCACGGTATGTCTATTTGACATCTGGCGCAATCGTCCTTATTCTATCACAGCTTGGGTCCTACAACAACCTCGTACTCACCGACGTGACGGTGCCCAAGCCAAAGCCCAACGAAGTCCTACTCAAGGCGCATGCAGTGTCACTGCAGGTATGCGATCGCCTCCCTCTTCCCATCTCAGATCTAATGGATTCTCCTCAAGTACCGCGACCTGCTCGTCGCGACTGACAGATACCCTGGTGGCGAGTGCGTCACATGTCTTTCCACACCCACTCCGAGCCTCACTCCAATGTTGCAGTATGCCCGCGAACCTAATCCCCTGCTCCGATGTCGCGGGTGAGATTGTGGCGATCGGGGAAGACGTGAAGGGCTGGAAAGTCGGCGACCGCGTGTGCCCGAACTTCATGCTGGAGAAGCTGCATGGGGACCACACGACCCCGGCGATTGCTGCGACCGCACTGGGTGGAGCGGTGGATGGAACGTTGACGGAGTACCGGACTTACCCCGCTTCGGTGTGTGCGGCCCTTGTCTCCGATGCAGATCATTCAGCGTTGTCCCATAGTCTTTGGTCAAAATCGCCGATCACTTGACATACGAGGAAGCATCGACTTTGCCGTAAGTATCGACGCTGATGGTTGATAATGGGTTCTCATTTTCCGGTAGATGTGCTGCTCTCACGGCTTACAATGCTCTCATTGCCGGCTACGAGCCTCTCAAAGCGGGCGACACTGTTCTCATCCTCGGTACAGGTGGTGTTTCGATGTATGCGTTCCGATGTCATGTATGATCATTCCAGTATAACACCCTTCACAGCTTCGGTCTCCAATTTGCTCTGGCCTCGGGCGCGACAGTCATCGTGACATCTTCCTCTGATGAGAAGCTCAAAGTTGCAACCAAGCTGGGAGCCCACCATGTCATCAACTACAAGACGAACACCAAATGGGACGAGGAGGTGCTCAGGCTCACCAATGGAGTGGGTGTTGACCATGTCATCGAGGTGCGCCACAGTGATCTGTGTCTGCTGCAGCTTCTGAGCTGACATACCGCAGGTGGGAGGCAACGGAACCCTCATGCAATCAGTCAACTCGATCCGCATGGGTGGCTCTATCAGCATCGTCGGTTTCGTCGGCGGCAACACGCCTCCCCCGGATCTGATCGCGCTGTTCATCTGGAAGTCCCTCAAGATCAGAGGACTGTACGTCGGCTCGGTCCAGCAGTAAGTGATCTGAGTGGCTTTCATCGGATTTAGCGCTCAAACTCGACAGATTTGCGGACATGAACAGACTCATGGCCGTGAATCAGGCCGTCACGCGCCCCGTGGTCGACAAGGTGTTCCCGTTCGAGGATGCCAAGGCTGCCTATGCCTACCTGGAGTCACAGGCGCATGTCGGTAAAGTCGTCATCAAGGTCAACTGAACGGGCAGCATCTACTACTTAGTACAAATTCAATGTATACATCATATCGCAAAAAAGAACAGTTTTCTGGATTGAAAAGATTCAAGACTGAGTTGTGGAAACCAGACGTGATTTGCGGAACACCCAGTGCGTGGGCTGCCCCGGTGGGAGCTTTTGCACGCGCGGGCGAAGGTGAACACCATCTATTCGTCATCTCATGTGGCAATCTATCTCGCCGATCGACACCGCCTGGGCGCATCTTACTCGAGAGAAACGACCACGGACCCATCTCTGTAGGAACCTCCCAGCCTCCATCTGCGGCGCACTCGATACGATGAAGTTCCTATTTGTTTTGGGTCGTGCGAAGGCGGTCGATTGGAGAGCGCCGTTCGCCTATTATGAGGCGGAGCGGGCAATGTTGGCAGGACGTGGAGCTCGGGCAACCACGGGCGCAGCAGGTGGCGTTTCTCAGCCACTCGTCGCTTGGGGGATGAAGCGTCTACAGATGGTCTCCAAACAGCTTGATATTCTGCCGCATCGTGCCTCCGCCCAAGGATGGTTATCGGTATCTGCATCGCAAACTGCACTCGCACCGCAATTTTTGGATTCGGGGGCCCCTTTCAGACTGGTGGTGCTCACGCGCGCTTTGCCTGATGCTGATTTCGACATGCACTGGCTGAAGCGCCACAGATTGCTTCCAGGTATGGAGATTTTTCAATCGCCTGAAGATTCGTCCTATCTGAGCGGCACTAAAGAGCTTCAGTAGATGATCATCGGTGTTGGTGAGAGGACAGGCAATGGTCGTGGGTGTTGCGGCGCGATCAGTCACAGTGCATGATGATTGTCACAGTTCAGCACAGCTCCTTCTTGGGTCAAACCACATCGAGTCCGAGTCGGGGGGTGATGTGGCTGGCACCAGCGATCAAGCGTTGAACAGGACTCAAATTAACCTCTCATGCCCTCGAGTCCAAAGGCTTTCCGGATCTGTCCGGTACCCTTGCGCGCAACACGTGTCTGTCACCCAACATTCCACCCGTCGAGATTGCGCACGACGTCGGATTCCTGGGTAAAAACAGACCGCTATGAAGTCGGATAAAAGCCAAGCGCATGCGCATGTCCTCTCGTGGTCTTGAGTGTGGATATGTCGCTGGGGACAGGTCTCGTTCCGCACTTGCTGGACTCAGACCTCTTTCGTTCCACTGCCCACAACGTGCTGCCCGATGAACGAGTCCATCTCGCCTTAGCTAGGGCTCGGGAGATTGCTGCTACATATCGTAAAGTTGCCTTCACATGCGAATTTGCCATTCCGCTCACGCCCGTCCGCAGCCATCACCCTCGACGATATCAAGAACGCGACCTTTCCATTCTGGAATTTTCACTGTGACCCTATCGTATGCAGCGATGGCGCGGCGACCACTTTGCTATCCATTCAGTGGAACCTGGTACTCGGAACAATCCTGGATCGGGTCGGGGAGAGAAGGGATCTCGTGGACAGTGGGCTCTTGCACGGGTTGCTGAAATATCAGATATCGTACGTCGTGGTCATTCTTCCAGGACGACTGGCTGATCACTCATACAATCTTCCAGTGGCCAGTTCTGTCTGACCGAAGTAGACCATGGATTAGATGCGGTAAACCTCGAGACTACAGCCACGTCTCTAGACGACGATCGTGGCTTCATCTTGAACACACCACACCCTGGGGCAGCCAAGTATGCCATGTCGACTCGAATTTTATTCGAACGCTGAGTACTGTCACAGATTCATGCCGCCAACCGCTCCATTCGGGATTCCTTGCGTAGCTATTGTCATGGCCCGGCTCATCAAAAATGAAGTCAACTTGGGGATCAAGCCTTTTCTCGTGCCGCTCCACGACGGTCAAACAATGAAACCTGGGGTTCATATCAAGCAAGTCCCTCTCTCAACGCTCTTTCGCGTCTCTCACCCGGCCAAAGATTGCTTCCCTACCGTGGGGGCTCTGCGCCCGTGAATCATTCGATCACCTCGTTTCGCGGCGTCGCTCTCCCGGCCACTGCGCTCTTGCAGCGGGATCCACCGGACGCGATCACCGACCCGACCCAACGACGTATTGACTTTCTCCTGTCGCTATGGCGAGTCGCGGTGGGCTCTTTGGCCTTGTCAGCGACGAGCATCCCGATCCTCGCGCACTCAGCCTGTCTCGTGGCAGCATACAGCAGCCGTCGTGTCGTCAACGAATCTTCATCCATCTTGCGTTTTCCGACCCAGCACAGGCCGATCCTGACCGCGCTTGCCCAGTCGTTCGTGCTGCGCGCGTTCTACCGCGCAGCGGTGCCCGTCTTCCGGGACGCCGCGGTGGACTTTCGCGTGCGGCATGGGATGGCGGCGTGCTTCAAGCTCGTGGCGATGCAGTTTACACAGGAGGGCGCGTTGTCGCTGTCGGAGAGGTGTGGCGCGCGGGGTCTCTTCGGGGTTAATCGTATATGCGAGATGCAGGTAAGTAGTATGATTCACGGGCATGTCGTAGACCGTCTTCTGATCATCTGCAGTCTGACGCACGAGGGATCGCGATCGCAGAAGGAGACATGCTGGTGCTGGCTATTCGTGCGTTTGGACCACTCGAGAGGGATATTGCATTGACCATCTGCTTCCAGGGCTCGCTACCGAACTGCTTCTGGAGCGTTATTCGCTGGACGACCTCTGGCCCACCGTCGACAGCCCACTGTCTCGCCACGCCCAATCCCTGCTCGCCACCTTCCGCGCGACCCTGCAATCGCTCGACTCGCACCGCTCCGACTCCTTCAACTCCAAGATCATCCCGCACTGTACGCTTATCGTCGAGGCGCTCGGATTGCAGATGGCCTTCGACGCCGCCGTGAGAGCGGGCCTGGCCGCGGAGATGGTGGAGCTGTTCCTGGTGACTTCGATGCGGCGCGACGAGGGGTGGTACATCGAGAATATGCATATGCGGCAAAGCGAGCTCATTTGTAGAGAGGAGACGGCGATCGCGCGGGCGTTGCCGAAGCTTGGGGAGTGGGTGGATGCGTCCGGAGCGACGCCGTATGTCACTGCGCCGATCCAGTCGCAGGAGGAGTGGGACAAGTTCGTTGCGGGACTGACCGCGTTCAGAGCACCGGAAGAGCAGCACCTAGAATTGGCGAAGCTGTGAGCGATTCACTTGCGGTGGGCAGAGAAACTGTAGCAGGTCGCATGCAGAGCGGTGCCCAGAACTGGCGAAGTGGTGAGAGATTCAGTCGCCGTAGATAGTCTATCGCAGTCCGGCAGAGAATTGGCGCTGGGATTCTTTTGTGCCACAACAAAGGCGATCGCATGCAGAGGTCTCGGATCTGAATGCATCTCTTCGACAGAATGAGAACGTCTACGCTGCAAATCATTATATTACATGGGATGGTAGACATGATAATGAGGATAGCATGAGCCGTTTCTTCCAAGAGATCAGACGAAAAGAAAATACAACTAGATGTGTACAAAGAACCCCTTCTGCCCTTCCTCCTGCCGCACACTCCCCTTCTTCACCAAAAAGTCCGCGCACGCCATCCTGATGCGCTCGCTGGTCATCGGCAGCCGGAACTCCTGCATCTCCGCCACGCCCGCATCCGCTCGAGCCGACTTGAGCGCCGCACGGATCGCCAGCGCAACGGAGCACCCGAGGAACAGCGGGGGCTCGCCGACGCCCTTGCTGGCCTTGATCGACCCGAGGTTCGGCCACTCTGCGTCTTTCAGGAGCGACACGTTGAACGTCTGCGGGATGTCCGAGAACCCGGGGATCTTGTACGCGCCGGGACCAGTGGTGAATATGGCGCCCGAGTTGAGCCAGAGAGACTCCTCGATCGTGCACAGCCCTTGGCCCTGGATGAAGGCGCCTTCGCTGGAGAAGGTATTAGATATCGGAGTAGATAGAGAGACGAGATCGACGGGACTTACATCTGACCGTAGTCGATCGCCGGGTTCAAGCCTGCCCGAATATCAAGCTGATGAATGGAAGAGGTAGCGGGAATAGACGCACTCTTTCCCACATCCATGTTAATGTCAACCCGCAAGACCGTGTGATCTCCAGTGAGCGTGTCCACCTCAACCTCCGTCGCACAGACACCCTGCGTAAAGTAGTGGAACAGATTCCCCGTCTCATTCGGGTTGCTGGAGCGAATCAGGCCACCACATCATTCAGCAAACAACCCAAGAACGCACTTCCACTCGTATCCCAGATCGGGCGTCGAATGGTGCCCCGTCGCGCTCAATGACACTCGGTCCCCCCATGCCGCGTTGGCCAGCGCCGCCAGACTAGCATCCGGCCCGAGTTTCTGGCGATACGGCTCAATACGTCGGTTGATCTCTGCGCAGGCGTTGTACACAGCATAACCGTTCAAGCTGCATTGAGGTCAGATAGGGCGTGGTATCAGCCAAGACACACGCACTCGCTGCCAGCGGATGCTGCGGTCGGAACAGTATTCGGGACCGTGCTTGTGGCCGATTCGGACGTAAACACATCCGTGAGCGGGACACGCAGTTCCTGAGCTGCGATTTGACAGCACTTGGTGTACAGTCCCTGGCCCATCTGGTGGTATCGTGTCAGATAGGAATCTCGTGCAGTGGATAGCAGATATGATACCTCGACACCCCCATGAGCGACCAGCACGCTCCCGTCAGTATAAACATGGACCAGCGCTGATCCCTGGTTCATCGCTTGGACACCGAAAGCAAGCTGAGATCTAGGTCAACTCGAGCACCGGAAAGAAGAAAAGCCACCCAACCCCAAACTTCGTCGGCACCAGAACGATCCCCCGCTTCCTCCACTTGTGCTCAGCATTGAACTTGTCCACCGCAGCTTTTCGCTCTTCGTAGCGACTCTCTCGCTTGCAATCTCCCAGCATACGCGGCACGTGCCAGTCAAGCACCTTCTGGTGGTATGGAGTCTTCTCGGCTTCTTTATACAGGTTGATCTATGGGGGATTAAGGGATCTACACTCATGCGCGACACAACAGGCAACGCACTTGTCGCACATGATCGACGTCCAGATTGAGTTTGTCAGCGATTGCCTAGGATAGCTCAGCGTCCGTGACGGTGGCTCACAAGCACTCTCTCACCTCGATGTAGTGCTCTGCCACCAGCATCCCTCTGTAGATCGTCGTCAATGTGCGTTTGGGAGTTACAAGATCAACTCACTGAGGTCCGCCAAACCCACGGAAAGCCGTATTGGACACCTAGAAGATCCTACTCAGAGCGACCTATACGCGCTGAACGCGCTGCTTACTGTGTTTGTTTTACACAACTTTCCGCGGACATCGACGTCAGGAATGTAGTAGCTTGATAAAACGGATCAGCAGACTCGCAGTCGAACTATCTGATGCGAGACGCACCAATTCTCCAGATGCGCCAGGGCTCGATCACAGACACCCCCGCTGATGTCACTCGAGTGGCCAGCGTTGACCCAAAAGCTGTCCGCGCGTCAACGAACACGAACAACACAAAAACAGCAAAGAGATGCACTCAGCGGACAATGCCTGCAGCTTGCCCTCTTTGGAGAATCCAACCTTCCACTTCGAGAGACAGGGATGGCGTTGCCCCGAGGTCATGATATCCTCTTGCCGGTCGAGCATAATGCGAACAGGACGACGGAGCTTCTTGGCAGCGACCGCAGTGATAGCGGCTATGTGCGAGGTGCGGGTCTCCTTCCCGCCGAATCCACCACCCAGTCGCTTTGCATGTGCGACGATCCGGTTCCGCGGCACGCCTGTGGCCGAGGCCACCCAGCGCTGAGCGCCCGCCAGATTCTGGGTCGACAAGTAGACATCCATCTCCCCGCTCTCCAGTTTCGGGACGACGAGCACGGCCGTGGTCTCGAGGTAAAAGTGTTCCTGCCCACCGAGACGGGTGCTTCCTTCGAGGACATGATCGCACTTGGCAAGCGATTCTTCCACCGGCTGTCCTCGGCGGATGAACCTGTCGTATCCAGGAATGAAGGAGCCTTGCTCGAGCGCCTCCTCGATGGTCAGTATCCTGGGAAGGTCCTCGTACTCGATCTTGACAGCTCTGGCGGCCTTCTGAGCGAGGATCTTGCTCTGCGCGACGATCATTCCAATGGGCTGGCCGTGTGACTGCACTTCGTCCACAGCGAAGAACACCTCGTCGAGCGCAGGACCACCGCCCCAGTAATTGGCACGCTCGTTGGGCAGGTCTTGATAACTGACCCAGCTCACGACACCCTCCATCTCCAATGCTGCACTGGCATCGACCGAGATGATCTTCGCATGTGCCCGACTAGACAAAACCAGTCCCCCGTATAGCTCGTTGCCCACTTTCGGCATGTCGTCGACATAGACCGCCGCGCCCGTCGCTTGCAAGAGACCCGACATATGCGGTTCCTGCTTCCCGACAACTTCTTGTGCGTACGGATCGCTGTTGTCGTGTCGTCCTGAGCTCAGTTGGCGATGGATGAGCGATGTGATGTCCGGATCCGAAGCCGCCGACACATTCGTTTGTTCTCCGACGGAGGTCCAGAACTTGAAGAAGAAACTGAGTGCGAGCGTCTTTCGATAGGAAGCCATTCCGCCAGGGACGTCGAACGGAAGGTGCATTTCGTTGCTCAAGATGTCGAGTGCAGCCTCGAAAGTCTCTTGCGAAAATGCTTTGCCGACGAGATACTCTTGTGTCTTGAGCGCGGAAACCACGGTGGGTCTGGAAGGGGGATTCAGTTGGAATTCAAAATTAAGCAGATGCGAGACGCACGCCATTCCACCATAAGCCAGTCGAGCGTGGGTTATGGTGCCAGACGACACACGCATGACCATGCACGCAGTGACAATAGCGATATCGTCGTCTCGCCGCTTGGCCTAAAGCAACATTCAGAATCCACAAGAGGTAGCCTCCGATGAGGATATCTGACCTGCTTGTAAGCTCTCACAACCTCAATATCACTCGACTTGTTCAACGGAACGACCACCTTCACCAAAACCCCGTCACGAGGCAGCATCGTCCTACGGTACCCAGTGAAGAAGGTGGACAGTGGCAGCTCCAACGCCTCGTTATCAGGACTGGCAGCGATGACATACGACTCCGTCGCAACCCACACTGGATTCAAATCCGAGATGGGACTCGCAGTGGCGATATTGCCACCCACCGAAGCCGCATTGCGGATCTGCAGTCCCGCAAAGTACCGCAGCTGGGTCTTGATTGCTTCAATCGGCCCTTGTAATCCAGAATCCAATTCGCCGCATAGTCGCTTACACGCAACTTCTAGCTCAGCCAAAGACAAGTTCGCGCCGAATTCAAAGTTTCCTTGCGCGTTGATGACTGCTGGGGCCTGGAGTTCCACGATGTCGGAGACGTACACCGATACAGGGTACGCCGCCGCTTTCAGCTTGACTTCGATCTGGATCTCAGATGATCCGCCAACGAGCCTGGCATCTGGATACTGAGCCTTGATGGCCAGAAGCTCTGCCAGCGTCGTCGGGCGCAGCCACTTTCGCGAGCCGGAGCCGAACGCAAGCGGGGATGCGACGGTCTTGGCCAGGGAAGGAGGAAAGATGAGCTCCGTCCCAACTTTGTAAGGCTTGAGCTTGAATCGGGGAAACTTGGGCGAGGTTGCTGCTTCGGCAGATGCGTCGCCGGTGAGCTGGCAGCAATCCGCTCGCCCACAACCCACAGCTGTGGCATCTGACGGTCCAGGATTCGTGCAGCAATCCGAATGGTCCAAGTTGGCCGATTCGAAGTTGATGGGTATCACAGGGTCTAGAACGGATTAGTTTGGCACTGAGCACAACGAGATGGACGTCGCTGACCAGCTGAGCTATTCAACTTCCCCGTGTATTCGCCGACAAATGTCTTGGCTGCATCCAGGATGGGTTTATAGCCAGTACAACGGCACAAGTTGCCGTCAAGTACGCCATCGAGCTCGATATCCGCGGCAGTCAGAGAGCCTTTGTATGCCGCATTTCTGACCAGTGCATATAGAGACATGATAATACCTGTGGACTGCATCAAGCCATACACCACCAAGCGGGCTTATCGGGACATACCAGGGGTGCAGAAACCGCACTGCGACCCACTCAGCTTCCACAGTCTTTCCTGGATGGGATGCGGATTCTCAGGACTTCCAACACCTTCGACAGTGATGACATGTTTCCCATCGACAGATATTATCGGTGCGAGGCACGCGTTCAGGGTAATATGTCTGGGAGGGGTCGAAGGATAAGAGAAAGCACACTCTGCATCAAGAACGGACTGACTGAATTTCTCTGGTCCGTGGATGTCTGCTCTGTACGACAACCGTACAAGCACCGCAGCCTCCCTCACCACACCCGAGCTTCGTGCCCGTGAATCCCTGACCCTGCGATCGGATGAAGTCGAGCAGAGTCGCGTCGGGGTCAAACGAATTGCCGTCGAGAACGATGGGTGATCCATTGAGGAAGAATCGCAGCGTCGATGTGGATTTACCCCCAAAGTCGCTTGAACAGTCGGCTGAAGCCATCCCTGAGGGCTGGTTAATCGGCGATGAGTGCGAAAGCGGGAAGTCCTGAGAGCATCAGTGCCAATCACATAGCCACCTCGCCCTGCCATTTTCGCTGAAAGCCGAGTCACACGACCTATCCTCTCCCGGGTCTCTATCCTCACGTACAACCAAGCGGGGCGCAAGTTGAAACAACCCCAGTACAGATTATGCATTAACAAGCAAATTATAACAACACCCAGTACAGTACTACAGAACGAAAACCTGTGAATTCGTCAGTCAGCTGGTCTGACGGAAGAGCCAGCGCCCGGACCTGTTCTGGATCAGACATCTTGCGGGTCTTCATCAGCTTGATAGCTTCTTCCCGCCAGTCATGCTCCACTATCCGACCCAGTCTTTGCTCGACGGCCGCGATCCTCATGTTTTCCGGAACATAGCTGGTAGAGCGTCAGTTGCATCGGGTACTCGGATCTTGGCATGCAAACCTTTCAATAGGATGGTCCATGGCATCTCTGATTGCCTGTACGAAGCCGTCGCGGTCGTTTTTGAAGACGTTGTACACATACGGCGGACTGGAAAGCTTGAGCATGTCATGTTGGGTGCGCCAGCTCGAACGATCGTGAGGGCGAGACCGGTCCCAGTCTAGAATTGGATTGATGAACGGCACACCAAGACAAAGCGCATCGTATGGTGTCGGAGACCTTGCTCGATCTGTCAATAGGCTTCGTAGCGATATGCCGCCACTACTCACAACACGGGATTGCTCATTCCGATGAGAACCTTCGTCCGCGAGAGCCTGTTGAAGAACTCTTCCTGCGGCAGAACCCCGACGTTCTTGACATGCGAACTCATCACCACTGTGGCCGGATCGACCGGGATTTCAGCAATAGGATCTCCAGCGCCTGTAAAGAAGGACACCCGCGCATGTTCCCCAGCCATATCAAGAACTTCGGGATCCCAAGCACGAACATCAGCGCCAAAATATGAGATGGACTTGGCGAGGATCCATGCTTCGTCGTTACGCTCGTCGTGCGGAATGAACGGATGCTGGGCGCATTGGGCTTCGATGCTGTATCCGACGTACGAGTTGTGAGGTAGTCCCTTGTCGAGGAGAATATACTGATCCAACAGAGGTGGTCAAAAACGGTGCAGAGGCAACGACGAAGCTGCGTACATCTTCCGGGTTGAGCGTCCACCGAGGTCCAAGTGGGTGTTCTCCTCCAGGCCACCAAGCGAAAGCAAAAATCTTCCAAATAGGAATTCCAGACGGATTCTCCGCATCTCGCACTAGTCCCCACTGCACGAGCTCAAGTACACCCGTCGATTCGCAGATGACCATCACAACCAGCTTCTCGAAGATTTGGTATAGTTGAATCGTCGAGGGACCCCCATGCGAGTACATGATGCTGTATCCCATATTCTCGAAGGCACGAATCTGAAAGGCGATGGATGAGAACATAACAAGCTGCGGATTGGGATGTGCTCACCATCGACGCTGCCCAGATACCTTCACCACCGGACCATCCTCGTTCCAGGTACATGCGGAAATGGTGGCTCTCAATGATGACGACTGTGCTCCCATTCAGAGACCGGAAAGACGGACGGCAACACACGCACCCTTGGTCTGATTCTGCGCACAATCATCCAGCGCAATACACTGAAACAAGTTCGCGGTCGTGTTCTGATTACGCGTGATCCATTTCCTCGATTGCGTCGGGTAGAGAGTAGGGGCGAGGAGAGTCATGTTTGCGCTGAGACCGGCTCTGAGTGGGATCGACAATGACGGGGGAGGTGTGGGCTGCATCCGTTGTAAAACACGCTCAAAGTAATCGGCCCTGGTCGATGGCGGAGTCTTAACGATTAGAAAAGAAATGAGACATGCTAATCCAAGGCCGAAGAAGACGATCCGCTTGATGTGCCGCCTGCAGAAATAACGCGTGAGTGCAGTTCGTGAACAACGTGGTCGCCCAGCACTCACGGGCCGCATAGCATATAGAAAAGAGAAGAAGATGTCAATGGACGGTGCATGGCGAAAGCGAAAGAAAGGTACTTAGTCCCGCTTCGCCACCACGTTCTTATGTCGTCCGAACTGAATCAGGGTGGGCGGGTAGCTTCTCCCCTCTCGATGAACTGAGATAGGTGGGAGATGCGGAAACAGATGCGAGACAGTGTACTCAGACGCGCCGCGTGAGGCCTCATGCTGTCGCGCGTTTGATAAGCGGTTCACCCGGGTTGACAGATGGCGGCGACGTCGCGAAATCTTGTGGTAAGGTACAGCGGGGTCTCGACTGCAGAGTTTGACTTCGTTGGCCCAGCATGACACGATTAGGATCCCGAGTCGACATGAATGGCATTGCGGGAAAAGACCAGTTCGAGCAGGAATTGACTGTCACAGTGGCACAGTATGTGGTTGAACTGGTGCCAGTAAGATTCCGCTGATCATTGGCATGGGCTTGTTCCTGTTTGTTCGTCCATCAAAGCACATCTCCTCCTCGCCATGAACGCGACTGAGCGCATCGGAGCAGCCGCTAGTTTCTTGCTGCAATCCCCACCTGGGGAAATCAACGATGTTTTGAATGGTGGGACTTTCCCCTTTCTTGCGCTTAACTTCCGATGGAACTAACTCATCCCACAGACGTCAGAAACATCATCTCGGACGACGATTCCCTTCACGAGGGCGTGCTGCCAACGTTGAAAGAGTACAATATCACACAGTTCATGGTAGTGGATGTTCCAGGAGCTCAGCATCAGGTACGGTGCGTCGTCTAAGCGCGGTCCGACTGTGTATTTGACACACGATCCCAGACGATAATCAGCGAAGCTGCACGCGTTTCCACGTCCGGCGATGGTCAAGAGCGCTTCTTAGACCCGAGGTCGAAGACGTCGTTCCTCTTTGACCATCTTACTCTCGTTCGTAATCAACTTCGGACCGTGGCTGTATCCTGGACCCCTCATCTAGGAGACATCAGACTCACAATCCGTGGATCCCAACACGGACTCTGAACCCTTCAGGTGTGTCCTTCGAGTAGTGGAGTCTAATTGTCTCATTCCGTGTAGGGAGGCACTAGACAAGGCCACCCAAACTTACTTGACTGCGCACTTCCATGACGGTGTTGCATCTGTGTTCGCCTCCAAAGACACCACAAACCAGTTCGTCATCCAGGTGGTGGCTAACAAGTACAATCCGACGAACTATTGGTACTGGAAATGAAACGAAGCTGCAGTTCTGTTCGCTGATCTCCTTCGTCGCAGGTCGGGCCGATGGCGGTCACAGTACACGGTAGATTTGAATGAGAATACGGTCAAGGGAATGGTGTTGGTGAATGTGCACTACTACGAGCAGGGCAACGTGCGTAACTTCCGTCTCTAGCGACTGCTTGCATAGCGGTCTAATTACATCTAGGTCCAACTTTCGACAACGCACGACATATCAATTTCTCTACCTGCCGCTATCGTAACAGCTTCCCCCAACGTCTCAACAACCAAGCTACTTGCCTTGATCGAGAACGAGGAAAGGAAGTACCAGACATCGTTGAACGACACGTATCAAGAGATGGGGGAGAAGACATTCAAGAGTCTTCGTCGAGCTCTGCCACTCACCAGGCAGAAGATTGATTGGGACAAAGTATGTTTCGGTCTTTTCGGTCCTTCTGCGGAAACTCACCGGCGGTAATAGGTCATGGGGTACAAACTGGGAGCCGAGTTGACATCGAGCAAAGGGTTATTCGCAAGCTCAAGCTCGTGAAGGCCAGCCAGTAGCCTGTGTAATGTATGAGTTGCTTGTAGTATCACCACGGCTTGGCCAAGCCCCAACGGCAGCATGCAATATGCTCAAAGCTCTCTGTTCTCTCGAGACTGCTCGCAAACACTTTCCTCGCCGAGTCAACCCCGCTGTGATCCTGCACACTCGTGCTTCCTAATCCGGTAGATTTCGATGTACAACGACGATTGGTCTAACGAAGGACATAAGGAGCAGACACCCTGTGTAGTATACCATTTGCGTAGATCGCATTCAGATACCCTACAATTCTCTCCGTAGCACTTTGCTTGTACCAAAAATCATCCCGATTCAGCACTCATGCAAGGCATGTCTGATGCTCGTCTGTGATATCCGCGGTTTCCCCACAACTTTTCTGGCTTTGGGACATACTACCTGCCGGATTTCTCCGGAAAGGTCAACAAACACCTGGGTTTGAACGCATACATGGGGAGATCGTCCTCTAGAGCTCAGACATAGCACAGATGGCATAACGCATACATCCAGCCTTATCGCTAGTCGAACTAAACAGCCGAATGGGAGCAGGAGCCTGCCTTTCGGGCTGTAGCAGGAGAAGGGCGATCGAATTCCGGAGAGCAGCAGGAGTCGATCTGGGCCACTGAATCGGAGCACGAATCGTTCTGTCGGATGGGCTGAGAGCAGGGCTCGGTCCCCGGATTGGTTTGACAGCAAGAGTCGGGCTGGGTCATTGGAGATGAGCAGCAATTCGTCTGAAATAGAGCATATCAGCATCAAATGGGACACGCCACGAGAAGATCACACTGCACCGTTGCGCGAGGGATGACATCATGAGTGCAGCACTTCGAGTCGTCGACAGCAGTGGGTTGGCAACAGTCGGTCTGGAAATTTACGGTATTTATCAAGAGATCGACCGCAAATACACGGGATCTCACCGGCTGGTCGAGGTCTACGCTTGAGCATTGGCACGAATCCGCCTCTTTGCATTCGCTCTTGTTTAGACAGCATTCACACAAGTCACGGTAGGGCTCTTGTAGTTCTTTCCCGTCTTCAAGATGGATAGTAGCAGGGCGATCATGCGCACAGCAGCCCCCATCAAAGGCGGGATTTGTCACCCATCTGAGCATCTTGTATCCTTCCCATCCGAAAAAGAGGCCGAGCACGATGGATGTTGCACTATCCACCCACCATCCACCTTTCCAGAACCGGAAGATGAGAGAGCCGACAAAGAGTACAATCGTGATCTGGATGCAAGACAGGGAGCATTTCGCCTCGCCTTGCATCACACTGCTATTCAAAGCGCGTGCGAGGTATCCTTTAGGGAGCCAGATCAGGATCATGATGAAGAGCGCCGAGCCGGAGATGATGAGCGAAGAGTCGGATGTCTCGGGAGTAAGATGCAGGGCAAGCGAGACGATGGAGGATATCTCCGTTGCAAGAGCGAGGAGAAGGAGAAGTACGCCAATGCTGCCTGATGCGACCTTTTCAATCCTACCGTCCAGTATAAGCATTGATATTGAGGACTAGGACCAAGAAGCACGCGGTAGACTCACTTGAGGTCTCTCTCACTCAAACAGTGGTCGTTCTCTTCGCTGGGTTGAGCAACGGACTTGAATCTCCACAGGACGAGAAGGGCGGAAGCAACTTCGATACCGGACTGGATCCCAAAGAAAACGAGAGAACGAGAGCCGGTTTCAGAGCCAAATGCAATAGAAACTGCGCCTTCGGCGCCATTGTAGAGAACGCTGGCGATGCTGATAGCAATGGCGTACTGCTGCAACCTACGGTAAGTGGGCATGGTGATAGTGAGGAAGGAGCGTCCAATCAGGCATCAGATTCAACTGCTGAGAAAGGGCGTTCGATTACGAAACACTTACAGACCTAGTCCACTAGTCTTCGTTGCTCGAGTTGGTTTGGCTCTCGTCAGGCATACTGATTCTACACATTGTTTATTGTTTGACATTTGGGGAAGTCTCGCTTCCCGAAGTCCTTCAAGCCATTCCGTTGCTCGATGAGCCACGGCTCGTGCCTATGCCTTCGATTCAACGGTACCTACGAGGATACCACCGTCAAAATAGCTTACGCCTGTGAGGAAATCAACGTCAAACGGCTTACGCTCCCTCCTCGGATCCATCTTACTGGGGATGATGCAACTCTTCACGCCTCCGAGGTCCCAGACGAGGACAAATGTTCTGCACTAGTTACCGAGTTTAGGACAGTCGACGCATGCGCTTTAGAGCAGGTCGTAGTGACTAAATACCAGTCGTAGGAACATGTACCTTGGGCGTGGTGGTTTCCACGTTTACCCGATGGTGACCCGTCACGTGCGCGATGCGCCCGCTCAGATAGCGGCCTGATGTCGAATATATCTAGGCGTGGTTACCTTGTCCCATGTATCGTTCGGTCTCCTTTTTGGGAGCGTTCAAATGAACTGATTGTACCTTCTGGGCGTGGTGGTTTCCACGTTTACCCGATGGTGACCCGTCACGTGCGCGATGCGCCCGCTCAGATAGCGGCCTGATGTCGAATATATCTAGGCGTGGTTACCTTGTCCCATGTATCGTTCGGTCTCCTTTTTGGGAGCGTTCAAATGAACTGATTGTACCTTCTGGCCAAATGGCCGCTTTGACCGTTCGGTTCTCTCCCTCTTCTGTTGATAAACACAGCTTGATCTCGGATCCTGAAGCACTCTGGAAGACTCCTTGAGCAGCACAGTGTGCATCGTTAAAGGTCTCCGGACCCAGGGACCCTTCAAATTCGGTTTCTTTAGTCTGCACAAACAATCCTGCTCACTCGGGCCAGTCGGCTTATCAAAACGACCATTCCGCGCGATTGAGCAGCTTGACGCAAACTGAATATCTTGTCCGTTCAGACCGATCAGAGTGTCCACTGAGACCGATCGCTCCTTGCCCAATTCCGCCACTGTATTGCTCGATCGCACATATGGGTCGGCACAATCAGACGTTCCGATGAAGTGTGGCCCCTCTGCTTACTCTTTCCTCTCATTCTCCACTTAGTTATGACGGAACGTCCGTACACCGCCGAGGACTTGTGCGTCGAAGTTCTGCGCGTTCCTCTTTCTGTTTTCTTATCCAGGCTAGTGCCGGTCTGAAGAAGGCAGACCTGATCAATCTCGTGGTACGGCAGCAGGGTAAATGGCCTGGGAAGTTCAGGAAGTCCTCGGTCAAGGTGGACGAACTTAAGGATGCCTTGCTCGAACCCCGGAATCACTTCACAACGAATCTCCCGCCGCGGGCTGCCACCCAATATTCGTCAAACCCGATCCCAGTGGTCCCAAATGGTCCACCACCAGCAGAATCTAGGTCTCGGGCTTCCGAGTCCGCGCGATCTAGTTCCACTGCCCGTTTGAGTTCGAATCCAATCCCGGCAGAGGTGATTTCGAGAAAATATCAGCGCTGGATTTTAACTGATGATGCCTGTTTAGACTGAACAGATTCCCCCTTCGACTACGCGTCAGGTCAAGATCCGGGTGTATGTGCAAGACTTCCGTCACACACCTGCTCTGAAAACTCTCGCGTTTGTAATGATGGAGGTCCCGACTCATACTGTGCAAGATACTGGATCATTTGAAGTCTCGGCACCGCTGCTTCTATCACAGCTCCAGATGAGTGCTGGGGCCATTCAATTTCGAGCGCCCTCTGAGAGAAGTAAGTGAATCTACTGGATTTCAGCATCAGAATGTTGATTCTAGCTGGAACATTCAGTCCGTCTCTCTTTTCCGGACAGTGAAGATCCAGAATACATGGTTCCGTTTGCGCACATTGAGTCAGGTGCTTCAGTGGAGAACACTGTATTCAACCCTGACAAACTGAGTGTCTCTGCCATGGGACATGTTCATCTGAATGTGGATAATGTCAGTCAGTCTTCTTATCCTTGCCTCATCACTCATCTTTGATACAGACTTCCACTCTCCAAGACATTTTTGGTAAACCCAGGCCCATGCACTCAACAACTTCACCAGTATCTTCCACCCAGTTGGCAACAAAGGGCACCTCCAATTCTGAGGAGGAACAGACAAGCTCAGTGGTTTCCAGCTCTTTGCCATGCCGTCAAGAGGTGCAATATCTGCGGGATATCCTTGACAAACGCAATGGTTTCAAGGCATTTGCCTCACACAGGAATCATGTTGTTCAAAACTCTGAGATTGTCCACGACTGGAAGTTTGTTGATGCATTTTGCTCCCAGTACAAAAGTGTCCGAGTTGGGACTTTGGTGAGCATGCATCCAAGATATAGGTCCTCCATCCTGATGGTTTTGTATAAGAAAGTACGCTCTGATGATATCTGGAATGCACTGGGGGTTAAGAAGACCTGGCTTTCAAATGCCCGAAATGCAGCAAGGATCATACGCAATCACGAGAACACTGAGGAAGTCCAGGAGATATTGACAAAAAGTGAAGAGGATCCTCAGGGTGCAATTGTCTTATACAACTGGCTTCTTGAGTGGGAAAGATTGCATTGTTGAATGTAGTAATTGGAATGAATATTTATATTTCGTATTCAGTGTTTGATCAACATTAAGTAGAGATTGGAAGGTGTCTGGAGGTGTTGTACCAAGTTCAGAAATGAAGAAAGGATACTGTGAGAAAATCAGATACTGTCCAATTTTGACCAAGTATTCATATCACAGGTCACAGAGACTGCTGAACTGAACACTTAAATATGGGTCACAAGTTACAATTTTTCTTGAACTCTGGGACATATTTTCTAGAAAAAAGCAATTTTTCACTTCAATTCGCCCTTGTACTGTATAATAACACTTGAATTAATGTTCCTCCCACTTGCTATTGCCTCCAAAAGATTGATAATGCTTCACTCCAATTACCCAATGATAAGATCAATTTGATGAGATGAGGAGAGAAATTCAAATGCCATGTGCAAGGGTTGAACCAAAAATCATTGCATTCACTAATGAGTCATAAGGCTATGTACTGCATGGAGCACTGGTCATGGGTTGTAGTAGAACCTTCCAGAGCATATGTCGTGCAGCCTCAAATCGATAAAGATGATCCCCTGGACCCCTAGCCTGGACTGTCAGATGCCATGATTTGTGATAAGATAAGATTGTCGATGATAAGATGAAAAAGTGGTCGAACTATGATATTACCCCCTCTCTAGGGTCGATGTCCTCATTGACTGGGCCAATGGGTGTGAAGACGTTTTTGTAAGGGTCGAAGAGTTGTCATTGGGGATATGGAAGGTGCTTGTCTTTGGGTTGGTAGCAATGGATGAGATAGTCCCAATGTCCGGCTTCGAGCGTTGGCAGGCGGCAAATGCGTGTGTCTGGGTTGGATTGTTCTCTGTGCCAATCTCTCAGGACCTTCTTTGCATGGGTAAGATGATGTGATGGTTCCCGGGTATTTTTGCTATGCGGCCATCCCTTCCATTTGACCAAGTACTGCTTCCCTGGGCCAACGTTCCATTCCTTCACAATTTCTTCGGCTTCCCACTCTTCTGCTCCTCCAACCATCTTGGCTACAGGTCTCTTCTCTTGGCAATGGGGGGGTGGTTTGTGATAGGGTGTCAACAGTGACTTGTTGAACACTGGGTGTCTTTGGTCTGTGTCCGGCAAATCCAGCTTCCATGCAGCCGCTCCAACCTTCTCCAATATCTTGTATGGTCCCAGTCTCTGGTTGCTCATCTTCTTCAATGGTCTATCCGTCTCAATATTGTCCCCTTCTATGTACACCTTCATTCCAACCTTCAACTCCGGAACTTCTTTTCTTTGTTTATTGTAGTATTTTTTTCATTTTTTCATTTGCTTTTTCTAGTGCTGCTTTTGCTTTGTCTTGCATCTCTTTGATTCTTTTTACGAACTCCTCTGCTGACTCATTTCTTGATTCCATCTGCTGCTCCACTCCCTTCCATGGGTGATATCCGTGTTTTGCATAGAATGGCAATATTTTGGTAGACATGTTCATTTTATTGTTATATGCAAACTCTGCCATTCCCAGCCACTCCGACCAGTCCGTCTGATGGTAATTGACGTAGATGCGGAGATAGTGCTCAATCTCCTGATTCATCCACTCCATTTGCCCATCTGTGAATAGGTGATATGTGGTCCCCGGTGTATATCCTCCATTTCCATGACCAGTGTAAGGGCAACCTTGAGGCCTGATCTCAGAGTCCTGACAAGGGAGAGTCCAAAGCATCAGATAAGGGGATCAAATAGTACAGGAGACTGGCAAACCTGACAAGGGAGAGTCCAAAGAGAAACCGAGTTGGAGACTCTCCCTGTCAGGGCCCACTATATATAGCCTAAAGAACAATGGATAACCAAGCACAATGGGAAGCACCAGACAATGGGGCCAGAGAACAATGAGGGGCCAGATTGGGGAGAACATGTAAGGGCAACCTCGAGGCCCGGTGTCAGAGTCCTGGCAAGGGAGAATCCAAAGGTGATTAATAGTGGTAGCTAGGTACAAGACCGGCATACCTGGCAAGGGAGAATCCAAAGAGAAACCGTGTTGGGGATTCTCCTTGCCAGGCGCCACTATTTATATGGTACAAGAACAATAGACCACGCAGCGACAAACAAAGGACAATGGGAACAATAAGTACAATGGCCATGACAGAACAATAGGAAACCGAGACAGTGGGAACAATGGGACACCTGACCATGTGCCCGTCAGAGAGAAGCGCTTGGCGTGGCAGTCCGGGCCGTGGCACGTGACAGCTGACAGGTCACGCGAGCGCGATCACATGCCTGATCGAAGGCAGAGCGGTCCGAAGCAGGGGTTCCCCTGACAGAACAATGGGAGCCGGACCGTTGGAACAATGGGGGCCCATGTCTGAGGGTCATGAGGGCATGCTTGAAAAGGAAGTCTGGACTGAAGTATGTGACGCTTGACAGATGGCACATGCACAGTCACATGCAAGATCTCATGATGATTGGACAAAAGCGGGGGTTCCCCTGACAGCCAGTCAAGATCAAGTAACTCTACTGTTTGTCCAACAAGCCTTATTCCAAACACTGCAGAGAGATAATGATTATGCTAGGTATGGAGATCAATTATTCTTAGTAGATAGACTAAAAATACTATTAAAATACACTAAGCAAAGTTGGAAGCAGCAGCAAGCACACAGTCTCGGCCAGCTTCATTGTTAACAACATTGTCCGCAAAGTTACGTGCACGATAGGTCCCATATTGTGTGGAAATGAAGCGATGAGTGCGTTTCAAATCCCAATGAGGGCGCTGGATCAACTTTATCACAAGCTCGACAACTCGCATCCGTCGAGTGTTTTCAGTTTTGAGTGCCGAGATGTTGCGTCTCCACTTGGCTCCCCATTGAAGTGTCAGTTCCTCCACTGGCAGATATCCATCAAGCCCATCCTTCCACTCAGTCCAATAATCCCATACTGTGACTGCTTTTGAATACTTGTAGCATGGCAGCCAATCTCCATCGATCCACTGAGGTGCGTGCTTGTCAAATCGAGCTTTCCCGTAGCGCTGATGATAGAAGGCAAGTTTCCCTTCTGGAGTACCAGGAACAGGTGCCATGGGTGTCACAGGCCAGAACAATGAGGTAGATGGTGGCACAGAAGGGAACACAGAAGGTAGTGGGATTGGGACAGCAGCAGTGTTTGGGACTGCAGGTGGAGGTGCCGTGGCTACCAAATCAAATGTTGGCAACAAATCCAAAGGTGCAAGGGAGAGTTGGAGAGACGGTGTGTCCAGCTCTGACCAGGGTTGTACATCAGACATCCCACTGGTCCCTGCTTCGTTTTGGAAACCAGGCCATACGAATGGATCTCGTTGCATGGAGACATCAGAGGGCAGGCTATCAAAGACAGCCGGCATGGGGAATGATGTCTCTGGTAGTGTTGGCGTGGAAGGTGTGGCAGAGATGTGAGAAGAGCCTAAATTTCATATGTCAGAACCATGATAGAATGAGAGACTGCAGACTTCAATACCATTGTTGAGCTTAGCCCGCTTCGATCCAGCCATACAAAGAATTGTTTGACCCATCTTCGTCATCTGATCCTGGAGCATTCGCATCTGCTCCAGATTGCACTTGCGTTCACTTTCGAATGCCAGAGATTGGCGCTCGACAACAGCCTTGACTGCAGAAACAAGGTGATCCGGCAGATTCTTGAAATTCAGCGCAGCCTCGTCATTGGCTCGTTGAATAGCTGCAGTCGAGTCCCGTGCAAACAATCGAAATGAACCCGAGCTGAACGGCGGATACGAGAAGATCTTTGCGTTTGGATCTTTAACAAAGAGCACCGCCATGTCTTGCAGAAGCACAGTACGAAACCAGAGAAGGGTGGCGAGAACCTGTCGAAGAGCAAGGTCTCGACATCTTGAGTCTGCGCGCTCTCGTTCGGTTAGCCCTTTCTGCTCGGTTTCAATCCATGGAAAGATCTGAGCAACAAGGTCTGCAGGAGGACCTGAGACGGTGTGTGAGCATTGATAAGACACATGAATGGTAAGAAACTCACAAAGAGTATCACGCGCAACATGATAAGCCTCCGGTCGACTGCTCTTGAAGTTTGCCGCCCCCAGGAGAGCCTCAACTGGAAACTTGCGGTCATAGCAGTTCTTGAATGATCCGTTGTCGTTCCAGCCGCCCATCGCCTTTGTATCACTCACAGTTGCGCCATGGGCACGAGCTGTTTGGGCCGCAAATGGGCGTGCACCATGCGTAACTTTGGTGATGGATATGTCGTTCGCTTGATGCATAGCAACAACGCGACCGTGATGCGCTGGGAGTGGCTTGTTAGATGCTTAATACCCCGAGATGAAATCACGTACTTGCGTAGGTCATCTCATTCATGGGATTGACGGTAAAGAAGACATGGTAAGAATACCAGTCTCGTTTGCCGTATTCTCCGCAACCCTTCTCAAACTGAGGTGCAAACACAGGCGGCAGATTGTTGAGGATGTGGAAATGCGCAAAGAAGTGCAAAGCCAGGGCTCCAATACCGCACATCTCAACATGGCGATGGCGGAGGACTCCAAACTCGTCGAGGCGACCGGTCTGATTGGTCTTCGCGTTGTCAGATAGGATGCCGAGGACCTGGACACACAAGTCAGATTGCAGACAGAGTACAGAGCGTCAAAGATACTAACCCGGGCATTATCTTCGCTTCCAGCAAGAACGCTCCCCAAGAATAGATCCGACCATTGAAGTTGACGGGTGCTGTCTCCTCGAAATGCAGTGCAGGTGCCAAGTAAGAGCATGGAGCGATCCCGGATGGCATTGCAGATCTTGCTCGGTGTTGTGAAGTTGATCAATGCCCATCGAGAGCATCGGATGACCTCTTCTGATGTGTATGTATCTGGAGAAAACAATTGTTAGATGCGTACAAACACAGAGCACTCACGCAACTTACCAGACATGCCGCCAGCTGCTTTGATGATCTGTGCCTTCTCAGCGCGTTTCGGCTCGTTGTGCTTGGAAGCTGACTCGAATTGACGAATGCGACTGTCTTGCCGCAGACCGAGCTGAGCTTCGGGACATGACTTGTAGAGATGTGCCGTGTTGAATCGATACTGCTCGAGCGCGTTGATGACTTGTGAGACATGGGATTTCCCCACAGAGGAGCCTGCGACAGTCTCCATTGAGCCGCTTTTGCCGCGCTTTTTCTGAATGAATGAGTTCAGTGCGTACCCTCGTTCGATGTCAGAAGTTGATTGAGTCTTACCTTTTCCCGTGTCATCTCGTACTCAAGGAAGGGGCTCGCTTTTGCAGCAGTAATGGGAAGCGAGTTTATCTGAACCGCGTTGGGGTTGTCTTGGATGCGTCTCATGTTGTTGTTCTCCCACCACCCAAAATAGCCGTCGATATGGCGTTGATACGATCGGGTGGTACCCTTGTCCGACTGCTCTGCCCGCTTAGACTCCAAACGAAGTTCGTGCGTCTTCAAATCGAGTTCGGCGAGTGCCTGGGCTTGTCGGTGCTGTTCCGAATTGGCCGTGTTGTCTTCAGTGGGCGTGGAGTCCCGAGAGTCAAAGGGGATCATGGAAGGGTTGTGGACTGGAATATCTGAGAATACACTGAATGAAGGGGGCGACAAGACGGTAGAGAGTCGAGCTGCCTTGCGAGACAAGGAGGTATGTGGTTGATTCGGAGGAATGTACGGCAAGGCCATTTCCTACACCCCATAGTCAGCACAAGTACTCCCGAGCGGAGTTCAGTCACACACCAGACTGTATTCGCGCCCTTGAAACCCAATCCGAGCCGTGGTTTGACACCTCCCAACTACGCGAGCCTGAACGTCTTGAGGTCTTGTGTTGGCGCCACGTAACTCGATTGTGGGTGGATATCGATTAAAAAAGATGAATAGCGTAGATTAGACGAGTGTAGGATAGGTGCGCGAATACACGCAGCGCGTCGCACGGCGCTTTCTTCTTTGTGCAAGCAAGCGTTTAGCGAAAGAACGGTCGTTGATGAGATCACGCTCCTAGACATAGGCTCGGGTCTGTTCGGCTGTGCCCTCGGAGATTCCGCAAGACGAAATCCGATCACGATAGCGTATAATCCGTGTATTCAAGTGGTTACCTCGCTAGGCTTACCCGGGGGTTACCACAGAGGTAACCAGACCAGAGCGTTTACCCTAGGTATACTCTATGTATCTGAGGTTCTCTAGCGATTCACGGTGACATGTCCGCGATCGGGGGACAGGGGCTGTGCTGGGTCACCACTGTTTGAAACTCCGTCCTGGGCCAAATTGCCCTTTGCCGGCTCGGCATTTCCGATCGCTCTCGTCCCCGTCACCCGCCTCTTGGCTGGGCGTGTCACCGACTTTCGAGCCTAATCGGGCAATTTCCGGAACCTGCTGACGCTCGGAAACTCCCCATCCCCCCACTTGCGTGCTACAAATTCGAGCGGTACCTATGATATATACAGAGCTGGTTTTCTCTCCTGTGTGTACCATATCTGGCTCTGCCCCCTTCCTGCCCTATCTATCATGCAATACACACACGTTAGTGATCTCCCCGGTGGGTCATGCTCTTGATTCGACACGCGCTAAATCAATCTCCCTGGTGGGCCGTGCTCTTGATTCGACACGCGCTAAATCAATCTATCCTCCAGCTCCTGTCATCGCGGGTCATCGCGGCTATGCCTACACTGTCGGACGTGGTGTTCTACGTGTTTACACTGATGAGCACGATGGCCCTCTCCTCCCCGCTCCTGCGGGCAAATGCTTGTGTCCTGTCCGTCACAAGAAGGTGTTGCAAGCGCGCGAGGGACTGCAGACGCGCTTCGTGCGAGGGACTGCAGACGCGCTTCCAGTGCGTTCCCAAAGTGGGGGCGTCTACCAGCGCAGCAAACCTGGCTGCGCAGGTGGCCGATCTGGAGGCCTTCGCGAACTCGACGTACAGCAAGATCATGTGTCCTGTCAAGCGCCAGATCGCCCCACGGGCGGACCCAGGACGCGGTGCCTCTGTGCGGTAGTACTTCTGCAACCCCATGTACATGCTGGCGTGGCGCAGGCCGGCATCGGTCAAGTTCACGTGGCCCAGCGCGCAGGCGCCGCTAGCTAAACGTGGTGGACGCTGGGACACTGCTGCATGTCGGGTACGGATTCAGCAATTGCGGCAAGTGGGTCCCTCAGAGCGTGCATCGACCAACGCGGGGAGGCATATCAGCTCGGCATGTGGCTTGCGACCCCGGTGAACAACGGCAAGAGTTTGACGCGGGAGGAGCATGCGGTGAAGAAGGTCTGGGGCTTCGCAAAACAGGAGAGCCTGGCTTGGAGGATCATGGTGGTGGGGCTGGGGTCGATGCAGTTGGCCAAGCTGGAAGGTGTGTGGCCCACGTTTTTTTTACAGTTGGCACCCGGCCTTACATGTGGGCACTACGATGCTCATATAGGTAAGACAAATTACAGTATACATGTAGTGTAAATAATGGTCTGTAAAGTAGATAAGTGAACAGCCAAATGTGTGGTCCGTAAAGTAACAAGATATAGCCAAGGGGTTCTTGTGAAAACTACTACACCTCCTTCTGTTTCTTTGAGGGACGCCGCGCTGCTATTGGTTTCGCGCGTCGTTTCCGAGTAGGCTTTTGCGGACTGCCCTCGACATCAGCGGAAAGAAGAGCGATGGCAGGTTGCAATGGTGCAACAATGACCTCGACCGCGCCAATTGTTGCGTCACATACAGGGACAGCAGGCGTTGGTGGAGAAGGTGGGACCAACACTATGGTGGCTACGGACTGCGTGGAACAGATAGTAAGTTTGATGCACAAATGATTGAAGGGAACACATACTGCTTTCTGTCGTAACTCTCGCTTTGCCTTGACCTCATCAGTCAATGTCGACAGATTGATCCTCTGTGCGCCCTCAGAGCGCTCCCGCAATTCTTCGAGCTCTTGTATGATGACAGCTGGTGCAACAGCACGACGTTCCGACTCTGTGGCGATCCATTCCGGGATCTCGCGAAAACGTTCCCATCGTTTGCGTGCAGTTGTCCTTTCCTGTCATATGCCAATGAGTGACACGATCGCACAGGAGAGGATTCGTACCGTTTTCGAACCTATCTGATTGCCAGTACGCCAGCAATGCCCAAATGTCTCCTCTACAAGGCGAAGTGGTGGCCTCATCCCTGTTTGGACACCATTTGTGTCGGTTCTTGGTTCACCTTCTGTCCAAACACGCCACACTTCAGCGACATCCTCGAACTGCCCGATGGTCTTTGACGGAGCCCAGGCCTTCCAACAGTAGCTGGGCTGCTTGATAGCAAGGAAGACCATGGACCAAGTAATTGCTTTCTGCCCCATGAATGGAGGCATGAAGCCTATGAGACCGTCAGACTTGTAGAAAGCTGTGATTGGAGGTAGGACGTAGTCAACTTGTGTTGTCGGTCTTGGTGCATCGACAGAAGGGGGGGAAGCAAAGGCCCGTAGACCATCAGCATGCTCGTATGTCCCCGTAGGCGAGTTGTTTGTATCAACATGGAGGATAATAGGAGATGTTGATGCATGCTGTGACGCATTGCCTGCAACTGCACATACAGTTGAGCCTGAGCACATGCGACTTCAGAAGGAGTAGAGCACGTACCCTGCTGATTATAGCTTGCCACACTAAATCCCTTCGACGGCGAGAACTGAGCTGTGCGCCGTTCAATCACATTCTCCAACCTATCCATCCGCACTTGGAGGTCTGCATTTGATGAAAAGACCTGGCTCAGCGAGCTGCGAATGGCATCGTTCTGCACATGCTCAAGCATATTGGGATCCCCGGATTGTGCCTTAAGTCTTTGTAATTGCACCAGATAGTCGCTCTTCATCCAGTTTTTCACATCTTCGGTGAATGCGGGCAGGTTGAAGATCTGCGAATTTGGGCACGTCTGGTAGAGCGCACTAGCAGCCTACCAGATGTCAGGCTACTGAGTGACACAGAGAAGAAATGAGAACATACCTGGAAGAGATACGGTCGGAGCTGAATAATCATCGACCAATGATTTGCCGCGCCTCGTAGATTCTGTTTCCCTGAGTAGTTGTTAACAAATGAACGATTGCAAAAGAACAAACATGTTTACCATTGACTTGAGCAAGGTACTTCTCTGCCATTGGGCACACGAGTGCAAGAAATTGGATCGGAACAATGATGCATGTATGAACAGGATCGTAGGCCTCGTCGTTCCGAAAGCCAGCTTGAGCAAGGATTGCCTGTTGTGGGACATGAGTAAGAACATCGAAAGCAGCTAGACTAGTCATACATTCTTGGGAAGTGCAGCGGAATAAACATCTGCATACGTTTGGCCTCTTTCCCACCCCATCTTGGATGTCTCGCTGGCCTCGACACTAGAGATTTGGGATCAGTGATGACAGCAGTATTGGATAGGAAGGACAGAGAAGGACGCACTTCATCTTGGCCTGATCATATCCTAGTAGATGTCGTGGAAGGTGTGCCTTGACTCGCGACTCGAAGCCTGCAACATCAAATGCTTTCGCATATAGGTTGTACAGGCTCTGTTGGTTGAATGCCGTGTCTGGGGAAGATGGTCCATGGAGCAGGAAGATCTGGAGAACATTGAGTGTTTGATACTTCAGTGGCAGATGTCAGCACTCACTCCTCTCCAGCTCGTATTTTTCTCCCAGTCAATATCGAGAACATGGAGCAGTTCCTTCTGGTCGTACAACCAGTGAAAGTACATCGCAAAAGCGCCCAGTGGGCATTTTGTAGGGTCACGGTGTGCAATGAAAACGGTGTATGAGGGATTGACCATCTGCACGTTGTGTCAGTACTTACACAAAGATCATAAGAGCAACGTGTACCGTTTTCATACCACGCTTACCAGCCTTCTCCTGGCTCTGAAGACCAAGCAGACACCAGATCTTCTTCCTGCTTTGCGAAGGATGGGCCATTTTGTATGGCTGGATCTCGCAGAGTGCCAGCGAGCGAATGTCATCACCACGATTGCCAGTTGCGCTCTGTCCGGTCCATGCAAGGTGTCCGAAGACAGCCAGCCAAACTGATAAGAATTCTGAGTCCCAGATTTGCGACACAATGTGGACATACGATGTCGATGAGCAAGAAACCCTCTGCCGATTCTGTCACGATCATTGTCGGTGATATCCATCAATATTGTGTTGGCAACAACGTCTGGGGCATCTTCGCCAACATTTTCCCCTCTAGAGAATGGTTAGATTGTCATCTAAGAATGTCCAGATGGAAAACGCAAACCTGTACGCTCGCTTGATGGCGTCACTCATCCTCTCCTTGATTGTATCCCAGACCAACCCAGTCGTCACCGGTCGCGTTGAGGCTAGCACTGGATTCTTGGCATCCTGCTGTTTGCGGACCCGAAGTGCACCAAAAAAGAACTTCTTCAATTGGGACTGGGATACGAGTCAGTCGCGACTGAAACTACAAAAGAATGAACGCACTGCTCCGAGTCGAGTATCTGCAATAGGGATACCACGACGAGTTCGTTTCTCGCGTTCAGCATGGTACTTGATGAACTGGAGGAGGAAAAGTTCATCGATGATGTTGTCGTGAATCTTCTTGAACTTTAAAGCCCACTCGGTGAATTCCTGAAAACAGCAATCAGCAGCCAATCCATCGATAGAAAAGCAGGTAATACAGACGTCGATAGCCTTGACACATGATTTCTGCGCCTGGATCCCGCCCTGTCGCCGCCCGGCTTCAAACCGCTTGTTTGCCTCCACACGCACGGCCATTGCATGTTTGTCAAACATCTGCGCGCTGTCCAGTGATCTCTCCTCATCGTCTTCGTCTTCGTCCTCACCATCGCTAGCTTCTTCGTCCTGTCCTAGGAGCTGAGCTGCAGCACCAGGATCTGCGCAAAACTCGTGAAGGAGTGCTCGCTCGCTGTCAGGAGCTTCTTCGGTGCGAAACACAAGGCTATCAGCCTCTCCCGCATTCTCTCTAGGGGATGCAGAAGTTAAAGTAGCTGTCCATGGCTCATCTCCGGGCAATTGTTCGTGTGTGTCTGATCGAGGTGGTTGCAGTCGCTTAGGTGCAGGTGGGAGTGATACAGAGAGAGGAATGCCAGCATGTAGCTCGCCGCGATGAGGTGGACAGGCGCTTGATACGCGGCTTCCGACAGGCGCTGCGAGGCAGTGAATCTCACTCCCAGATGCGAGGGCGTTCCCGAGGACGAGTTGCTGAGTATCATCGTAAAAAGTGCGTGCCTTCTTTTGTGGACGAGGGTGTGTCTGCAAGGAAGTAGTGGATGGAGGCGGAGACAGAGGAAAGCTGCTTTGTTGAGAAAATAGCTGCGGGTAGTCTAAAATGGACGACGCACCTGTGAGTGACAAGGATGTCCCGCAACTTTGTCAAAGTAGCCTGTTTAGCGTACTTGACACCCAACTTCCGACATTGCTCTTGAAGCAGCCTCTTTTGCTTCAACATATTGCTGCAGGAATGGTCAGAAATGAGCAGGAAGCTGAGTGACTACATACAGTCTTGCACGATACTCTGACGCAGTCTCGGATATCTCGCCATTGCCGCTGCGCCGGACAGCCGTATTCAACGTCAACAAGGCTGAAGAGGTTGGGGCAGGCTCTGCGCTGGCAGGAGTGACTGGGCGTGTCGGCAGAACGAGGCTGTGCGAAGAAGCGTCATTTTTGCCTGGCCGAACGGCCGGATTCAAGGTCGACGAGGCTGAGGTCGGGGCGCCGTTGGTCAGCGGGGCAGACAACGCTGAAGAGGTTGGGGCATGCTCTGCGCTGGCAGGAGTGACTGGGCGTGTCGGCAGAACGAGGCTGTGCGAAGAAGCTTCCCCATTTGCTACGCGAGTCTCGACTCGGGGATGTCCGAGATTCAGAAGGACCGGGTCAATGACATTCTGATTCTTGCTGCCCACCATGGAAACGGCGGGCAAAGGACAGTGAAAAAAGACAGAGGAATCTCGCGAACGCTATTACAGAAGTGGCTGTACGACTACAATAGGGTCTGCGACATAGGGTCTGCTGGCTCTCAGCGAGATCACCCAAGCCAGTGACATAGATGGGCCAAATCACCCGCTCGGGTGACATCATCAAACGAGATCACATAGGTGTCTCCCTGATATTACTTGGTAGGAATTGGCATCAGCTGCAACTGCCGGCCCGCATATGCGGATCTTGTCCTCCTTTGAGCGATTGCCATCAAAGTTTGGGCACTCTGCTTAGCACTTGAAAATGGCTTTGTATTCTCGCAGGCTATGCCACCGTTCAACAACAAAGCGCTTCTCCACTGCCAGAACAATTTAAAGGGACTCAGAAGAGCATAGCAACGTACGCTCAAGCATCAATATTCTTACGAAGTTGATAGGTGCGCGAGACTGTCACCCTATACCGTTTTGGCTTTCTGAGTTAGGCTGCTGCAGTAGTCTTGTCAGAGTCAACTTCGCGTCATCAATGTCCGGTTTCAACTCTCCCGAGGATCCCAGGAAGCGTGCCCCCCGCTGCCGCAAATGCCTGCAACCCATGAAAGGCCACCGCGCAGAATTATGTCGCGCCAGCCCCGCCCGGTCTCCCACGATCTCTCCTCGCCACAACAACGACAACGGCTACCTGGGGCCGAACCACTGGCGGTCTCCGTCCTGGGGCCGGAAGATGGACGCCGCAGACGCCGCGGCGCGGGAGCGCGCGTCGTTCGAGCCGCTGCTCAGCCAGCCGGCATCCTACGTGCCCACCGAGCGCGTCGACGAGGACGGGAACACGATTAGGAACGGTGGGGACGACGACGACGACGACGACGAGGGGGATGAGGCGTCGTCGGACTCGGGTGGCTTGCGCGGTCTGCGGGCGCGCACGCCGATGGTCCAGGTCATGGACCAGGCCAACGCGCTGCGGCTCTGCGGGGATCCCGTCATCAGCATCGTCAGCGTCGCATGGGGAGACCTGGCCCGCATGCAGGCGACAGCCGGCCAGTCTGGACTGTGCACCGCCGTTGTCAAGACTCCGTGGGCGCACTGGCGGATCAAGTCCGAGTCCCAACGCGAGCTGTGGGTCGTCGTGGGCAAGGATCCCTCGGTCGTTCACCAGATGGCGGAACTGTATCACGCTCTCTCACCGGGACGGAAGAAAGAACGCGTCGCTATTACCACTCCATGGAAGCAGCTAGTCCTGGCGAGTGTCATCGGCGGCATCTTTGTGATCCTCGTGCTCGGTCTTAGTTATATCAGATACTGGCTATGAATCTCTCCTCGTCCTCTTCATCAGTAAACTCCATGCTTTCCATATGTAAACTCATGATCATGTTCTCTCTTGTCCCCTCCAGAAGTTGCTGGGCCATCTCCAAGTTGGCAGTCCGAGCTTGAAGAACAGGAAGGCAGGCTGAAAAGACTCGCACAAGCTGAGAGCGAGCAACGCCATCGGCATCCTCGTCTTTGGAGGAGGGATCCGGTGCTTGAATCAACATGGTAATCGATGCTTGTAGATCATCGTATTCGTCCTGCAGATTCTCTGAGTGCCAGAAAGGTCAGATCAGGTAAGGAGGTGGCAAGTTCAGCCACTTGCCCAGCTTCTCGAGCATATCATCGTATTGCCGCATCGGAAAGTCGGGGTCCTGTTCCGGAGGGCACATGGCAAGCTGCATGACGTCGGCTTCGAGGGAGGTGCAGGCATCGCCATGAGCAAGGAATGCCTGCATTAGCGCAGGTGCGAGCTAGACGAGTCGTTCGATGAGCCGCTGAGCAGTGAGAGCACAGTGAATCACACCTTGTCAGTCTCCATTTCGTTGTAGAACTGAAGCGGGTGAGGTTGCTCTCCATCGGGCGGAACCTGCGGCTCAACGTCCTCCAGTGTCACTTGTTTCGTTCGTTCAGTAAGATCTGCCTGGATTGGACGTCATGCATTGCTCCGTCGAAAAGACGAGCCGACACACCTCTGCATCTTGGAAGCACGCGTCGAGGGTCGAGTTCATGTACAGCCATGGGTACTCTGGCGCAGCTACTGGCAAAGCCTCGGTTGATGGGGGTGGCTCATGATCAGGCGCATCGTTCGCATCCGCGGATGCTTCTAGTTGCGGTTCGGAGCCCGTCTCCTCAGAGGGTGCGCTGGCCGCGTCCGATTCCTCTCTCCCTGGACAAACATCAGCGACAACTGGGTTGTCTCCGACAGCCCATTACCCCGCGGCGAGTCCGTCCCGGGTTCCTCGAGAGCTACAGCACTGGATTCTGACTCCGACATGGCAGTAGCGGCACTGGACAGCTCGAGTGTGATGGGGCATCAAACCGACGGTGGACCAAACAACCAAATACCCGGCGTAGTAAGACGCGTACCTTCGGCGATGAACGTTCTTGGAGCCTCAATGCATCAGCGGGCGACCTGATCTCTGCTATTCCCACATAGACACTGTAATATGTCTCTGCTCCCTCAGGCCGCAGGGTCGATGAGGATCATCGCCGTGCCGCTCGCCCGCACGGTGCTGCCGACCGTCCCCGCTTTCTACAGCTTCAGAATCATCTCACCTCCACCCGTACCCAAGCCCGCCGCTGCCCACGGGTTCCTCGCGCGCCGGCTGCCTGAGGAAGGTCTCGGGAGGTGGGCTTCGCATAAAGCGAACACTACATGGAAGAGCTTCGGCAAGGCGCCGGATGGGACGTGGAAGGTATGTGTATGGTGGCCCGCGCGTCGCGCCGCAATGATGCGACTGCCTCCCTAACTCGGTGCACCCCCAATTAGCTGCGCGCGTTCCGGCTGGGAGAGCGGCTGATGGACCGACTGGATTTCGAGGAAGTGACGCTCAAGACCATCGACATCTCGATCGCACCCAAGATCACGGGGAAGCCGAAAGATGTGGAGGTAAGTACTGCGCCGCATCTCTGTTTCATCATGTCGGTGATGGGCCTAACCTTGCGCAGGTCCCGTTGCTATATGCTCCCTCGGTGCACTCAGGCCCGGAATCGCTCGAAAACCTCAAGTCATTGGCTGAACAACGGATCCCCATACACCGACGAGGCGTCGCCACTTGGATATTTGTGCGGTTCTTCAGTGGTCTCTTCCGCCCATACTGAGACGGTACCGCAGCTGGCCATTCTCAGCGCGCCCCTCAAACTGATTCGTGCGTGCCGATCATGTCACCTCTCACCCGTAGACTGACAGGCCCCAGCTATCATACCTAATCTTCCGTTCTATTTCTGCGCTTGGAGATCCTGGTCACATTTCAAAGGTGAGACATTCATAGTCTGTGGCATTAGCCTGAGCGCTGACACTCGAACGATCGGGTAGCTATGCGCGCCGCTCGGTACCTGCAGGATCTTATCAGAGTCAACGCAATCGTCCCGAGACCATACCCAGCGCTCGACGGTGTCTACGCCCCTGCGCTTTCCGGCCCATCAGCAACCGTCTTCCCGACTGCAACACTCGGAAAGGCGATGAAGGTGCTGTCCATGGAGCCCGAGGAAGCGAAGGAGCTGCTGCGCGCTCATGATCAAGTTCTGTCGCGTTTAGGCACAGCGGAAAAGAAATAGAAATAGAAATAGAAATAGAAATATAACTCAATGCACACGCTTCAGCCGAATCTCGGAGCCATATCCCTCCATCCACGCCGGAGAGCCCTGGACCTAAGCTTATTAATGCTCGAATCGCGGTGCAATTAACGTGCAGGAGAAGATTCTTTGCACTGATATCAGCTTCCACTGCCTGAATCTTTTGTCGTCAGTGGCGATAGAAGAAAGTACTTTAAATAAATAGGAAGAAACCGAAGCCCAAGCCTGCGCTTTAACAAAGTTCGTGCTCACCCAGCGTGATCGAAGATCTGACCACAGTGAAGTAGCAGCCAGTCGTAACGCGATCACGTGATCTAGTCACGTGCGCAAAATGAGAATGTATGCTGGAAAAGCGCTCAAGCTCAATTCTCTTCCGACTAAAGATGTAAGCCAGAAATATCTGATGCTCCGAATATTTTTTCGCGAGGATGGGAAATATCAAACAGACCAAAGTATACATCATGGCCCTTTTCGATGCAGTGGGGTTCGGGCATGAATCTGGGGCTGGTTGAAGAAAGCGTGAGATTCTATGTGTTCGAAGAGCTTCTCAACTCCACATTTTATTCCAAGCGGACCCTGAGTAATAATTACACCGATGGAACTCTGCTTGATTCCTGTCGACCCGGCAAATATCGGGCGTGGGGTAACTCGTCCTGTGACATTGACGAGGTGAAATGCGCGACCGGAATTCACCATCGTTGAAACGTCAAACTTACCTCGTAGAGCTGAAGTATCCGTGCTCAGTACTCACAGTCTACAGCGCTCACAAGGGAACAGCCGATGGGATGTATCATTAGCACGACTTGACGTTGATACAAGGAAGAAGTTGTTCCGATCAACCGAAATGAATCTCCCTGTGATATTTATCTCTGGAAACTAATTTATGTAACGAAACCATGCGATCGTGCCCGCTTTGAAGTCGCAATGAAGTGAGCCGGACAGACATTTATGCTGATTTCTTGGTCATACTGTTACATATCATGGATAGATGCTAATATCGGTAGCACTCGATAAACGTTAATTTGGGGTTCAATCATCAATGGCGGAGTGCATCGCTGAACAATCCTCTGGCGATGGAGATCATAGTCGTCCGACTTTCCCAGAGCGGCCAGAAGATGCAGACTAGCGCGCTGAACCACACCCAGATGAACGACACAACGCACCAGCCCTTAAATCCTGCTCGGGTAAACTCCCACTCGGTCCCGAAGAAGGTGAACGGGACGAGGATGACCGCGATCGCCCAGTACGCGATGTTGAATCCGTAAGCTAGTCGGGTGGCCCTGCGTGCTTCGGCGGGGTCCATCGGCTTGGAGTACGAGGAATCGAGAAAGTCGACGACCGCGTTGCCCGTTTGGGGCGAGACCGAGTCTTTCTCGCTTGACGCCTCGGTTCCATGCGCCTCGGCATCCCCGTGGAGGATTTTGGCCAGTCTATTTTGGGCGTGAGGATTCCCCTCGGCCTCGGCGGCACCCCACTTTGCCGGGAAAACATACGACAGCGCGAATGACACGATGACACCCACGCAGCACGACGTGATGTTGCCGGCGACTGCGTTGGTGACGTCCCCGGTCGTCTGCACGGAGATGCTTCCGCTGCGAAGCTTGGTCACGACGAACCAGGCGACGAGTCCGAGAGCGGTGCCAGCCCAGGGAGCAACCAGGGCTGCGGTCGAGGACATGGGTTCCCACAGCAGGATCATGCCCACTGGGACAGATCCACCGCCGACAATCACACCCAGCACCGTCAGCACCCATGTCAGGTTGATGTTGACTGCATTCAGGATGCAGCAGAACGAGGCCAGCACGACAGAGAAGAGCACGATCCCGGCGTGGCTCATCCTGACCAGCTGGTCAGAGCTCGCCGTGGGCTTGAAGTAGGTCTTGTATACATCGAATGTGATGAGACTCGATACCGCGATCAGTTCAGCACTCGTCGCTGACGTCACAGCCATGAACAGCAGCAGGAGCATCAGCCCAGCGCCGCCGCGGCCCAACAGCGCAATCGCCGTCGCAGGAGCCGATAGGCCACTGCCGTTCTGAGCAGCAGACAGCGGATTGGGGAACGTCGGGAACGCCGGCGTCGCGGTGAGCGCAGCACACCCGAGCCCCATTGCCGTAGCGAAACCGAACGGGATCCCGTACCACGCCATGCCACCGAAGAGATACGCTTTGACAGATGTTTCGGGCCGGGATGCGATGGCGCGCTGCCAATAGGCCTGGTCCAGCCACACGGTGCAGAATCCGGCTACGAGCAGGTCGACGGCAAATACGAGTCCGTCGTTGGATTTGAACGTGAGATAGGATCCCCCGTGCGCGTTGTTGGGGATCGGCCGCGTCCGCTGAGCCTCGAGTAGTAGATCGTAGAATCGGTCGATACCGCCGTTGGATGTGTACATACTGAACCCGAACGTGAAGATGGCGACGAAGAGGATGACTGTATGCGCGTAGTCCGCGATGAACGTGCTGCGCAGACCACCGGCGATCACGTACGCCGCAACGACTAGCGGGATGAGGAAGCACGCGCCGTAGACGTTCACGCCTGAGAGCGCGCCGACTACCTGGCTACCACCGAGTACGAGACACGAGCCGACGAGGAGATTAGTCGCCCATCCGAAGAAGAGGTAGGTGATGTGGTTCAGACGTCCGTGGTGCGCGAGGATGATCTCCGGGAAGGTGTGAGCGCCGGGAGCATTGGTCTTTATCTTGATCGCGATGAGAGAGAAGAGCAGGATCTGGGACGAGCCCATCGCCGCGTACCACATCCCACCCCCGATCTGCTCCTTTCAGCTGGGAGTTACGACGAAGAAAAAAAAACTGACATACCCCATAAGAATATGCGAATGTGCTCGACGTGAGCAGAGTGGAACTCCATGTCCATGAGCTCACAATCCCCGCTGCGATGAGCCCGGGCTTGACGCTCCGCGATGCGGTATTGAACTCCTCCGAGTTTTTTGTCGAGTATGTCGTGTAGCGGTTTTGGAGATAAGTGATGGCCAGCCTGGTCAGGGCTGAGAAAGGCAAGAATGGACAGATTTCCGGTCGCGCGACTCACATTAGAAGGGCGAAGAAGGCCCCGATGCCTACAACGATGCCATAACCCACTCCTTCATTCAAGACGCGAATTCCACCCGCGGCCATCGAGACGTATTAATTGTTGCGGGCCTACGTGAGAGGCTGAAACGCGTTATCAGCTTCTTACAAGTAGCTCTTCTTGTAGTCTGCACTTATCGCGGGACGGACAGCGACTTATCTGATAGAGGGCCAACAGAAGACTGTTGCGGGGCTGGGACTCCTTCTCACTGTGATTCCGCATTCGGCAAATTTGGCACATCGTCGCAGGAGTCCTGCCGCACGCAGCATTGGCAATGGCAGCAGCGTCCGTCCGTGGACGTCCCGGTTGCTGGGAGCTATTCCTGCGTATGTAAGCTCACAGGCTATTCAGAGTTAAGCATCCAACTGTTGTCCTCGAAATCGAAGCGAAGCACGGAGATTCTAAGCGTCGCAACGGGAAACACGCGGGTGATTAGATCAGATCTGCCTCCCACATCGGGGAGATTGGTAGCTTCTTGCCATCACCGAGCCGACAGGACTTTGCTTTTGGCCACCACACCACCCCCACAATTGGTTGGTCCTGTAGGTCATGGGCTCCACTGAGGCCGCCGGTGCGTCTGCGCTCCCCCGCGCCTCTGTTCCTTGTCCCTCACTCCCATCTTCGCAGTCAACGCAGGGCCGTCGTACATCTCATCCCACTCAGCGGACGTCATACTTTCCGATATTCGGCCTATCAAGCTAAAGCTCGAGGGCCTACGCTCCATCAACGTCCTACTCGATGAATTCCTGTTCAACATCCTCAACACCGCGCGGTCGCTCTCGACAGACAATCTGCGTGCCAGCCTCCTGAGTGTCCTCCCGACGAGTCTGGGCAAGGAAGCGCTGCTGGAGGCCGAGGTCGAGTTGAGGGCGTACTGGGACCGAACTGCTAGGCCGCCGGTGCTCGAGAGCGACGAGGGGACGTTTAATTTGCAGTGGGCCTTCGAGGTGGGTAATCTATCTGTGGCGTGTTGCGATCATGCTCAGAAATGGTTCTTTGTTCCCGTTTTCCCTCCAGCTTTTGAGACTCAAATGCGAAGCATATTCTACACTGAATGAGACAGATGAGGACGCTGGGGCCGTTGCTCGTCTCACTGAACGAATGACCCAGGCCGGAGGCACAATGCCCCCGGCCGCCGCGTTGGTGGCCCCTGCCTCACTGTACCTGACGGCGATACTTGAGTGCGTGCCCTGTTCCTGCCTGTGCTCTGCGCCGACGAACTCATGGTTATCTTACTCCCAGATCGATGTGCGAGTACGTCTGACATTCGCTTTCTGTCCATCATTCTGCAGCTTAACTCCTGTCTGAAGACACATCTTGTCGAATGTCGGTCGCGTTGTTGCACGGGACAGCAGTCGAACAAGTGCCATGGTGCAAGATGTGTTCGTTGCCTTGTGCGAAGATCACTCTATCTATCCACTATTTAAGTCAATGCGAGGTACGTTGACGACTAAATCCGTTCTGAGACCACAGTAATTGACCAGGGTGCAGTCTACCAGCAAATTGAGACGCTATCGCAGACACCGAAGCCGCAAAGGAACAAATCGTTTTCGCGCAGCGACCGACCGTCTCTCTCGAACTCGCGGTCTTCTCATCAGCAGGATCAAGGGTCGTCAGGTCGGGAGTCGTCTATGCAGCACCGCTCACGGAGCTCTGTTGATACGACAACAACGACCGGGACCGCCTCTGGATCGCGGTCTTCTTTCGACCGGACACGCAAGAAGCTGATGAACGGCAATCGCAGCTCGAACGAGGACAGTGCAAACGGCCACAAGCGGACGGATTCTGGGCTCAGTGGTACTGAGGGGCCCCAAGAATCACCGGTGCATGAGGTGGGCATCTGATGCATGCATCTATCTATCTGTTCCTGATTGACGGGGATTGCCAAGACGTCCTTGCAAAAGGAGTTCGATATGCTCATGAGGTCCGACTCAACGATGAAGGTTTCGTTGACGCCAGACAGATTGAAGACCATGGAGGTGCGTGCGACGCTCGGTGGTATCAGTTATGTAATTGATGGCCGGCTAATGATTTCTGCATAGGTTCACAGGCAAGAAAAAGGGTTGCGCGGGACACGACGGCCGGCCCCTCTCACAGTCGGCAAAGAAGAGCCGGCGCTTCCTCCTTCTTCCTTTGCACCATCATCATCACGGGCGAACGGCAGACGGCCTTCTCTCCGGCAGGTCGACTCTATCGTGGAAGACGAGGAAGAAGCCCCTAGATCAGTTCCCACGCAGCCTCCTAGTAGTCATCACCCCTCCTCTTCTCTTTCTTCCACGACGACGACGAGAGGTGTTTCGTCCCTCACCACACTCGTTTCGGACACTGCCCCTCCTCTACCCAACATGGCCTATTCACGACGCACAGGCCCCATGGGCTTTGACAGCGAGCCCTCGTTTCCTCAGAAGACGCGACGGATCCAGAAGAATCGCGAATCTCTCGACCTTGACGACGTCATGGCCGGCTCCGATGAAGAGAACGACGCACCTGAACCAGCCCCAGTACCTACAGCGACTCGTGCCCCGGTCAAGACGTCGTCACCCACCACCCCTCGAAGGATGAACGGGTCGCCAGGAACAGTGTCCAAGTCGACGCGCGACCTGATGGACTTTCTGAATGATGGGCCGCCGGATGTTCCGCCTCCCAAGGTGTCGGCCGCCGGGCGGGATATGATCAATTTCCTCAATCAGGGGCCGCCCGAGTCGTTTGGTGGACCGAATGGGCTTCCCCCCGTGCAGCAGGAAGGGAAGAAAAGTTCCGGGCGGCTGCAGCGGATGATGTCGAGGTTGGCGATGGGCGCGGATAAGGAGAAGAAGACCGGCGACGATTCGGGGCGAGCGAGCACCATCCAGCGTCCGTCCCAGTCGATGCCACCAACGACTCCCATCAGGACTACGGGGAACGGCCTAGCGCATCAAACGTCGTACAGTTCGCTCGCGAATCGACCGGTGCCGCCCCGTCCTCCTCCAACTCAGCCGATTTCACCGCCGTTGTCGCCTTCAGATGACGGGTACCAGCAATACTCATCGTCAACGGCAGGATCTAGATCGCGCAAGTCGTCTGTTAACCAGCCTCGGGCGATGCCGACTTGGGAGCAGCAGATAGAGAACGGTCAGATGCCCCCACCACCGACTACCAACGGACACGTGTATAGCCGACCGACGGCTGTCATCCCCATCTCACCGACTGCACCAGCTGCTGCCGTTGCTGCAGCCGCCGTTGCTGCCGAGGAGCAGCAGCAAGCTGCGGTGGCGGCGGCGGCAGCCAGTGCTCGGGTGCCTCGTCAAAAGGCCGTGTCTGATGCCAGCCGACGGGTGCCGCCGAAAACGACGATCACTACGTCATTACCTCCGCCACCTTCGCCTGTCGTCCAGCGCAAACCGAGCCCCAGCCCGGTGGCGACGACCCCCGCCTCAACAAACGCGATTGCGGACGAGGACGCACGTGATATGCGACGGCTCCTTTCGTGTGCGTCGAATGTGGACGAGTGCCGGCTGCTGTTCGAGATGTTCCTCGCCAAGGCCGGCGTTTCGGGGGCCGAAGGGAACGTGCCTACTACCGGGAGGGGGTTCGAGGTCCCGTATCCGTCTCCCTCGCTTTCCAATGACGACGGGCATCAGAACAAACTGATTCCCTCGGCGGCGGATGCTTCGTTGGAGTTGTCGCTCGTTGAGCTGTTCCTGGGGGGCGGGGGTGTGTTCGAGGAAACGAAAAAGCCGGAGGCTGAGGCCGCGCCGACCAAGTACACCCATGCTCCATTGGAAACCTATACCCCTGTAGCTCAAGTGGGTGCTTGAAGTTCAGTTGATACGGATTCGGAGTTGGATTTACGGATACTCAAACTACTTACTTACGCTAAGTAACTCACACTCGCTTGCCCATGCTGATTTGTAACTTAATCTTGTTTATACGTATCTTGTTGAGGCAACAAGCTGGTCCGTACTAGATGATTGGGTACTGTAGTAATTCTGTTTTAGTTACCTATGATACTGTGCATGTGCGTCGGATTGGCATCATGTTGGCGGTCGATAGCGACCGTATGGGAAGCGAAAAAAAAAAATCAAGCGTGATGACCTCCCATCCTATGTTTTGCATCAGGCTTTATACGTCCGAGTCTGAGCTTGAATGGCATTGAGCATGGACAATGCATGTGGCTGTGCTATGCACCTCATCAAATCACGTGCAGCCATTGTCCTCTCGCTTGCCATCACCCGCACTGTTCTGCAGACAATGGAGACTAAGGAAGTATATATGCGGGGCGTGAGCGGGAGGTATGTCTACACTCACTTCTTGAGCAACTCGTCTCTTCGAGCTCACTTCGCTCTCACTTTACCAGCGGCACGTCTTCTTATTTCGTTCACGACTTACGACCTTTACATTCACGATGAGCTGTGCGTTCTTTCCTCACTTCTCATCCATAACTGAAAAGACTGACATCCTTTCTCAGTCCCTACATTTCGCCGCCAATCGCGTGTCACCCGCCGCAACACGATCAACAACCTCACGAGCATCATCGAAGAAGATGAATTCGGCGTCATCTCGACTGCCGCCGCACCGAAAAAGAACAGCCTGAAGGCCCGCCGCCGACTCGGTGTCTCCGACCTGCGCATCCCCGCCTCTCTTGCATCCCCCGAGAAGAAACGTTTCTCGCTGCCTCCGCGGGCACGCGTGCCCTTATTCGCGCAATGCCCCACATCCGATTCGGACGACGAAGAGGATTACGGAACCCCTTGTGTCTCTGGCTCGAGCTCCGATAGCTCGTCGCCATCGACGCCCAGCCATAGTCCGACAAGCGCCTCGTTCCCCGCCCCTCCGCTTTCGCTCAAATCCATCCGCCCGCTGACAATTGTCAAGCGCCCCGTGTCGCCCATCTGCTTCGCGGAGGGTGAAGAAGAACAGCAGGAGGCCGGCTGGCAGGATGAAGAGGAGACCGAGTCAGATAATGAATATTACGCCCAGCATGCCAGCGGGCTGGTTACTCTCCGCCCTGAGGCCGCATATACCCTCCTGCCAAGACGCGAGTCAATGATCATCCCCATGCCAAACCGCCTCAGCCTCAACCTGCCTTCGTCGATGGGTGGGTTTGTGCCGAGGAACCGCTCCGCGTCGGAGAAGTCGGAGGTGGACGTGCCCGTTCCCAACTTCTCGCGGCCGAACCTGCGGGTCTCGCTGGTGAGACCCCCGCCGAGGTCGCCTGTCCCAATGGACGCTGGCGACTGTGCGGATGAGTACGTTGTCTATACGCCGTCGCGTGAGTTGCTTCTTGCTGGTAGTTTTGTTTAATGTTAACCCCCTCATTTCAGCTTCACCCTCGTCATCATCTTCGACTTCCTCCTCCTCGTTGGCCGCTCTCCTCTCTCCCTCGGGATTCCCGCCCGAGTCTCAGGGTTTGCCGTCCGATGTTGATGCCAACGACGATGAATGGGAGGAGTGTGATATCGAGGTGATGTATGACGAGATTCCGTTGTCGCCCCAAGCCGGATCCTCTGAGCCGGCCTCGCCGCATATATCGACGGTCATCCAGCAGGAAAAGAGCACCCCACCCCCCATCCCGCCGAAGTCGGCTCACGTCGAGCTCTTGACGCGCTCGACAACGCCTCAGCTCAAATCTCGCTGGTCGTCCTCGACTTTGTCGTCGATCAATTCTGCGCAGGACGCGCCTTCGCCTAAGACGTTCAACTCATTTGCGAGCCGGTACTTCCCGAGCAGCACCAGCAGTCATAGCAGCAGCAAGAAGTCTGCCCACCAATCCCCCAAATCGCCTCTGTCTGTGTCGTTCTCGCCCAAGAACCTGAAGCGGAAGACTGCCAAGAGGCGCATCACTGCCGCGGACGTCGTGATTGTGCGCCCTGCTACCTCCGGGTCGTTGATGGCTGCTGTGTCCTCAACTGCGACTGCTACCGCGACCTCGCCGGTGTCGCCCAACGGCCAGTGGGCTTCGTACCCGACCTCGCCGAAACTGCCGCCTGTGATCCGGCCAGCTCCCACCAAGGAATACAAGGAGTTCAAGGATGTCCCACTCAGCCCTGCGCTGGTTACTGCGTACACGACGCAGCGCTCCCCCCGGCGTCGAACGTCGAATGCAAGCGCTTGGTCGTTTGGGCATCCGCGCTCGGCGAGCTCTTCGGGATGCTCGAGCTCGGGGATGTCGGACTGCGGATCTGAGATCACCTCGAGCTCGACGTCTAGCAGTGGGTTGCGGAGGAAACCGATTCCCGTGGAGATGTTCCTGCGGTGAAAAAATCTCATGTTTTCTGATTATATCTACCTAATGCCCATCATCGTCCATCAACTGCTATCGTATTTATTCTCTTCGCTTTCTTTTGCCTACCGTCACGACTTTGAAACACACACACACACACTACTATCACCTACATCTGCCTTTCTTGCTCTCCTCGTCTGCTTTCTCCCTCTCTGTAGCCTTACTATCTCGTTCATCTTGTATCACTACCATCCCTATCGTACATACCTTGTCAATGACAGAATGACTCCACGAGTTCATGCCCATATTCACATTGTCGCTCATAATTTGAGCCAAAGACGCAGATACCGCTTTTCTTGGTTTCTACTCAAAACGTCCATTTATCGTCTTTCTGGATGAACGGAAAGGTAGCAAGATCGGCAACATGGTCACGTGCATAGTCTCCGCTTACGGTAAGAGTAAACCAGAGACTTGCATATCGAACGTCTCCTTAGGCCCCTCAGAATGTCAAGCGGACATCTGTAGGGTGTGATGGATAAGGCAGGCACAAGGATGAAGCGCTTAAGTATCTGGAGTGGCAAGTCTTCGTCGGATCTCCTCGATGTTCTCCGAGTATCCTGCTCAATCCACGCTTGAAATTCAATCTTCTCACCGATCCCTAAGAGGAGCAATTTCAGTGTCGAATTCCCTCTTACCATACTTTATAAGAAAGACAATGCCGACTTGTTTTGATAAGCTCAAGCGTGTTACTTATAAATGGATTATCAGAATTCGTGATCTACTATGCACTGGGGCAGATGACTTCCCACGGCCAAATAAAACATGCGACTGTTGCGTGCTCCAGAAATCGAGTTCGGTGAGACTGAGCCGGCCTTAATGTTGTCATGCCCACTGTGTGTGCTCAACGCTAGCCTTAGTATGACATCCAACCTGGCACGTCGGGCCCATTTGGAGAAGAGTCCAGTGCGCATTGGTACAAGCATGGTGCCACTGGGGTATCGGACCGCATCCGGATCGTAGCAGCACATTCGCTCACCGGTAAGAACCTTGATTTATTCCCGGAGAGGCGTGCTGCAGCTATGCCAACCTTCCAGTCGTCTTCTTTCTTGCAGACGTGAGCGTCCGCACAAGCATGGCAGATTGACGGGGCTCGTGCGCCTGCGTGTTGCCACCTGCGCCTGTATGTTTTCTCTCTCGCCAAGTGCAACGTACATAATTAATTGCGTTTTCGAGAGGGAGAAGAACGGCGTTCGAGTGGAGACCAGTAGATAGGTTTCGGATCGATAGCAGTCAGGTGGACGAACTTCGCATGTTTCGGGCGAGGTTCAGAAGTTGAGTTTGAACAGATGATGTTGGGGACGCGAGGACAGGATTAATTTCATGGGCCGTGGGCTGGCTGAATAACCGACTGCCCGAGGGGAATTGACGTTGGGGCACGAACTGTCCCCGAAGAGAAGCGACAATTGTCCCTGCTTGCTGGTCGGTCCTCGAAGGCCAAAGAACAACTCGGAATGAATACACCGGATGAGACCCGGGGATGGCAGCCCTTCAGCAGTGAGGCTACTTGAAGAAGCTGATAGCGACACAGTCGCAGGAGACCGAGAGGAGCAACTTCCCAAAACGGCAACGAATACTATCTGTCTCTTGTCTGCGTGCGTCCACCTTGGTCTACCTCCTTCCTCCCTTCCTTCTTCCCTCCATGGCTGCGCTGCTCGCACTGCTCAAGCCAGTCGCCTATGTCTCGCTCCCCTTCGTTGCGTTGCAGTCCTGGCCGTTGGGGAGATATTACTCGCGCACCGTAGTGTACGTGAGCACGATGGGCTTCGTGGCCACCATCAGCGCCTTTGTGGCCGCCGGCATGTCGGCCATGGGCAGCCGCTTTGATGTCAACTTCGTCGTCGCGCGGACGTTCTATTACCTCGCGGGTTCGGTGCTGGGAATCACCATAGAGATTGAGGGCGAGGAGTACTTGAGGGACGAGAAGGATGGCGGTGCGATGCCTGCGGTGCTCCTGGCGAATCACCAGAGTATGCTAGATATTCTTCCCGTCGGTCGGTGCGTCCCAGCATGCACGCTCATGCGCGCTCAGCTGTGCTTACTATCATATAGCGCGATGCCCAAGCAAACGTCGATGACATCGAAAAAGTCGCTCCAGTTCTCACCCCTCGGGCCCTTTATGACGATGTCCGGTGCGATCTTCATTGACCGAGGAAACTCTGCAAAGGCGATGCACTCGCTCGACGACGCCGTCAAAACCATGCGCGCAAAACGCATCTCCCTGTGGATGTTCCCCGAAGGAACCCGCCATCAGTCGCCTGAACCTTCGATGCTTCCGTTCAAGAAGGGCGGGTTCCATCTCGCTATCCAGGCCGGTTTCCCGATCATCCCTATCGTTTTTAGCAACTACTGGAGTCTGTACCACAAGGGCGTGTTCACTAGTGGGACTATTCGTATCAAAGGTGAGTTGTTCCACTAACGCTCGTCACTCTAGACTAAAGGTCAACCTTCAAGTGCTTCCCCCGGTGCCCACTGCGGGCCTGACGAAAGCCGACATCCCGGAGCTCATCGAACGTGTCCGGGGCCAGATGATCGCGACTCTCATCGAGATTTCGCCCGCTGCACCAGCATCAGCTGAGGTCCCATCCAAAGAACAGCCCACTGTGGCAGAGGAGGTGGTCTCCGCCGCTGTGAGCGAGAGTGTGCGTGCCATGCCAGACGATGCTACCATCGACACCGTCAACGCGGAGAAGACGCCCTCGACGACGGCTACCGAGGTTTCATCCGTCGCTGGGTCTTCGAACGACAGCGTCGAGACCGATCAGGAAGAAGAAGGCATGGTTCTGGTCGGGCGACCAGTCCCAGCGTAATCACGGAGCCGGAAGGCGATACCACAAACTTAACTGACGTTTTATCTGCGTATAATGGATCTACTTATGATTGTTAACGATGTTCAGCGTTGAATAGAGCGTACCATTGGATTGTGCTATCTGCTTGGGACTCAAGATCTGGAATGCTCTTTCATCTGCAACATGGACAGCCGAAACAATCCGACAGCTTGACCAGTTCACCGTGGGTGTTGAGACTTGAGAAGGAAACTCAGTCAGGCTTGGACCAGGTCCTCAAGGGCGAGATTGGTCACCTGCAAGGCTTCGGCATTGCCTACGAAAGCTCGATCCCAGCATACATCTCTTATCGCGCGAGACATCTTACAGCTTGGCTTAGAAAGATACGCGTGCATCCTACAGGATCGCTGGTCATGCTCCGGGATCTCTTCGGCCTTGGTTCAGCGATATTGAGGGAGGATTCCAGTCGGGTATCCTGGCTCGAATAACGACAAGCATCCGTTGCGAATCCTTCCCGGGCTAAGAGGTTGCCAACATTGAACAACATGTTCGCGAAGAACGATCGCGTTGTTGGACTCAACCACGACCGGATCGAGTGCCTTTCGGGGCAACTTTCCTGCCGAGGTGATCACCGGGAGGACATCATCCATCTGCAAAGCTTCAGAGTCAAGACTCGACACCTGACTTGGGGTCGGGCACTATATGTCCCAGTCGACAAACCTTATCTGCTGACCTTGCTTGGAAAAATATGGAAATATCGCTGAGGAAATGAGATTGGGACCTGCCTATTTTGCATTCGTAGGCCCTCCGAATCATTTCATTCATGCCCACAGGTCACTGACCACCCAGTGTGGCTCAGGAACTGGCACGAATGAGTTCTGAGCGGCCTGCGATAGCAGACTTGAAAGCAGACATCAAGGTCCAAGAAGACACATCTTTTAGTGCGCTACAAGATCAAGGGATTTGAAGGAACTTGAGACCTTCAACAGATCATCGACACACAGATGAAATCCGGTGATCATGAACCGCAAAGACGTTGTGGCAAAAGTACCTTTAGTGAATTCGCTTCAGGATTTCTCCGACGTCCGTAGGGTCGTCTGGCAGAGGAGGGCACTGTGATCTTTCTACTCGCATATTTCAACACAGAAAAATCGATCAGCGGATCCGTCATTTTTCATCGTTAGTTGCCTCCGACTGCACAACTGTTCTATGCCTTGCTCAATCTTATCCTCACAGTTGGGTGATGACGTATCGTTGATTTGTCCATCAAACTCATCTTGCTCTCATGCCATTTGTGGACTAGTATGAATGAACTCAGCGGTCCTAATGCGCATCTGTCCTCGCCATGATACCTCGCGCACTTCTGTGTCAGGACATTCGCCGTAGAGCCGGCTTCTCCGTGCGTCTCGCCGGGTCAAGCGTATATCACATTCCACGTTTGGTGCTCCGCCTCAAATTTGAATGGCAGCTTGATCCTTGTCCGACGATGGCTGACCCGTTCCCGTTCCGTGTTTCCCACTGTACGCCATCCTTCCTTTCCATGCCTGTCCTGCAGCCACACTCGGAACTGCCGTCTCTCCCGCACATCTACCGGGATGATATCCGATCGCGCGTGTTCACGCACCGGAGCTACTTTGGGAGGCCCGCTAATGTGTTCGAGGACCCGATCGAGGACCTGAGCCCGGATAATGAGAAGTGGGTGTGCGATGGGGGAGCTGCGGTGGAGTGTGCTCATGCAATGCAGATTGGAACATCTGGGTGATGCGGTACTGGGATTTGTGACGACGAGCCTGATCATGGAGACGTATCCGGGACTGCGAGTCGGGCCCTGCACGGCGAGTTTCGACCACACATTCTTTCCTCCTATGTCTGCTGAGAGAAGGGTTGCAGAAAGTGCGTTCGTTGATTGTAGCGAACACGAATCTGGCGGATATGTCTGTGCCGATCCTGTTCATCTACCATCATTTGACCTGTTCGGCAGCTCTCTCAAGTACAAGCTACCGGAGAACCTGATCGTGCATCCCGCCCAAGCTGATGCATTGCGAGTGTCACCTAAAGTTCAAGGTGCGGGTGATGATTTAGCTGTTGTATCGCGTTGACTATCCTTCCAGCCGATCTCTTTGAGGCGAGTCTTTGGAGACCAGGTGGACTCTCATCTGACATGGATTAACAGTCGTTCATCGGAGGATTGTACCTCGATCAAGGACTGGAGACGGTCCAAACCTGGCTGTTTGCTCTGTTACGGCCGTATGCACGAGTCGCCTACCAATCAGTCCGTCGCGAGCATGGTCTCGTCACGCCTCCGGACTCCCCCACGGTGCCCACGAGTTCCCCCACGAGCCCTCTTCTCCAACCGTTGACACCCTCCGAAGTCAGCGGTTATCTTTCGCGCTTCAACGAGCATCTGCAGAAGACGAATCGCCGTGTCGAATGGACTTACTCGGCACGCGATCCTTTCGGTGTGGATCTTTCTTCGGGAAGTGGGGGGAAAGCTACACCGATGTGGTTGGCGCAAGCTATTGTGGACGGACAAGTGTATGGAAGAGGATTGGGTAATACCAAGAAGGCCGCGAGAAACGAGACGGCGAAACAGAGCCTGGCCCTCCTTGGTGTCGTCTCTCTGTGATCTTTCCATCTCCAATATGTACCAGATTGATTTATACGGACCGATGTACTTGTAGTATATATATGTATACAGATTGCTTGTAAATTCAAGTTGTAATCAGGCAAGCCGATCATCGAGCCTGATCACGTGCCTCCAATTTTTTGCCTCGTCCTCCGTAGCCATGCCTGATTCTGAGCACACGCGACGAAAACCCACGTTCAGCACACTCGAGCGCGAGCACTCGTTCCGAAACCCGCCAACAGAAGGCTCAACACACAAAATCCTGAATGAGTTCGTGGCACCGCATATCGAGTCTTTCAACGCGCTCTTCGATGATTCGGGACTGCCCTCTGGAGACGGCGATGGGCGGGGACTGATCAGTCTCGGTTTGGAGGACATAGGGGAGCGGGTTGTGTTTGATGGGAACGGCAAAGCCGATGAGCGGGGGTGGGGGAACCAGATGCGAAGTACGTTCGTCTCCTGCGGTCGCGTTCCTTTGCACATGTGCCTCAACACGCACGCGCATAGTATGGATCGAATCTGTCGCTGTTGCGCGCCCGATGGTCCCCGAAAAGGACAGACACTCGACGAACCGAAAGGTGTTCCCTTCCGAAGCGCGAGAGCGGCTGACATCCTACCGCGGGCGCATGACCATGAAGCTCTGCTGGACGGACCCGCAGGGGCAGCGACACGAGATGCCGAAGGAGTGCGGACTGGTCCCGATCATGGTCCGCTCGACGCGCTGCAACCTCCGCGGGATGTCGTCTGCCGAGCTCGTTCGGAAGCACGAGGAGGCAGAGGAGTTCGGCGGGTACTTCATCATCAACGGAAACGAGAGGCTCATCCGATACCTCATTCTCCCCCGTCGAAATCACGTCATCTCCCTACTCCGACCTACGTTCGCTAATCGGGGGCCGTCGTATACACAGTACGCGGTCCAGATTCGATGTGTACGACCAGACCAGACTGCGGTCACCAACACACTGCACTACCTGTCGAACGGGAGCGCGATGCTGAGGTTCAGCTGGCGGAAACAGGAATACGTGATCCCGATCATGCTGGTCTTGAAAGCGCTCTTCGGCGCATCGGACAAGGAGATCTTCGAGGGCGTAGTGATGCAGGATTACGACAACACTTTCCTCACGGATCGGGTCGAGCTGTTGTTGCGGAGCTTCAAGATGTTCACCCTCAGCACGGGGGAGCAGTGCTTGGAGTATCTGGGAGACAAATTCCGCGTCGTGCTTGGAACGCCTGAGAACTGGACCAACCATGCTGTCGGCGCATATCTTATCAACAAGATGGTCCTCGTTCATCTGCAAAATCCTCGAGACAAGTACAGGATGCTGTTGTATGTCTTTCTTTCACTTTCACTTGGCAGAGGACGCTCAGCTGTGACAGGTTCATGCTTCGGAAACTTTACTCGCTGGTTTCTGGTTCTTGTGCGGCAGACAATCCCGACTCTCCCCAACATCAAGAAGTGCTGCTACCCGGCCAACTGTATGCTATGATTATCAAAGAACGGTTGGAGGAAACTCTGAATCAGGTCCGACTAAATATCAACATCGATGTTCGAAACGGCGTGACAGTGGATTTCAATGACAGTGAGTGGTATTATCCGGAAATGAGCGAGATCTGATGACCCATGACCAGAGAAATATCTGCAAAAAGTCTTCAGCAAAGTCAACTTCGACATTGGCTCTAAGCTGGCTAACTTCCTTGCGACGGGCAACCTCGTCTCGCCGACCGGCCTCGACCTGCAACAAGCCTCCGGGTTCACGATTGTCGCGGAGAAACTCAACTGGCTGCGGTATATCAGTCATTTCCGCTGCATCCACCGCGGTGCCTTCTTCGCCGAACTCAAAACGACGACCGTCCGGAAACTGCTCCCCGAGGCATGGGGATTCCTGTGTCCGGTGCACACACCCGACGGCTCGCCCTGCGGGCTGCTCAACCACCTGTCGCGCACGTGTCGGATCGTGACCGCTCCGCTGACGGTCGCGCACATCCCCGCGCTGCTCGCGGCGCACGGGATGACACAGGGGTTCTCTTCCGCCGCAGTCGACGGGACTAAGAATGTATGCGTGCAGCTCGATGGGCGGGTGATTGGGTGGGCGCGGCCGGCCGTGGCGGCGCATCTGGCCACCGCGCTGCGGGTGTGGAAGACGGAGGGCCTCAATCAGGTGCCGCTGGATCTGGAGATTGGTTTAGTGCCCGAGTCGCATGGGGGCCAGTATCCGGGTCTGTTCCTGTTCTCGACGCGCTCGCGGATGATGCGACCCGTGAAGTATCTTGCGAACGGGCGGGATGATCAGGTTGGGCCGTTCGAACAGGTCTACATGGATATCGCTTGCACGCCGGAGGAGATCGAAGTGGGCGTGTCTTCCCATGTCGAGCACAACGCGACCAACTTTTTGTCGATATTGGCTAATCTGACGCCGTTTTCGGACTTTAATCAGAGTCCGCGAAACATTTACCAGTGTCAGGTGTGTGCACCTGAGTTCTCTCGCAAGTCTCCTGGCTGACCTGCGATGTAGATGGGTAAACAGTCGATGGGCACACCCTCGACGGCGCTGCAGCACCGGGCAGACAACAAGTTGTATCGACTGCAAACAGGCCAGAGCCCTGTCGTCCGGCCCGCTCTGCACAACACCTATGCCATGGACGCCTTCCCGAACGGGACCAACGCCGTGGTCGCTGTCATCTCCTACACAGGGTACGACATGGAAGACGCCATGATCTTGAACAAGTCTGCGCACGAGCGGGGCTTCGGCTACGGGACCGTCTACAAGTCGCAGATCGTCGATCTCCGCGACATGCACGGGGCTGCGAAGACGAGTGCGCCGACGCTGCATTTCGGGCTGGGCCGCGACATCCAGCGCCGAGGCGAGCGTGCGCACCACTGCCTCGACTTTCTGGACACGGACGGGCTGCCCTTCGTAGGCACGAAGCTCGACTCGGGGGACCCAATTGCCGCGTATATTGACGACACGACGGGTCGGACGCGCTTTGTGAAGTACAAGGGCGGGGAGCAGGGCCTGGTCGACCAGGTGCGGCTGCTGGGGTCGGATGCCGGGGACTCGGAGTTGCAGAAGATCCAGATCACGCTGCGGATAACGCGGTCGCCCGTAATTGGCGACAAGTTCTCATCGCGGCACGGGCAAAAGGGTGTTTGTTCGCAGAAGTGGCCCGCGGTGGACATGCCGTTCAGCGAGAGCGGAATGCAGCCGGACGTGATCATCAACCCGCACGCGTTCCCTAGTCGAATGACGATCGGGATGTTGGTGGAGAGCATGGCGGGCAAGTCCGGTGCGATGCATGGTCTGGCGCAGGATGCGACACCCTTCAAGTCAGTTTCCGCCCGTCCGAATCTCTTTCCCTGGCTGATGTCTTCTACAGATTCACAGAAGAGGACACGGCGGTCGACTACTTTGGAAAACAGCTGCTCGCGGCGGGATACAACTACTACGGGAGCGAGCCGATGTACTCGGGGATCACGGGCCAGGAGTTCGCAGCGGACATCTACCTCGGCGTCGTCTACTACCAGCGCCTGCGCCACATGGTGCTCGACAAGTTCCAGGTGCGGACGACGGGGCCGGTCGACCCGGTGACGCGCCAGCCCGTCAAGGGGCGCAAACGTGCTGGTGGAATCCGGTTCGGCGAGATGGAGCGCGATGCACTGATCGCGCACGGAACGTCGTTCCTGCTCCAGGACCGGCTGATGAACTGCTCCGACTACTCGACCGCCTGGGTGTGTCGCACGTGCGGCAGCCTCATCTCGCTCGGCTACGAGGACGTCTCGCTTGGGGCGTCGGGGCGGCCATCGGGCCCTGGCGGGGAGTACTGCCGTGTCTGTCGGGCCGCGGCGGACCAGCAGGATGAGCGGGAGCGAGCGGCGCTGGCTGCTGGACGCCCGGCTGCGACGCCCCCGGGTGCCGATCTGCGCGTCTCGATATCGTCGCAGCACGTTCTCGGCACGGGAAAGGGCGGGGATCTGGACGTCGTTGCAGTCCCGTACGTCTTCCGCTATCTTTGTGCAGAGCTCGCGTCCATGGGAATTGCCGTCTCTCTTGCTGTATCCTAGAAGCTATCATTCAAAATCGCACATGTATATATCTACTTATCGCAGCATTCAGCGTTACTTTGAGATGCGCGATTGATTTTGGTCGAGTCCACGGCACATCCCAGAGGCGGCAATTTCCGGATGATAGTACAGTGCCTCTTATGACCAAAGCGTAGAGGGTTGCTACACTCTTCCTCGGATTCGCTAAAGTGGCCAGCAAGTAGTTGCGTAAATACGAAACCGCGGCGGCCGATTAAATCATACATTGCGCAGCAATCTCTTCTGTTCCAACTAGGGCAAATGGCAATCAGTTCAATTGGCTGCGCTTACGAGAGTTTGTCTCTCCAAAACTCCTGCAGCTCTGACATCCACTGATACAAAAAGGCCTATATTGTTTTTCACTCGCTATGTGTCGTTTTGAATGACAAGAATATTCCGTTCCATCGAAGAAGCACACTGTGGATAATTAGATCCGCTTTCAATACGGATAAAGTGGCAAGACGCATCACATTTGTCGACAAGGGCTGGTTAATATTCTTGGCCCTCGAGTCTCACAAAGGCTGTTCCTTCTCTCACTCCACAGCGTTACGAGAAATATGGAGCCGCTTCTCAGTATCGTTTCGCCTTACACGGGCACAGCAATCCGGGGCACGTCGTGCGCAATATGGCTCTGTTCGCCTCCAGCCAGCGGAGACCGGCGTAATCGCGCGTGCTATGGCAACCGCAGTGGTGTCGCACCCCCATTCCAGGATCCCCGCTTCGGTAATGAGACTGGAAAGGATGTGCCGAGCTCGCCGGCGCTGTGCGTGGTATTCAGTGGTGGATTTTGCAAGGTGGTATCGGTGTGTTAGTGCGGGGGAATCCGTCGCTGCAGGACGAGGTCAGCGAGGGTTTAAAAGCTGCAGAGGCCGCGCAGAGAATACTCCAAGGTCGAATCAACCTCAGCGTCCTTTGAATCCTCGACTCGAATATGCGCTTCCAAACCCTGACTACCCTTGTTCTGGCTGTCTTTGCCGTTGGCGTCGCGGCGGTGCGTGTCGCACAGAGTCGCATATGACATTTGAGATCGCTGATGATGTGGACATTGACTACTGCAGGCCCCGACCGCCAGCACCGAGCAGTTGGAAAAGAAGAACTACGGCCACGAGAACGGCGACCACGGCAAAGGTCACGGCGAAGGTCACGGCCACGGCAACGGGTATGGAGGCGGGAACAGCAACCACCGGGGCGGCGGCGGCGGCGGCTACTACCCGGTCTGCCTCATTTTCACCGCGTTTGTGCGCCTCTTGCCCGTTTAAACTGACGACGGGCCCCAACAGCTAGCTGAGAGACGCTTTGGCCCCGGGCCGGCAGAGGGCCCTGGCTATGGCGGCGGACAGCACGGCCACCAGGGCGGGCACGGCGACCACGGATACGACGGAGGGTACGGTCACAACGGAGGTCACCACGGAGGCCATTACGCTGTGCGTCGGTTTCGTCGACTCGTCAGATAGCCTGGCTGACGGTTCTGCAGCTCGAAAAGAAGGGATTCGGATACGAACACGGCGGCGAGGGGCACCACGGCGGTCAGGGATATGGTGGCGGTCATGACGAGCACCACGGTGGCCACTACTATGCTGTGCGAGGCGGGTGGCGATTCATTGGACCTTGATCTGACGATAGCGCAGCTCGAAAAGAAAGGCTTTGGTTACGGACACGGTGGCGAAGGTCATCAGGGAGGTCACGGATACGGTGGCGGTCACAATGGCCACCACGGTGGCCACTACTATGCTGTATGTGACCCGCTCTGTTGTGAGAAATGACGTTCTGAGGATGTGCAGCTCGAGAAGAAGGGGTATAGCCACGAGCACGAGCACGAGCACGGTGGCTACGGCGGAGACCGCGACGGTCACGGGCATGGCGGACACAACAACTACGTCGTATGTTCCCGCGTTCTGTTTTTCTTTAGCTCGCAGTGCTCAGCGACGCGACGGACAGCTGGCCAAGAAGGGTTTGCTACTCCCGATCTTTGGGAACGGACATGACGGATACGGGCATGGGCACGAGGACCACGGCTACGGTCACGGACACCCCGGCTACGGAAACGGGGGCCACAAAGGATATGTGAGTAGACTCACCATCGTTCTCCGCACCTTGCTCTCGTTAATTCGTTTCGTTCTCTGCCCGCAGTACGCGAAGAAGGACGAGATCCCGGCCGAGACCGCTGTCTCTTCGGTCAACGGAAACATCGTGCCCTACTGAGTCTCCAAGATACGTCCTCCGATTCGGCATGCGTCAAAGTAAAGGGATGAGAATAAAGAATTAGTCAATTTGTACCACCACTGGCTGTGTTTAGGAATCCACGTTTACATATTACTTACTACAGTACACGGGCCCTCCCGGGCTCGGCATTGTGCCGAAAAGGCACAGCCACTGGCTCATGCCTATTTTGGGGCTCGCGCTCCGGTGACATGGGCCATGGGCCTTATTTCCATCCTCGGTGTGATGGTGAATCGCGATCACGAGGCGCTCGAACCAGAGGAGGCGCAGGAACATCATCGTTGTCGTTCTATTGAAAAAACATTCTGCTGAAAACAAGTCGGGGGCAGCTTAATGTGCGCCCAACGAAGCAGTTCTTTCCTGCTCAAAATGCGGTGATTGTCTGCATTCTGAGGTGTTCATAAGGGCATGCACATGCGCAGTTCCGAAACTGGCACCAACGAAGTATAAGTCTCAAGTTGATTTTCTCTCGCTGTGATCCTCTCCGGTCAGATGGCCCGCACTAAATCCCACCTTCGGTCCCGTGTTTGCATTTGCCACATCCACTGGGTGCCTGCGAGTTGGAACTTGGAAGGGGAGTGGCTGTCCGCTTCCGTAAGCCAAGGGAAAGAACCGGTTCTGCCTGGTTCTGCCCATGATCCTGACCCACGTCATCCGGCTAAGCACATGCAATTGGCCCCGCGTTTTGCCCGCAAGCTCGTGAATGTCCATACGATCGGCGCCTTCGAATTTCTCGCCACTCCTCCCGTGACCCCACGCAACGCCGACTCGGTACCGGCTGCCGGTGGAGGACCCATCTGAGGACCGGGGGCCGTCTCCTATATACTGCTCACGTCCGCACGGGTGCCCGAGTTTCCGAAGTCCGTCCCCTACAACAGGATAAGCCAGTCTTACCCAGCTGTCTCCAGCGCCGCCGCGAGTGAGCAGGCTGCACGCAGGCAGAGGGAGCGATCGACACGGAGTTTGGCTTTCGATCAGCGATGGACTCTCCGGGGATACCTCCATTGCTCACGCCGCAGCAGGCCGAGCAGCTTCTGCTGCTCATCAACGACGCGCAGTTAACGAATTACCTGGCTGGTGCGTTGGCGATATCTCTCGATCCTGCATGTTCCGGAGCTCACCGCGCGTTGCGACCCACTAGTCGCTGCTTTCGTCTTGTTAATGTGCGTGTCCGGTATTCCTTAGTGCTGTAAGTGGCCCGCCCTGATTTCGCATAACAGCATCGAGCATATTGCTACCTTTCGAGAAGAAGCGGGTCCTCTCACCAAGATTGCAAGTCTGCCTGACTGATCCTTGCTTCATCAGTGCGACTTCGTCTGGCGGGCGCCCTGCAATCTGTCCAGCGCACTCTATGTGGGCGTCCAATTCACCAAGAACTACCACCAGCTGATGCAACATCTCCTCAATCCAGATTTGGGTCGGTCGTTCGCGTTGTCTCAGCACTGTGCTTACGACAGTTCCAGATCCGCTATTTCAGCCTCGTCGCTGTAACGTGAGATACGTCCACTTCGTTTCCGCGCGTGCTGATTACCCGCCGCAGGGTTGAAATGTACAGTGGGTGCGACTCCTTGACGGCAAGCAGCGGAAGCTCACTCGTCCGGGCTAGCACTGCTCGCTGTACACACCAAGGATAAAGTCTGTCGCCTCCCCTGGTCTTTCTCGTTATCCGGCTCATGTGTGCAGACGTAAGCGGCGCGTGGTATGGGTTCTTTGTCTGATGGGCGTTGGAATCAGATGCCAGGCTCTCTTGTATGTATGTTGTTAGTCTCCGCTTTCCACTGGGCAGAGGCGCTTATCATTCCGCAGGCTCAATTCGCAGGCTCCTCGGTGATTGTGGTTACGTCGGATTGCATCCTAGCTTTACGGTAGGTCTTCAGAGAATGCACCGTGGAGGGGTTGAGGATCTGACGTACGTCGGGAACAGGGTGTGGATTCTGTATCGCCGATCCCGGACCTTGCTATATTTCTTTTCATTTCTGATGCTCGGTTTGTTTGAATCCCTGCCAGTGAGGTTTGGACTCAATTTCTTCTCAGCGGAAACCACTGTCTTGTGGGTCGTTGATCACAGGCCATGACAGCCTTGCTGATCAACTAACTGGTTGCTCAGTATCTACACGGGATATCACACAGTCGAGCCACTAACAGGTAAGAGCTTTTCGCTCCAGTGGTGTGGAATCAACTGATGCCGCTCTCACAGAATTCATCCACCTTGGGTTCGTTTGCATCGATTGCCGAAGCTTTGGTCTCATCTCCCTGGTTGTGACAGACCTCTACTACCTGGATGTTACTCGCCAGGTGCGCTAAAGTCCAGCTCGAGGCGTTACTCTCCCATGCTCACATCCACACTCTCAAGCCAACCACCGGATCCTGACATACTACGCATTGCCTGAGCTAGTTCTGGTACGGCCGCACCTCCAGCCCATGTTACCGCAACCCTGATTAGAAGTGCAGTCGATTATGATGTTCGCGATGACGCTGTACAAGTGCCGCGCTTCGTCACTCACCCTGAGGGATGTGGGCATCGGGCGCACGCCGATCGTCGCCATCTTCTTGCGCGACGGGCTGTTCTGGTTTCTTGCCGTATTGGGTCAGTCGTGTTCGATTTCAGGGTGTCGAATCTAATCTAATCTGATTACAATCGCCCCGATCTCAGCTCTTGCGGTCACGAAGCTGATTCTGTGGCATGGCGGACGGCCGACGCTGGTAGAAGCTCCTATCGTGTAAGATTTGAATCCTTCTTCAGTGGTCAGCTTTTGCTGATATTCTGCAACTAGGCCCGCCACCGCGTACGTATCCCCTTCAACAATTCCAAGTCAGATCAGCTCATCGCCGGTGCCCTGCAGACTGGTCTCTGTGATTGGCGCTCGCGTGTTGCTGAACATCAAGAGCCTGGCTGCTCCGCTCAACCACCGCAGCCTGTACAGCACCTCCTCGGCTTCGGCTCCTGCCGACAGCGCAGCAAGAGTGACGTTCTCAGGGGGACCGCGGTCGCAGATCCGAACGCACGGGACTTGGCGCGATGTTGCCGAGGAGGATAGCAGTCACCCGTGGGTCGTTAACAAGAGCTGGAAGTGATGGGCGCAGCACGCTGCACCCCATCCGTGGCTGTATTTTTGAACTGGATACCCGCGCCTTATGTAATGAATCTATTTCTCCGAAAATACTCCGGTCTTGAAACGGGAAGAGTTTGCGCTTGGTATTTATTCAACGCGCCAATGGTGGTGCTCTCAAAGAGCAGGGTAAGTGCTACTTGTGCTTGGATGACGCCTGGCTTCCCGCAAGGAGGAGGGAATTGAGGCGCGCGCATTAACCAGCGACCACCCCGTCCCTGGCGATCCGTGCGTACACGATCAGCCACGTGAACTACGGGATCGTTTCGTGCGCAGCAGGATGCAAAGATTTTGCATGTGCCCAGATGCACTGTGCATAATCCAGATCTCTATCGGTCAGCGATGGTGAAAGGCCATCTCCAATTGGCACTTGACTGTCGCACGAATCTACATCGCTTATTCAAATTCTGCTGATGTATCCGGCCCGTCGAGTAAGGAGAGATTACCGACCCAGTTTTCCAACAGTCATACTGTACTGCTTTTGTCGCTCGGGCGCCACTGCTGGACGTGGTTCATCATAGAACAAGGGCTGAACTGGCCCGAAGGAGATCCAAAGCAGGCCTGTCTGAGGAGGAGCGAGACCGAGCGATCGAGAAAATGTTGGACGCGTGATTTTCAGCGGGATTTGTTCGCCACAATGTTGGATGTTTCCATCAAAGCCGTTGAAAGTGGAGATAATCCTGTGGTTCAAGGGTAAATTTAGCTTAGAAAGGCCCATATCGCACTTCTTTACGTCTGGGAGGGACCGAGCTACGTGATGTGAGTTGGAATTCCGCTCTACTGATTAGTACCTAGTTGAGAAGTTAAGACGCCACCGATGGCTCAGGCTATCGTTATTTCGTTGACTCATCGGTTATTCGAACGCACCAATCGACAGACCCTCAAACGAGCATTACGAGTTAGTTCGGGCTGAACTCAAGCTATCGTCCATGACGGCTGTGGTAAAGTACGATTCAGTTCCAAGTAGCGCTTACAATTGTCCCACCAGCGGCAAACTGGCTCGCTTCCGCAATGGATGGGAAATTGAATCCCTCTGTCTTGGTAATGACCCCTTGTGGTGTTGCGTACAGCTGACCAGCGAGGATCCAAATAAATACGCCTGGAAGCAAGAAAGACCTTCAGTCCCAAGTTCTCCCTTGTTCAACATGTCTCTCCCAGTGCCTCAGTTATTCCAGCCGGTCTCTGTCGGCGAAATGCAGCTCAAGCATCGCATCGTGATGGCTCCATTGACGCGCTACAGCTCCGACTCCGACCGCGTTCCTCTCAAGCTCGTGAAGGAATACTACGTCCAGCGGGCCTCACAACCAGGGACGCTCATTATTTCAGAGGCCATGTTCATCGACGAACGCGCTGCCGGATACCCCCATGCTCCTGGTCTATGGTCGAAGGCTCACATCGCAGCGTGGAAAGAAGTGCGTCCCGAAACGGTGCTACGGGAGGACGACGTGTAATTTCATATCAGATCGTAGACGCCGTGCACGCGCAGGGCTCGTTTATCTACATGCAACTCTGGGCACACGGTCGAGCAGCCCAGCCAGCCACTCTGGGCAAGAATGCCCACGTGTCTGCATCCGACATCCCGCTCAGCTACCGGCCCGCGGACGAAATCAAACCTCGCCCGCTGTCGACGACCGAGATCGCCGAGTACCTAGAGCTGTACGCACGAGCGGCGAAATACGCTGTTGAGGACGCTGGCTTCGACGGGGTCGAGGTGCACGGCGCGAACGGGTACTTGATCGACCAGTTCACGCAGGATGTGAGCAACGTGCGCTCGGACGAGTACGGAGGGAGCATCGAGAACCGGACTCGATTCGCACTGGAGGTCATCGATGCTGTAGTCGCCGCTGTTGGACCGAAGAAAACGGGCTTTCGAATTAGTCCCTGGAACAATTACCAAGGTGATTCTATTGCACTCCGAACAGACTTCCATGCTGAATTGGCTCGCAGACATGCGGATGAAGGACCCCAAACCCACCTTCTCGTACCTCCTTGAGCAGATCAAAGCGCGGCATCCCGACTTGGCCTTCATCCACGCCGTCGAGCCGCGATCCGTAGGAGAGGATGTCCTCGACGACGACACGCTCTCGGAAGACATCAGCAACGACTTCATCCGGGAGATCTGGGCATCCGAATCGCGGCGGCTCATCTCTGCCGGCGGATATAAGCGGGACTCAGCCATCCTGGACGGCGAGAAAGGCGAGCTGATAGCCTTCGGGAGACTGTTCATCGCGAATGTGGGTTTTGTTGGATTGATCAGGGCTTCGCACTGATAATGCGGTCAGCCCGACTTGGCCTCCCGATTGATGCACGACTACCCTCTGAATCCGTACGACCGGGACACGTTCTACCTCGATGGCGTATCCGACCCGAGGGGTTTCACCGATTATCCCTTTTACGCACCAGAGACACAGCTTCCTTAATTTCACCAGGAAGCGCCCCAAATGATTTTTCGAAATAAAGGCCAGAAAGACAGACTCGAGATTCGTCCAGTGGTTAGCCAATATTACCACGACAATAGACATGTTAGACGTTTGCTGCCGCCTCATTCGCAGCAAGAAATGTCAGACCTTGCCATTGTCAGGATTGATTTCATCTGTTATCTTCTAAAGCAGAGTCAGGACAGCGACATTCACGGCCTACCGAAGTGGAAGTACTTCAGTTACTTCAACTCCAGATTGACACTTGCACGTGACCACTGTGGTTTGCTCATGATCATTGCTCTTTTGCTCTCACCTTTGGATTGCCCCAGTGGAGCATCAGCCAGGCTTCTGTGGCGCTCTCAGATGCATCTCAGTCCTTCAACTCCTAGTGTTAAGTATCGTCATCGTGCTGCAAGGCTCGCAGGTCGCCTACGATCAGTTTATCCCGACTGAAGGCTCCCGCGCTTGCCGTGTCCCTCAGTCTTTCGCTATAGATCCATGAGCGGTTTTTCCTCGGGGATGTTTGCCGGTGACACTGCCATCAGAACGCGTGTGTGTGTGAACGCTGATGTGTGTCCGATACCTTGCCGGTCTTCCTCAGCATGGGTGGAGAGCTCCACCCGCTCGCAATCCCAGTGTTTGAAATGGTCCCCGCTTTCGCTCATACTCTGTATCGCAACGACGACTTCATACCGGATGCACCTCACGACAAATACGAGTGAGTGGCCGGCAGGAGAAATGGACGTGGGGGCAATCGCGATGTCATGATCACTCCCCGCTCTGTTGTTGTTTGAAGATGCTCGGGCAGGCATCTGTGACATCTAAACAAAGCTCGCGTTCATAAGACAAAAGGAAGAGCCGATCGGATGCAACTTGCCTCGATCATGGACCCCGCACAGGACGTCGAACGACTCATCCCTCTTATACGCGATGCACGCACCACGAACGACGTCTCAGGTGACCGAACATCTGCGAGCTTCCTGTTCTGATTTTGACCGTTAACGTAGTGGCCATGCTGACTGTCGTGCTGTACGGCGATTTCCTTCCCTCGTTGGATGAAAAAGGACTAACGGTGCGCGTCGACCAGTCTTGAGCATGTATCCACTTTCGAAGAGGAGGTATGTTTCTCCTGATTTGTGTGTTTCCGCACCTCAACGACGCCTCAACTCCAGATTCGGCTGATCTGGAACACCCGACTCAGTCCAGCGAATGTCTTTTATGTAGGTCACTCGCTGTGCCGTGGCTGCCGAGACTGACCTTGGCACTTTGGCAGGTCATTGTCAGTTGCCTTGTGTATTCATTCTTACGCTCCCTCAAGCGATATGTAAGTTGTGTAGATCCGCTATTTCACTCTGGTGGCCATCGGGTACGTGATCTCATCCTTGAACCAACCTGGAACGCTCATCTTGTGGCAGCGTGGACGTGTCATGTATGCCATCCGATGAATTTCTCGTCCTTTCTTACACCGTTTCGCAGTCATGCTACGCTCCTAAAACTCGGACAAGGTAAGCAGTGTCGATAAGCAATGGTATAATCCATACACTGAACACTGGCGTGTAGTTGTGGGTCCGGCATTTGACTCTCCATTCACCACGCTTGACGTCTTAAGCTGCCAAACAATTGTATTTGTGAGTTTGCCACTTCTCAGGCGCTCCATTATCGACCGCCCATTAGGTAGAGCTCGCATCGTCGACCCTGATCCTCGTCTTGACTGATATCATTCTTGCCCTCCGGTCTGTAAGATCGGTTAACCCCCGACTTTGTGTGTTGACCGCGATTCAGGGTGTGGCTATTGTACCACAGATCGCGCAAGGTGCTGTACTTTCTCGTCGGTCTCGTCACTGGCAAGTACATTCTATGCCGTGACAAGAGCGAGACGCTTACAGTGCAACTGTTCTAGCCGAGGCAACAGCAATGTATGCTGGACGATCTTGCTAGTCCGTTCGGGTGTTTGACCTGTTCTAGGGCCTTATCAGGGTGTTATGCTATCCAGCCACTCGACAGTGTGTCCTCTTCCGTTTCATTCAAGGACCGGCCACTAAGTGCTGTACAGCATACGTTTTCGTTGGGTCCGCTTCTCACTTCCTTTGATATCGATCCTTGAATCTCATCTCATATCTGTCCAAGACCGGCTCTCCAAGGCTGCTATTCCCTGGGTCCTTCGTCTTTCTCGTCACGAAACACCCTGAATCTCACGCGTTCACACAGAGGTCCCGCGGCTGTTCACCTATTACGCGCTTCCGACATACATAGTCGTGCGGGACCGTCGCCCTCGGCCGATCAGATCTCACTCTGACGCAACCCACAGAGCATCATCATGTTCGCCATGACCTTGCTCAGATGCCGCTCTCTCGGCTGGCGCCAGACATCTGTGATGTCTCTGTTTCTGAGGGACGGAGTCTTCTGGTTTCTCGCGGCGATCCGTGCGTTATCATCTCGTGCAGGTAGTCCGTCGTATCAGCCGGGATCATGACCTCATCTTCCAGTGGTCAACACCGTCGAGATCGTGCTATGGCGAGACTCCCGGGCCAGTCTGTCAGAAATTCCGGTCATGTGGGTGACGCAACGACCCTTCCCTGTCCCGCGCACAGTAGGCTGATGATTGCGCGCAGTCCGCCGACTTCGATCATGGCTCTCATCGGGGCGCGAGTGCTCTTGAACATCAAGGAAGTCGTCACAGTCGCACCCCACGACACCGAGATCCCGGCGTTCGAGAGGTCGGACCGACATTCCTCCGGAACAGCGCGGGCTTAAGCACAATCTCGAATGCCAGAATACATACATGCTATCGCAGGCCTTTCAGCAACGTGTCGGCACGCCGGTCGTGTCGGCCCGCTTACGACGCCAAGGATCTGTCAGCACGGTAGGATGGATATCAAATGCAGAACTTCTATTTCCGCGCGCAGTAGTACCGCAGAAGCGAATTGGACGAGCAGATGTATGAGGGGTGTAAGCGGATGGTGGTAGCAGTAACAGCAAACAACAGCGATTAATACGGTGCTCCCGTCGTGTAGTACCGGTATCCGAACCAGGCCGCTAGGAGAACGACCGGAGCCCAGGTGAAAAGACTAGTGGGGACATGATCAGCTCCGCCTGAAACGGGGACGGCCGATCGCCAGTGGGCGCACGCACCTGGAACCCTGCTCCACCATCGAGCCCGAGCCACCACTTTTCGAGCCCCCAGATGAGGGAGACGGACGTCCGAGCACCTGCGTGTGTAGGTTGGGTGAGTGCCGCGCACAGACACCAGACTGGACGAGGTGGATGGACGTACGCTGTTGGGCTCCAGGGAGCCGATAAGCATGGGGAGGAGCAGCTCCCGGGCCTCGTCTGAGTGGCCTACGTCCTCGAACGCTTCCGTGGCATCCTTGCCTGTGGGTACTCCGATGAGCCGCGGTTCGGGCAAGGACCGAAGGAAGCAGCGGCACGCACCTTTCTCAGCGAGAATGACCTCGTCTCCTCCAGGGTGCTGGTGGTGGCCGCCTCGTGTCAGCCGGTGCGCTGGCATGGGACAGGGAAGCGCCGACTCACCTCGTCGAGGAACTTGGTCGCGTCGTAGACTGCACGGATGGTGATTTACACCGGGATGAGAAACCGGAGGCGTGTGATTGGACGCGGGGACGCACCCTTGCCGTGGATGAGCACGTAGAAGCTGTCCTTGCTCGTGTGTGCGCGGAACTCATCGACGGTGATAATTTTTTCAGACATGGTGGAGGAAAGGAGAGAGAGTGAGTGTGAGAAGACGGTGCGTGAAAGATGGATGGGAAAGGGAAAAGCCGAGTTCGAGTGGGGATGGACACGTCGTGCCATTCTTGTAATATATATCACTATTTCTCACGCTGGCGTCACTCTCTAAAAGCTGCGCAGCGGTTGTATTACAGCTCGCGAGCGAGCTGTTGGGCCATTCGGCCGTGCTGATTTCCATCTGGCCGGAAACGCGGAATCGGCGAGGTTCAAATATTAATAAGTTGCGTCGGATACGGGATATGCATTGGATAGCAAGGATACATTGGACGGTCTTTATAATACAGATTGTGCACTCGGCTTAGTACTCGAATGGCCATAGACGAGCTGCATGCAGCTGGACATTCAAGCGTGGACCAAGGGCGTCTAGTTTTTCTTCCACATCACCAGTAGAGGTAACGAAGGCATTGTGAGCCGTGTTCCTAGGCAAAAGCGAGTGGGGCAAGATGAGAATAAGCGTAGCGCGAAAGGGGGTGCGCAGGACACCGGGCAGATGACAGAAAACGATGTATTGTCGCAGGCGGATGCAGCGGGGGGAACGGAAGATGACGCTCGAGAATCGCTCAAATACTCGGGGAAGGGGGCCAAACAATACACGACAATAGAAGTTATTCACGTGGAGACACATCCACGTGTCCAAGTTCTTTGCTGAACGTAGTCTAGCCACCACCGACTATTATTCCAACTGCGCGCGAAAATGTGCCCGCGTGAGCACAAGAAAGGGACGGCCGGGGCTGGCGTTGCTCTCATCGGCTCTCTTAAAGAATAGCAAGCGAGGGATCCTGCTCGCCAAACTCGCCGGTGGTCAGACTGCGCACGAGGTAAGAATAGACACGCAGACCTCAAGTATAATAGCCAAGCCGGCACCCGTGTGAAGAGAGTGAACGGAGAGATTCCACTCGTCACCCTCGCTTGAGGTCATGCCAATTGGCCAATCTTTGGGCCTGCGGGCCGCCCACATGCCATGGGAACCACAGACCCGTGGCCGCTCGCATCACTCTCTCCCGTCGGGCCTGTCACGTTTCGCCAATGACATGTCTCTGTTTTCTCGTTACCGGCTTGTTGCCTCTTGTTACACTTGACTTAACTCTTAGTTTTAGGTATAAATTCCGAACCATCACCTGACTCTACATCGGACATTAATGTGCCCCGTGAATAAATCGGCGACTTCCTCAATTCGTCCTGAGATACCAAGGCGTGGTCTCGATCTTCGGGCGGGTCGGCATCCTCGGATGATACCACATGACCGACGTCTGTGTCAAAGTTTGACTCGAGTCCCTCCCGTTGTTGGTCCGGGCTAGGTTCTTGATGTTGAGAACGACGCGGGCACCAATGATTGCAATGCACCTAGAACCGGTGAGTTGATTCAGAAACGCGGGCCGTCAAGAGGGATGCGCACGCCGTTCCCGGGCTACCAGCGGTACCAATTAGCAACGAGAGGCAAATGTAAATTAGACAGTCCACACTCACACAATCGGAATCTGGGCGAGACTGGGACGTGCGTTATGCCAGATGAGCAGTTCAGACAACGACAAAACTACAGTCAGAAGTTAGCGAATAGCATGAAAATGCGCGCACGGGACACTTCTCACGCAGCACGGCCAGAAACCAATAACTCCCGTCTCTGAGGAATATCTGTATGACGGGTGTCTTGATGAGACCCGGTGACATCGCCGTGTCGCGGCACTTGTAAAGCGTCATTGCGAACATACAGGAGGACTTTCCGCATAGTGTGAAATGCATGCCAAGGATCAACAGCGGCTCAAACTCACGACGATGAAGGGGGGGAGGGCATAGTATGCGAGCGTTCGCGGGACTACTATGACAAACAATCATCAGCCAAAGTCATCATTCGTCGAACGGTAGCAGCGACTTACTGACAGTATAGCATCCATGCAATGGACTTGAAAGCAGTCAATCTTTCGGACATCAAACGCGCCAAACTGAAAGCCACCCACTCGATCTGGATAAACACTGGTTTCCATTCATTGAATTCGCGCGGGAGAGATGAGACCCAAAAAACGAACCGCCAAGGTCTCTGATAGTGTAGACACCGACAACCAAGCTTGAACCGACAGGGCTGAACGAACTGTAGAACACAAAAAGGCGGCACTTACAGAGCAGCAAATTCCGCTGCCTTGGCTCAGCGCAGTGCGAGCGCAGACGAATGCAACCGAATTAACGCACCGACAATTAACCCCACGAAGAAGCCAATCATTCGCGATGGACGCGCGAAAAGGATCCAGACGCTACAGAGAAATTTGATTCATGATTAGAAAACAGCCTTCGCGTGGGATGGGCGTACCGTAATGCAAGAATCACATCGGTGGAGACCACTATCGTCGTCGAAGTCACTGATTGAGCCTAGACTTGTTTCAGTGATTGACCAGAAGACTCTCGAAATAAGCCCCACGAGAAGGAAGGCTCGACAGCTAGATCGACATGGTTAATAAGCTGTCCGCTGGGTACAATGCAAATATTCGCACGTCTGTCGTCAAGTCAGGAAGTCAAACAGGAGAGTTGGTCCGAAACGCACTTTGTCCGACTGTGGCGGGCGAAGCATCACTAGGTAGCAGCGTCATTCACGCGAAACAGCGCGCGAAGAAAACGCAATTACTGAGAAGATTCGGCCTGAAGTTTCCGTCAGCCATTTGCTCGGTTGAGATGTCAGGGAGGACGTGATTTACACAAATACGATCAGACCGAAGTATCGAATCTCGATGCGCTTCAACTTTGATTGAGTCGATGGTGGGAAAGGTCAAAAACGCACCCATATCTGCAACAGTGGTCAGGGGAAAAACACCGAGTTGACTGCCGATAAATAAAACTCACGTAGAATATACTTGACAAATTCCACCGACTTTTCCAGACGAGTTCGATCTTCAAGCGGTCAGTGAACAGCGGCTAAATGCGATTTGAACCATATCGACCTCTTCTCTCAAAGTCGAGATGTGTTCGAGTCTGAGGGTCTGTTCAGTACGTTGAGGATGGAAGGGCGTTTTTTTTTCCGAAACTCACAGAGTCAGTGCCAGTGAGGCGACTGAGGAAAATTGAGGATGGGGGAGAAAACATCGTCCAACGATCTGAACGCACCTGCGAGATGATTGGTGAGCTGAGCATCACTGATGAGGACAAAGAGCTGCTCGAGCTCGTTCAATGTCAGTGCCGGTATTTGAGACGAGCTCATGTCGGGTAAGGCGATCCATCGCACACCCGCTGAATGCGCTTATATGAGAAATCGGGTCTGCTTCGAATTTCAGAGGACCTCTGCTTCGATGGGATGCGGACAGTAGAGAAAGCTCGCTCCAATCGGCTCGTAAACGGATGCTTTCGAGAGAATCGTGCTCGCATACAGTTGCAGAGACACTTCATTCCCCGCAGCATACTCTGAGCTGCCACGGGAGGGGCCTGGTTCTAGCTCTGGACTGATTGAATGTCCGGAGCAGCCCGAGTGATGGACAGTCGACGGGAGAGTATGTGTTCTAGGCAGGACTCGAGCCTGGCAGAGTTCTACAGAGAATCTGTTCACTTCTTGTGTTTTCGGATTATGGAACATCCATGCAAGATGAGAGCGATGATGTGCGCTCTGGGCGTGGGTCGACTGCATTAGATGGGGGTGATAGGAGCAATAGCCGGTAGAATTGGGTCCGTTGCCCCTTGGGAGGAGGGGTAGGTAGGTCACAAGAGCTTAATCGTGGAGACCGTCACGATGGCCGTTCACACCCAAGTTCAATGGAGTGTGAGAGGTTTGATTGATCGGATCACATGCCGCAGCGCCATAGCTCATGACGCTCCCGAGTCCTGACTGCTACTGCGACCGCATCCATGGTCCCCCGATATGGGCACTCCTCAGGGAGACAGCGATGCAATGTCTCTTAACACCGGACGATATCTTTTCCCCAAATCCCATCATTCCACTCGCAGCAGCGATGGTCGCACACCCCAGACCCCAGACCCCATTCAGCCTTCTCTGAATATGCCGTTTGTGGAGGAGCATCGCGATCGACACACCTGAACCATGGATCCGTGTATGCGGGTAATATCGCTCGTCCCCTCCCTGAAGTTCTTCGATCCTGAGCAAGGGAAAGCTTTCACGCAGACTTTCGTCGGCAGCGCAGTGCTTATTATGATAATCCGTGCGCGACGATTCTCTTCGAGCAGCAGCACAGTTCTCCCTGGTCTGGTAACTGTGTCCGATCTATAATGAGCCACTACGCTGACAGGTGGTGCCATCTTCGCGCTCCAGCTCGGTCTCGACGAGCGGACGGAGCTGAGTGTACGAGACCTTGCCCTTGCCCTTGCCCTTGCCCAGCTGAAAGACCTCGCGATCGCATCTCCGGACCCTATAGACTGCCCACTGGATGTTTTTTCGGCCGCAGCGCTGCTTACCCCAGCCTTGAACGTGAACTTCGAAGCTCATAGACGCTTCTCGGGCGCCGGACGTTCTGTTGCCGTGCCAGCAACTGACCAAGTTCGCATTCCTATCCAGGGACGGCACACGCAGCATGCTCTCTTACGCACCGAAGCTTATCGACGCGACGTGTGCTGGCGGCACCCGTATTCGCCCAGCAACGCCCGCCCGTCATACACGCCACCCAACCTGCAGATGCTGATTGTACCGGTCGCGTTACTACCCGGGTACTTCGGTGGCGTCTCGGCGGCTCTTACCCCTGCCTGCTCTCCGGCATTCAGACAAATCGGAGATGCCGGCGAAGTCGATGCCCTTTCTCGAACGGTAGGTCTCCCTGCGTAGACACCCCATCAGCTGAGAGACTGAGAGACTCCCTCCCCTCTGTGTCCCTTCCCTGCACATCCAAGACAGACTCAGCGCTTGGGCTTCACAAGTGCGCTTCCCCGGCTCGAGCCTCCGGTCGAGCTGAGTGTGCACACGACGATCATGTCTAAAGTCCGCTGGATGGTCACTTGTTCAATGGCCAGAGCAGGACGAGATATCTGCCCCAGCTTGCGGATTGAGTGGATTGAACCACAGAACAGAGATGGATCTTCGGAGGGCTTCGACTGCTCTGGGACTGTTTGTGCCTCATCTCACTCTGGACGCGCATCCGGTTGTAAGATGCATTCAGTTCGTCGTCCGAAATGTACCCCATTGGCTTGGATCTTCATTCAACGAGAGTACGAGGGATTTAGACATGAAGTGGGAAATTCATTGCTATACATACAAGTAGATAACTTCCGCCGAGTCTACAACAATCTCGCATGCACTGTGCAGAAAGGAAGGGGGAGAAAAGAGAAGGATCTGAACGAAATATAGTGGCTATACAGATAACTGCTCGTGAGATAAGGTAGTTTGAATTGCGTGAGTGTGTGTGCTGGATGGTCATGAGGATAAGTAAGATAGGGCATAGATATGTATGATAGATAAATGAGGGGAGGGTGGGGTGCTTGGTATGATGGGATGGATATAAGTGACACATGAGCAGAACAGCGTGACATCAGAACAACAGCACCAAGAAACACGGTAACAACATGCGAAGCAGATAATACACAGTGCGATTTGCGCGATGATGGATAGGATGAGTGTGTGTGTGTGAGTGTTGATGCTATAAGATAAAGACGGCCTCTAGCGGCTATGATGTCGTCTCGCCCTCGACCGTGGGCGAATTGGAGAAGGGTGAGAAGGCTGATCGCGGCGCTTCCCACCGACGAGACCAGGGCCCGTCCGTCGACGCAGCAAAAAAGCGAGGGGCAGAGAACGATGCCACACCATACTCTTGAGTAGGTGGCGGCGGTGACGTCAGCCTCGGGTGGAACGCTGCCTCGGAGATGCCCTGTTGAGTGGCTAGAGAGACAGGGGCCCCGTTGGCGCTGGTAGGCGTCCGTACCCCAAGAGGGTTCTTGCTGTACGACAGGCGGATCCCTCCGCCCTTGATCATGCCGTTGAGAGTATTCCCGTACAACTCATTGAGCGTCTTGGTAGCATAGTTCACATCCTCAAACTACGGAGCACGGTCAGCGGCAGTTATCAGAAATCGTGATGCTACACACCTCGACAAAACACATCGGGCCATTCGGTTTCGGCCTGAACGACATCTGTCTGAATCCCGCACACTGCGTGAACAGATCCCGCAATGCGACCTCGAGATATTCCATCGTGAACCCGGCGGCGCCGGACGACGCATTGGGCAAGACAGGCAGGTTCCCAACGTAAAGTGTATTGATCGGCGGATTCTGATCAACAACACCGCGGCCCAAGCTGCCTGAACTGGCTGGCGAGGCAAGTTGGGGTGATCCTCCGTTGCTGCCACCGCTGGCGCTGCCGTTGGAACTGCCAGGGATACTGATCGGGGCATTTGTGGCCCCTAGCTTCGCCATCCCACGTTCAAGATCGCTGCTACCCTCCGATGCACTGGACTGGGACCGCTCCTGCCGATGGGTGGGCTGAGTTTCTCCCATATACTGTGGCGCGCCAAACTCATTGGAGGGTGGCGGCGAGGACAACGCTCGCGGGCCTTCGCCAGCGAATGGGCCTCCGCCGTTCACGTAGAAGTTGTTCGTGTTCGGAGTGGTGTCAGGAGACGTCGACCGGCGCCCGGGAATACCGCCTGCAACGGCGTCCCATGGGCCATGATTGCCGCTGTTCTCATCGCGCAGAGCAGCAAAAGCTTCGAAAGCTCCTTGACGCCGATCTCGATCTCGCCGTCGCAATCGCTCTGCTTCAGAGTCATCCTGCAAACGAGGGCGATCGTCGTCCGGCCGAGCACGAAGTGATAGGGTGTTCAGAACAGATTGTCGCCGTTCCTCGTGGAGCATCAGGGGTTCGTCATCATCGTCGCTTCGCCAGCCCATACGCCCGTTCGCGAATGCAGCAGCCGCATTCGGAGAGATTCCGTTCATGCCCAGTGTCAGAGGATCGCGCGGGCTGAGCTGATCGTAGATGTCGTTTGAAACACCCATCCCAAGGCTTGATCCCATCCCATTGATCACAAGCCCTGAACCTCCAACGCCAACAGGTCCTACACCTCTCTTCGTATGCAAGTTCTTCTTGGCCATCTCGGCCTTCAAGACGGCACCTTTGTCGATATCGACACGCCGTCCCTGCAGAACATCACGAGCGCCTAATGCTTCTTCGCGAGTTCGGAACTTGGCGAAACCGATTATCTGCTTGCGGGGGGCAACAGAGCCACTAAAATGATTGCCCGACAGGCCCTGAGAGCCGGCTTGAGAAAGTCCAGACTGAGGTCCCATCTCATCAGCGGGCGGTGCCGGCCAGGACGTGATCCCGTTCTGCCCATCGACCACAACACCTCCTTGATTGACCGTCACGAGATTGTAGGGATCGTTAGAACCGGCGTAACCGTTGTACTGGCCAGCACCACCGAGAGCGCGCTGTTGCTGAGCGCCGTAAGCGGTGTATTCCTTGTTCGGAATCTTCAAGGTGGCGGCTTCGAAACCAGGCGAGAAAGTAAACATGTTCTGAAATTCACGTTCCTGGGAAAGGGGTGCTTGTTAGCAAAACTGATGATGAAGTGATGATTAGACGGGACGGAGAGACGCAGCCTCTGCAGTCACCCGTACGTGGCCAATGATGGGAGCTCAAATGGTGTAACTGACCTGCATATCCTCTGGGAAGCCTACGACAAATATCGTGCAGATGTCTTCATGCGGCGGATTGGCCAGAGAATGCGGTGGAATCCCTGCACCGTTTATCCCCCCCATGGAGACAGATGTGATGTGAGGTCCATACGGGGTCTGTGAATGCATTCCAGCACTGCCGTTGACATACGGCGCAGCATAACCGTTGAGCTTGGGCGCAGTTTGGTGTGAAGGCGGTGGAGAGCCGAATTCCAACGGTGGATACGCTCCGGGCTTTGCAGTACCGCCAAAATCGAAGCTGGCCCGAGGGTCGAATGGGTGGAGGACGGGGGAGAAAGCCTCGGTCTGTTGAGGGTAGTACTGCGGCCCGTTTACCGGCTGTTGGTCGCGAAACGGAGCACGGGGGCCGGGAGCGCGGGTCGAGTTTGGGAAGGAAGTAAACGATGCGCGCGGGAAGTATGCAGCCATTTTGGAGGCTTGTAGATCTTGTGTGTGGGTGGGGGTGTGGAAGGGAGGATGAGGAGAGTCGTGAGATGAATCGTCCGAGGCGGAGGACGAAACGGGCTCCGCGTCGGCTTGAGCGTCCAACTGATCCAGAAGCGACTTATTCAGCAAGCTTTCGTCGGCGGGAGGGGGTCGGGGAACAGCGTAGGACATGGGGATACGGAGGGGAAGCGCGGCAGCGGCGCTGGTGCGGAGACTGGGCCTGCCGATACTCGGGGTAGGAAAAGGGGGCGGTCGATCGTATGTGTATTTCACCGTGAAGTGATGGAAGAGGGCAAGTAAACTTGTACACAAACGTAAACAGCCCCGCTCGTGCACGGACCAGCCTCGGCATCTCGGCATAGACAATGCATGAATCAGGCATCGTCAAGGGCACAATGGAAGAGACACAAAGCACCGTACCCACACACCAGTCAAGTCGAGAGCGAGTCTCCAAACATGTCTACCAAGCCATCTACTCCCGACCCCTTCTGTGGATGCTTTGTGGTCTTGCTTTGTCTCGCTGAGTGAACGGTCGAGTGACGAATGGCAGCCGCAGCCGTGTCAGCGCAGTGGCAAAACAACTGGTCGCGCGACAAGCGCAGAGCACATCGTTTTGAGAGCGGGAAGAACAAGAGCCTGAGGGCCAGTGAAAGCAGAAGAGCCTGCCTTTCGCCCGTCACCCTGTGACAGCCTCTCGCATCAATTAACACCACATCGCCGAGAGAAATCTGGGGCTAATTATATGTACATACCATGCTGGTGCCGTGCCGCGGCAGGACCATTCAAGTTGGAAGATCTCTTGTATGTCTTACGCATTCATCAGCAAAGATATCTCCGTAATCACGACACTCGGGTAAGCTCACAACTACAAAAGAACATTGAAACGGTAACATGAATCGCTCGCGAGAGGAGGTTTGACCAGAGGTCTGAACAATTCTCGTCGCATCCAGCTCCACAACGTTTCATAAGATATCATAGCCCTTTACATGTGCGAAAGACCGATTACACAGCGAGATTGGAGGCATTCCTGCGTGCGCCGAGATCCGACACTTCGAAGACGAGCTGTTCTTGGCAGATTTGAGTCATTGACCAAGCTCCACGGTCCGTGAACTTAGACTGGCGTGCTGTATGACTCAAATGACGGGATGAACGGGGGCCAACATGCAAAAGCAGCGAGGACGACGGGCTGAAGTAGCAGTTCTCAGATTCGGAGAATCCGCCCGTCCGCGCTTAGCCTTCGGCATCCCGGAATTTGATCCAAGAATACAAAGGCTCGATTTAGCAAAGCCACCAAACACTATGCTCAGTGCCGCCGCATGATCAGAGGACTGACTATGCATGCAAAGCCAGACTGTCTTTGCGGTCAGATAGCAGGTGTTCTTCAGACGAATAAAACTGAGAGACAACTAGCAGGTGTCAGGCTCGGGAGTCAGGACTTGACGGGCGGGAGTGTAGGAGTTGACAAGACAAGTAGCCGAAGAGCATTGAGACCGAGAAGTGCATGGTTGCCTGATGGCGGCAGATAGGCTGAGATTATGATAGCGTAACCCAGAGTTAAGACCTGCGGCACAGAGCACTTTTTCGCCAGCCCCGCTGGTCTTGCTATTTCCTTCAGACGACTGCGCACGACCTGCTTGGCGGTTGAGGAAGAGAGACTAGATTACGCAATGCAAACCGTGATCTTGTCGTGACTCGTGACTGCACACACTTTGTGACCGACGCGCCCTTGAGACTTTCAAGTCCACTGTCACCGCCACTAAAGCAGAGGGCCGAGGCTCTGCTGCCCATCTGTCGGTCTACGCGCGATGCCGCTCATCCAGATTGAGCTCTGTGACTTCAAGTCCTACCGCGGCCACCAAACGATCGGCCCATTCAAAAACTTCACTTCAATCATCGGTCCTAATGGTGCGGGCAAGTCCAACCTCATGGACGCGATCTCCTTCGTTCTCGGTATCAAAAGCGCGCAGCTGCGGAGCTCCCAGCTCAAAGATCTCGTGTACCGTGGGAGGCGTCTGGGCAAGGCCGGACTAGATGGTGAAGAGGACGTCGCGGATGAGGTAGCGGAGGGTGAGAACGACGAGGAGGGTCAAGGGGAAGGCACAGCGAAGAAAGCTTGGGTCATGGCGCTATATGTTGACTCAGATGGAAAGGAGTGGAGGTTTCAGCGAACGTTAGAATGCTCTATTCACCAGGTTTTCCTAGTCTTTTCTGACCCTTTCTCAGAATATCTACCACGGGCGCGTCCGAGTACAAGATCAACACAAAGGTCGTCACATATAACGTGTATAATGACGCGCTCAAGTCTCACAATATCCTGGTCAAAGCCAAGAACTTCCTCGTGTTCCAAGGCGACGTCGAAGCCGTCGCGTCGCAATCTTCCAAAGACCTGGCTCGCCTCATAGAGCAAATTAGCGGGAGTTTGGAGCTGGCGCCGGAGTATGAGAAGGCAAAAGAGGGACTGGACCGCGCGACAGAGAACGCGACCTTCAACTTCACGAAACGTCGTGGCATCGCGGGGGAGATCAAGCAATACAAAGAGCAGAAGAGCGAGGCGGATAGGTTCGATGCGCTTTGCCAGGAGCGAGTTTGTGCACTTTCGTCTTGCCCTTACCCATTCACTAACCCGAACAACCAGGACCAACGCATCCTATACCGCATGCTATATAAGCTCTTCCACATCGAGGAAGCCATCGAAACCAACGCCCACGACATACGAGAACAGAACAAGGTTGTCAAAGGATTGCGAGAAGAGCAAAGAGAGCACGACCGAGCGCTTGAGTCAGCTCGTGCTGACCAGGCCAAGGCCCGTTCTGGTGTCATGCAACTCGAAAAGAAGATCAAGAAGGCGGAGAAGCAGCTTGATGCGAAGCGTCCTGACCTCGTCACCGCTGAAGCCCAGATTACGCACGCCAAACGCAAGATGGAGAATGCATCCAAGAGTAAGAGGGAGCTTGACAGTCAGAAACAGACCCAGGAGGACAAGATCAGCAACCGGGATAAGGAGCTTGCAAGTGTGAGGAAAGCAGTGGCTGCTGCTCAAGGTGCGCTCGTGGATCTGGAAGTCTTGAGCTCTGCTCGCGTACCTAATCGAACTATCTAGAATCCCAACGCAAAACCTCCCAACGCAATTTGGCTTTGAATGAGGAAAGTTTGGTTGAGTATCGAAACTTGTAGGCCCATTCTTGTTGTGCTGTCTCGAGTTGATAGCCTGCTCGCAGGAAAGCTGCAGCCAGTATTTTGGCCGTCGACGAGCGACAGACACTTGAATCTCTTACCCGCGAACACAAGACCCTTTCCCGGACCCTCTCTCAGCTCCAAGAGAAGCAAAAGGGTCTAACGGAGAACCGTGAAACTCGCCTCGCTGATCAGCAGAGCCAGACTTCTCGGAAGAAAGAGGTGAACCATCTGTCCGCTATTGCTGCCCTGTGTTCACCTTTGTTCAGTTGGAAGACCGCGTTTCCGAACTGCAGAGGGACTTGACTCGGACGCGTCAAGAGCTTGAAAATCAACAATCTGAGCGGACCAAAATATCGCAACTGGAAGCTCAAAGCAACGAGCAGCTCCAGCACATCTACAATCAGTTGGTTCAAGCTGGCGTGGACAAGCACGAGTCTGAAAAGGAGATCAAGCTGAAAGAAACTTTATCGAGTCTCCAGCGGCTGTTCACCGGAGTGCGCGGTCGCGTGGTTGACTTGTGCAAGCCCTCCCAGCGTAAGTATGAAACGGCTGTTTCTGTGGTGCTGGGATGGAACATTGATGCGATCGTCGTCGACTCGGAGAAGGTCGCGATCGATTGCATTGAGGTGAGTCTCCTCCTCGGTCTTGATTGGATTCTAAGGTGCGCTACTGTAGTACCTGCGCAATCAACGTCTTGGCCAAGCGACGTTCATTCCCTTGGATACCATCCAGGCCAAGCCGATCAATGACAAATTCCGTGCGCTGCACAAGGGCGCCCGACTTGCCGTTGACGTGATCCAGTACGAACCGGTGGTGGAACGTGCGATGCACCATGTTTGTGGGAATTCGCTGGTGTGCGACACTATGGATGTTGCTCGTTATGTGTGTTACGACAAGGGGCAGGAGGTGAAAGGTGCCCGCGGTCTGCTAATACTCGCATGCTCACTGCTGATGACAACCCAGCTGTGACTTTGGAGGGCACGATCATCCACCGGAGCGGATTGATTACTGGTGGAAAGAGCAGCCATAACAGTGGTAAGAAGTGGGACGAGAAAGACGTGGCGGGCTTGCAACGCGCTCGGGACAACTTGATGACACAGCTGCGCGATCTGGCTAAGCAGAAGACGAGAGTCAGGACGGACGATCACCTCTTTGCTGAGATCTCTCAGCTTGAATCTGCCTTGACACTGGCGAAAGATGATCTGGTGTGTGGTATCCGAATTTTGTTCGTTTACTTCTCATTACATGCGGTAGAACGCATGCAACCTCCGGTTGACCGGCATTCGCGACGAGCTGAAGCATATCGACAAGGAGCTGAAGAAGAACAGCCCCGAGCTGGAAAAGGTGCGTTCGACACTACGTCCTATCTAACTTTCATCGACCCGCGACCATAGACCCAAATCACGCACGATAACCTGGAGGCGCAGATCACCCGATTGTCGAATGTAATCAACCAGGCAGAACAGTCGACATTTGCCGCGTTTTGCCGCAAGATTGAAGTGGAGAACATCCGAGAGTTCGAAGAACGTCAACTGAAGGTCGCGCAAGAAGAGAGTGAGGTCCGCCTGCGGTTCGAAAACCAGATGGCCCGATTGACCCATCAGTTGCGTCGCTTTGCTACTCCGTGTGACTGGTCATTGATCTGAGATAGAATCGAGTACGAGACTGATGTTCTGAAACAGCTGATGGAACGACTAGCCAACGTGGACAAGACTGTCGATAAGGAGAAGACGAATCTCGACCAGCACGAGGCCGAGAAGGCAGAGGCGCAGTCGGTCATCGACGAGTTGGAGAAGACGATCGCCTCGCTGCGAGAGCAGCTCGCTGGTGCACAGGAGGCGTTGGACGAGAAATCGAAGATTGTAGAGCAGGCGAGGAAGACGGGGTCGAAGTCTGGCAAAGCGCTTGACCAGGCTTTGAAAGAGATCGCGCTGAAGAATGACGACATTGAGAAGTCTGCATTAGAACGGTCCTCGATTTACCGCAGGTGCCGTTTGGACGAAATCAAGCTGCCGCTTCTTCAGGGCCACTTGAAGAATGTGCCAATGGAGGAGGTGAGTGTCTGTGTCTGTGTCTCATGTTCGAGGTGCCGAATGGCTCTAGAATCTACGCGAAGAGGTTGCCATGGACATAGATGACGACGAGGACGGGACTCAACAGCCCCGACGAGTAGCTGACTACGGGATTGAGGTCGACTTTGCACAGCTCGATGATGAAGACCGCGAGGTGTGCTGTCTCTGCCGCGCTGGTATCGGCTGTCTTGCTCACCTGTCGCAGGACGGCTCTGCCAATTCTTTGGCGGAATTCGACGCCGCGATTACCAAAATCACAGAGGAGATCGAGAAGATGGCGCCGAACATGAAGGCGATTGACCGGTTGGAGGACGTTGAGGCCAAGCTGGTCGACACGGAACGCGAGGCAGACCAGGCTCGCAAAGAATCCAAGTCTGCGCGGGACGAGTTCAACGACGTCAAGCGCCGCCGATGCGAGCTGTTCAACAAAGCCTATAACCATATCTCGGATCACATCGACCAAGTGTACAAAGACTTGACGAAAGGGAAGGCAGCACCGATGGGCGGAGTCGCATATCTGAGTTTAGAGGATAACGAGGTACGTATATCTATGTCTGGACCAGAGATTTGTTTTAAGCACGAGCCAGGAACCGTATCTGGGGGGTCTCAAATACCACGCGATGCCACCAATGAAGCGCTTCCGAGACATGGAGCAGCTGTCTGGTGGAGAGAAGACGATTGCGGCACTGGCGCTGCTGTTTGCCATCCACAGCTACCAGCCTGCGCCGTTTTTCGTGCTGGACGAAGTAGACGCTGCCCTGGACAACACGAACGTGGCCAAGATCGCGAACTACATCACCAGCCATGCCTCAGACGCGTTCCAGTTCATCGTCATCAGTCTAAAGGGATCTTTATACGAGCGGGGCAACTCGTTGGTCGGGATCTACCGTGACCAGGATGTGAACAGCTCGAGGACGTTGACGCTCGATGTGTGTGTTCCATGTACATGGTGCGACTTGTGCTGACCAACCACCCAGCTTACGCAATATGATTAAGTGCCCCCCATGCTTTCTTGCTGCTTTGCTGCTTTTTGTTGTACTTGTACTGTAATCACTACATTCCGTGGGTACCTAGACCCCGAAGGAGACTAGGAAACTAGTCACCCATAACCCCTTGAGCGTGACTACGCATGTAGACATCATAGTGATTACCGGTGGCTACATGTGACCAAGTGGGGTCGAGAGAGATCGGTCACTGATCGGCCATCATTCAGTCTCGGCTAGTCCCCTCTCGCTCCCACGGCACTCTCTGAGCGCAATTTCGGGCCTGTCCCACCTCTCCCGCCATTGTGGACATTCTTAGATACTACAAATTTTATAGAGAGCATGAATGCATTATTAAAACCGCTTGTATTTACTGTTACATGTCTACCGCCCATTGCGTATGAGGACCAGGGACGGAAAAAGCTAAAATGACATGGTTGCCTGTTTTGAAAACTCGCACACGCACACGGTCCCTTCACACTGGCACCAGCTTGACAACGAGAATGGAGATTTTTGAGATGGCTCAACAACTGCATTCACTGACTAGTACAGTGTGGATGAAGGAAAAGTATGGAGGAGTCAAAAGGGTGGACTGGCGGCAACGTCTCTGGTAGGCACCAGTAGCAGCCAGTAGCCCCAGGGCCGACCGGTTCCGGAATAGTGACTACACACGGGTGACTACTCAAAAAGGCACAGCTCGGTAGCCGGCGACCCAAATTAGGGACTAGCGCCGAAGTCCCTGATGGTCTAGGCGCCTCGGCTCTTGTCGGACTTGTCTCGGACATTGATCCCCCGATCTAGACCCGTCAGGGTCTAGGTACCCACGGAATGTAGTGAATGCTCTAGTAGAATGTAGCGTTTGCTGTTCCAGACCATACGCGATGCTACTTATCCCGCAAAGATCATTTTTCTGTCAGGTAACAAGCCATTCATCGACGGAACATTCGAAAGGGGTGTTACTACACTTTAAAATGCCACACTTCACTATGCTCAATAGACAGCCACTTCAATCTCACTGAAAAAGGAAATCTCCGCTTCTCGATCACTCCTTCGTTGATACATGTCACAAGCCAACACGATACACATTAAAGTACACCTACTTATTTGGAGCGTAGATCAGAATATGTACAATTACCATGGCAAGATAAATGCGAGTGAATATGCAGGCTGAATGATATATATGCAGGGAAAGCAGTGAATCAAGTGATGTGTATATTGCCGGCAGGACTGGCTGGGATCAGGATGCGAGACTGCGCCACATGCCGGAATCAGGCAGCTCGTTGCGAGCCTGGAGGATCTTCAATGCCAATTGACGGCCGCTCCCGTCATCCGCGCCAAGCTCCGTGTCCAGAGTCATGTCATTTGGATGTGGCGAGAGCGTGCTGTCAGGCACAACGACGTTGACGGGAGCCGGAGCGGGAAGAAGGCCGTCCTCGTCCTCGTCGTCCGTGGCGAAATCCAAGGCACCAGGGTCGATCCCTCGGATCATGTCTCGTTCGATGTAGAGCTGCTTCCGCACAGAGCTTGACGGGATATGCGTGTCTTCTTGCAGCCGGGGATCTGAGGGACCTGGTGGTCGGTACGAAGCAAGGCTCAGCACCGGATGTGACTGCGTCAGAGAGCGCATGGCGATAGGCATTGATCCGGGGAGTCCTTTAGCGCGTTCAGTAACTTGACAGATGGGAAAACATGCTATGCAACTGACCATTCGCCACTGGGGGAGCCGCAGCCTCAACATCAGCATCGATCTGATCATCCCCCGGTGCTCGCCCTCGTGTGACGAATGACTTCCAGGTCACGCCGTTTTTCGACCAGCCTCGCCGATGGCTGGGAAGGCTGGCACCGACCATTTTCCGGATCTCCAGATCACGCGAGTCGTACACCTCCATCTCTGGCACTTGGTCGTCCTCCTCTGACGGCTCCTCGTGAAGCTCTTCGTCATTTGATGGCTCAGTTGACCATATCTTGTTTATTGTCGAAGGTATCGGCATAGATGCCGAGCGTAGAGCCGCAAAAGACTGCGGAAGGCCCAACGGATCGTCTGACACTTTCCGCCGGGAGGCTCTGATTTGCTGCGCTCGTGGCTGTTCTGGTTCGACCAATTTGATGGCGAGGTGTTCAGCATCAGCTTGCTGGCCATCGTCGTCCGTCTCCAAATCGAAAACCATCTCTGCGATGCATTTAACACTGAGTTCTTGGACGAAGCACAGGCACACACACCTTCAGATTCATTCTGCGCCAATCGTTTCTCCTCCTCAATCTCGGCCTTCACCTCCCGCTTGATGGTAACGACCGCTGGTTGAGAGTCGAACGTGACCACCTTCCGCTTCCCCTTGTCCTTTGTTGGCGATGGTTCTTGCGGTTTTTCAGTCGTGCCATTTGTGCCGTTCACTTTACTGGGGCCAGCCTGGGGGGTGGTTCCACAACTGGCGGTGCATGAGTGGCTTCAGCTACTGCGCGAGCAGCCTGCATCCGGGCCATATCCTCTTCCAGGTTCTGAAAGTACCGATAACTGGCCACTGTATTGATCTCCTCGTCCATCTGCCTCCGGAACTGGATCACGGAAGAACCCTCAAACGGCCTCGGAGGCACATGAGGCGATCCAGCTAGCGTGGGAGAACTCCCTGTCAACGTCCGGCTCGAACCAGAGTGTGCTGAGGGCGGTCGGATCGGGGTAGCCGGTGCTGCACGTGGCAGATGCTGCCCTGCACGCGTCAACAAAGAGGAGGCAATCGCAACGGGGGGAGATGAGCGTGTGGGGGGGACGGGAAGCGGCTCAAAGTCGCGCGTGACAGATGATGCGGGTACGCTTATTGAGGTGGTGCGTGAGTTGTGGCCAGGGCCAGGCGAGCGCGGTGACCGAGGCGACACGACCCCTGCTGCCATGCCTAGACTTTCTGCCGCCTCTAATCCCTCGTGGAATTTGCGCCACAAGGCTTCGACTTGCGATCGCAACACCGCTTCGGTATGCGCCAGTTCCGCGGTCTTCGCGCGAACAAAATCAGCGATCTCCTGGTCGAGGGCCGCTCGACGGGCATCTGACTGTATTTTGGCGAGCGAAGCGAGATGAGAAAATACAGGGTGACTGGGCGTGAAGGGCGGTGGAAGGAAGAGATTGGTCAAGTGTGTCAGGTAAGACATCGGTGGGATTTCTTCCAGTGTCGGGGGCTCCACCGGTTTCGTGATAGTCGGAACGATCATAGAGAACAGCGGCGAGTAGGAAAGGGACGACTGGGCCTGTGCAATGGACTTTCCGGTCTGTAGGATATGAGATTCGTATCTTGAGTGGACAAAGACATCAACGACTCACCAAACATCGTCTGTGCACCTCGATCCAACCTGAAGACGATTTGAGAATATCTCGCTCGACCCAATCTTCCGCAGGTATCGAGGGCCCATCCTTGCTGTCCGCATCCAAAGAGACGACCTGATGAACGCGATACACCGATAGCTGACAGACAAGACAAGCCAACACCATATACCGCTCACGCCGATGGTGGGCGGCCAACATTCCACGCGTCTGTATCCGTAGCGTTACTTGCGGATGCGTCTGAGCGCCGAAGAGAACACGTCTTGAATATCAGATATTGCAAGAGCGAGGACAGGGACTGACGATGGATATCCCCTCATCACCAACATAGACCCGTGTAAACTCATTCTCCGTCGCGGCTGCTGCGGGTGGAGTCGAGTCTTGTGAGGCGGGCGGTGGCGAGGCGCGGTGTATCCGGACGTTGAGACACGCGCATGCGTATGCCGGTGAAGAGGCACCGGCCATATGGCGCCAGTCCAGGGAGCTACAGAAATGGAGTGTGTAGTCGAGAAGAAAGGGAGGTCGGAAAATTGGTCCGATCGAGTCAAACAAACAACTGGATCAACTCGACGAGGTGGTTTCTGGGTCGAGGTAAAAGTACTGCGCGCAGACTCGGGGCGCTCACTGTATCGCTGGGAGCTTCGGCCGTACTTATTTAATTTCGGGTTTTCAGAAGGCCGTTCATCTACACTGTAATTCTCCACTAAGCATCAGTCACGAGTGCCTGCCCTGCACATGACGGTCAGTGTGATGAGATCCTTTAGTCTCATTTTGCTCATTCGCAGACACCCTGACGCCGGAGAGACCGGGTGCAACACATTCCACGGGACGCCGTGACCCGGTTAGAGCGTGAGCATCGTGCTTACGAGCCGGTCAAAGCAGAAGGACTTGAATGTGGATATATGCTCCCACTGACAAGAAATGATATTAGTTATCTGTATACACAATGCAGTAGTCGGTAATGAGAACAGGCTTAAACGTCGTCGATTGAGCCTTGCTTTAAGACGTGTACGTGCCTGTAACTTAGTTAACGAAGCAACGTTACTCAGTTGTTGCACGCGAAGTCGGCGCGAACAACAGGAAGCAAAGGAAATACCCATGGGGAGCTTGTCCCATCGGACTGAAAGTCATCTTGGCAGTCTGGTAAGGAGGTTGTCGCCATGCACCTATTATATCGATGATCATCCGTTGGAGGTCGATCGTGACAAGGCGGGCATATCAAGACAGCGGAGTAGTGGAGTAACGATGCGATGTAAGGTTGGAACTAAAAGCCGAGTTGGCAGGCCTGGGTGCAGCAGCTATGATCCAGCCGGAGAAGAAACTGCGCATAGCAACTAAGCAAAAGACAAGAAGTAGGTGGCTGTGTTGCTAAACTTGTCTTCGTCCATGAACGGATTCGGCGGGGTGCGCCGCTTCCTGGCATCTGCCACGGGAGGGACTGGAGGGACTGCGTCTCCTCCTACCTCTGAGGCGCCGCTCAAGCCAGGTGCTCCAACATGGCCTCCGCCACTGCCGTCCTCGGGCTCCAACCCTCCCTCACCAATCACCTCGCCACTTCTTCTCAGGAAGGAAAAGCTGGAGGAGGCAGAGACCCCACGATCTCCCGTACGTTCCAGGTCCCAGTCCAAGCGGCCCCCACTCAGCGGATCGCCCAAACCATCATCTCCGTCGTCACTCTCCCGCATGTCCTCGCCGAACACGAGGCCTGTGAGATCTCGCACCGCGTCACAACCACCGGCTAACAGGCGCGACGAGCTTCTAATCAGTCTTCTCGCAAGTGAAGCTGTTGTAGATAGTCGGGATTTCGAGATCTTGAGCTCAGAGGAAGTTGAGGAACTAAAGAAGGTATGCTCGCATTCCGCAGAACCTGCATCGTCTAAAGGACTGCAGGAACAATTGTCTCTCATGACCCGTCAAGGCTCTTTGACCAAGAAAGTGACGCTTGAGACGAAGATCCGTGACGCAGCTCTCTCACTCAGTAAAGTCAATGCGTCTCACAAGACGGTGTCGAAACAATCAGAAGAGCAGCTGGAGGCATCGAACAAACGCGTCGCTGCTGTTCAGCTAGAGCTCCAGCGTATCACGGAACGTACAAATGAAGTCAACCGCCGTCTGCTCGAACACCGTGCTGGCGTGCTCAGTTACTCTGTGCGCTCCATGGAACGCAAGAACGACTCCACGCATAACGACTCTGGATACACGACGCCTCATCACAGCCCGAGCGGATCGACCGTCACTCGTTTCGACGGCGCACACTTCTTCGCCGGACACGAGAGCAGCGTGATTCCCAATAGCAACATTAGCAAGATAGTTCCTGCGGCAGCCGTCATGGAGCTCGAGGAGAAGCTCACCCGTGCTACTGAGGCACTTGCCGCTTCTAGTGCGAAACAGGCTGAGCTCGTTCGTGACCTTGCTGCCGCCCGTGCAGAAAAGGAAGCTGCCGAGGAAGTTGCTCGTGCCGAAGCAGACCGAGCTACGGAGGCCAATCGGGCTCGGGAAGCTGCGCTCGCAGAAACAGATATTGCTGGCGCCGAGGAACTGCTACGCGCTCAGGAAACCATCGCCGCCCTGGAAGCGGCCCGCCCGGATGTTGATGCATTGATCAAAGCAGAGAGGGCAAGAGCGGATCAAGAGCGGGCAGAGTTGGTTCGAGGGTTCGACGAGGAGAGGGAGTCACTGACACAAGAGAGGAATGCTGTCGAAGAAGAACGGCTGGAAGACCTCGCCCGTCTGCAGGAAGAATCGGATCGAATTCGAGCCGAGGATACCGCTGCTTTGAAACTTCTGCAAACAGAGCTGGACGACAGTACGGCTGCACTTCAGGCGCTGATCGCGACACATAGCATTCCACTTTATGCACGAAACCCTTCGATTACGGCATTGGTGACTACGATTGGAACACATGTGCAGGGTCTAGCCGCCAATGCTGACAGTCATGCGTCTGCGCAAGCAGAATGGGACACTGTTCGGCGCAAGCTCGAGGAAGATGTACGCGCTGGTTGGGACAAGCGAGAAGCCTTGTCACGAGACATTGAAGAGGCCAGGAGAGAGCGAGAAGAGGCACGGAACGAGTTGAGGGCAATGGAATTGCGTGTCAAGGTACGAAAACAGTACATTCCTCGAGTTGGTCCACTGAAATGTATCTAGACTGATGTGCCGTCACTATCGCCCCCGGCCCAAGTGGAGACTGCGGACAACAAAGAAATCATAGCTTTGCTGCAGCCCATTTGGGCTATCCTTCCATCTCCTGAGGCACGGGCAGCTAAATTTTCCCAACAACGTGCTTTCCGGGCTGGCTCCGGGCCAACGTCGCCGACGAATAGTTCTCCGAACAGCCCAAATCCTCCGGGATCCCTTTCGGAGCTGGACGTACGGGCTCTGAAATCATTGTATGATCCGCGAGCACCGCCGAGTCCAAACCCTTCCGTAGGAGGCACATTCACTTTTGTAGCATTCGCCGCGCGAGTGCAGGCTCTCATTGCGGACGACCGATCTTTGATCGAGAGACTCATCCGATTCGCGCAGGCACATGATCTGTTGAAGAAGAACGCAGAGCGCGCCCAGAAACTTGCGCAAGAGGGCAATCTTGCCTTGGAGACGTACCAGAAACAGGTCCGCACACTCGAGGAGCGCAATATGGATTTGACTACCAAAGTTTCCGCCTTGTGAGTGCCTTTGTTATCAGATCCTAGTTACAACTTGATGAACTCGATCCATTACTCCCAGGCAAAGTGAAGTCACCGAGTTGGAGAACAACGTCGAGCGGGTCTTGAGCGAGAAGCGGGATGTGGAAGCGAGTGCAGCTGATCAGGCAGCCACTTGCATCCAATTGACGGAAGCCAACAATGCGCTTAGCGCTAAGACCCTTGCTCTCGCTGAGGAGGCTGCAGCTGCACCAGAAGCGGTCCGTCGGCAACTCGAGGGGCAGTTGACCGAGGTGCGAGCTGCCCTGGAAGCAGCTCGAACGGAGGTCGATGCTGTGAGGAATGCGGGGTCCGGCCAGCAGATGGCTCTGATGGAAGAGCTCAACAATCTGCAGATGGAGAACGACAAACTGCGTGACCAGGTACGGTCGATCAAGAAGTAGCCGTGATTAGTCGCGAATGCCAGTGTTTATCTGTGCATTGCTATCCTAGCACTTTAATATCATACTTCGTCTGGAATGTGAGCATTCGGATGAGTACTAGCAGTCTTTTTCTTTCCAACGGATCAAACAGACACGGCAAGGAGCGGGGATATTCTATTAGACTGAAGGTCGTGTATTACAAGAATAAATGATGGCATGGCATCTAATTTTGGGCCTGTGCCTCAGCCAGGCAGCGAGAACACTCGCAGGGGAACTTCCATCCCCGGGCAATCTCTTTCCTCCGCCGCAGACGGCAGTCGCTGGCGCTTTCGTCCGCCTTCTGAGTGACATCGACATACGCAACGCTGAGCACATCGCCCTTCTTGAGGTCTTTGGCTGCGACTAAGTGCAGCTCGGACGTTCCGTTCGGGAACGTGGCTCGCGCGTTGGGCTCACAGGAGTGCGGCAAGTACGTCGATATCGAGTAGAGTGCTGTGCCAGTCTGACGCTCTGTGCCAGCTGCCGTGCGCGTGATCTCGGTGTTTTCGGGCCGATGCGTCGACGCCGGCTGCGCAGACGTCAGGAAGACACAAATGGGGATTATGAACAGAAACCCACTCGATCTTCTCTTCCCTCGCCGAAAGTGACCCCGAAGGCGTTGAACGCGAGCTTCCCGCACAGGGACTTGTGTCCGTCCTGAGGGAGAAATGCCTCCAGCCCCGGAAGTGTGTTGCGCATGAGATTGACCAACAAGCCGAACTCCTCCTCGGACGGCTCCCCCTTGCCGGTGGTCCAGCGCTCGACGTAGTCTTCGATGGCGTACTTCTGCGCGCCGTCCGCTTGGGCATAGTCGTCCTCCGCGTGCGGTTGCCCGGCAGCAGTCAGCTGCCGCGCGATGAACTTGGCGACAAGTGAGGAAACAGCTTTCTGGTCTTTGTTCAGGTACGCGGCAAACTTGGACTGCGCTTCGCGGCGCGCCTCGAGCCCCTCTGGTGTGGGGGCAAGCTGGGCGAACTCGGGAACTCCAGGGATCGGTGGGTCGACGGTGAAGAGGAATGAATGCCACTGGGACTTGGCCGCATTTTGACACTTTGTAGAGCAGAAGAGAGCTTTGTCACCAGCGGCAGATGTCAATGAAACCGGGTCACTGAGCTCTTTGAAGCATTGGAAGCAGTGCGTCCCAGCAGCTTGCAGATCGAAATCCAATGACGTCAACATCGGATGTTCCTGCACCCTTGAGGCCAACATAATCGCGACGTGAACCATGTAGCTCACCGTGTAGATTATCTGCCCCGCTTCAATATCTTCATTCAGCACAAGCACTTTGACAGGTCCAGCCGACGGAAGCTTCTCATCGCGCGGCTGGATAGACACATGCGTCGACTTTGGCGGGAAACTGGCGTAGAACGCTGGAGAGCTGGATCGAAACACGGCGACCATCTAGACAAAGGCAGGCGCACCTTCGATCATGGGCACGATCTAAGCAAGAAAGCAATTCCCCAAAAGTGGATGTATTAGAACAGTTCAAGCAGCATATATGGATGATGGGGAGGATGTATATCGGGGCAGTGGCTACGGTTTTTGTGGCTTACGGAGCAGGATGCCCAGGATCGGTGACTCGGTCCCAGTCCTGTGATGACGTCTCGGACGCCGCCCGGACAGGGCTCACATCCTCCGTATCGTCGATGCCCAAGTCTTGTGTAGAAGAACTCACGTCAAGGTTTACAAGGCGGAGCACGAGCTGGAGGAGGCATCAGCGAACAATGGCCGGTGCGATCTCAGCATGTGCACGAACCTTGACGACTGCTTCAGGGACTGTCTTTTGGTAGATCCCGAGCAGTTCGGAGGGAGACGGATACACGGTCAGCGCCCGGTAGAATGCTAATGCGGCAGGTAGGTAGAAAGCTTCGCCTGCAGAAATGCATGAGGCGTCGGAGGGGATAAGCTAACGACAGGGGAGCGTACCGGTAACCGAAAGCTGCTCTCCCATCGAAATCTGCTCCATAAAGTGAGCCTCTTGGGCCTCCCGGGTGGCAGGTGGAGGCTGGCTCTTGATTGACTTCAATGCCTCCGCAAGCTGAGCGTCCGTAACATAAGCAGCCGCTTCCGCAGCCTGTTTAGACTGTGCGAGGGACTTGTCCACGCGCTTCTTTTGCTTCTCTGCAGATGAGAGCGCTGAGAACACGGCGCGGTAGTGGGGGCCCAAAGTGACCTACTCAGAGTCTTGCGGAATGCGGCGTCAGTTCGACGTTTGTAGTCAAAGTACGCGGCATATGCCACCAGACCGCAGACCGAGAGGCCAGCAATAGTGAGGGCGGTTGTCCGTGAGCTCATGCTGGTTGAATGCAAGCAAAAAACGTCATTCCAGCAACACGTGTAAACTTGATTACTCAGCAGTGTCCCGTTGTCAAATGAACCCAGGTAGAGCAAGGGTAGACAAAGTTTGGCGGTCTTTACTGATTCGCAGCATAAGGAAAGTCTAAGTAAATGGATATGCACGCGAAACTATGATTTTACAGTGATACACAAAGATAGAAATCGACATCAGCTTAAACAGCATTGTTTTCGACAAGTTTGCCACAGATGATGTATTTGTTCGAGAAATGCTCGATCCAGCCTGAAGCAGTGGTCAGCAAGGACTTTAAAAGTTTATACCATGGAGCCTGCCTTTCATGTTGTCACTAAGGAGGGTAAAAAATTGAAGTAAATAATCAGTGTTTACAAGGAGCACGAGGCTGCGCACATTTCATCTTGCTGAAGATCATCCAGCTTGTCCAGGGGCTGGTCAACTGGTGTCAGAATTTCTGGAAGCCCGGCGCGATCAGTGGATCCGGTGAAGAACAGACCGACAGTCACGCACCGGCGTCGAATGACTGCTTCGCCATCCCCCGGGACGCGTCCCGGCCTGCGAAGTTTCCGTACATTGAATCTGCAGGGATGATGCACCGCCTCAGTGCTCGACTCGACAAAGCTGGAGGTAGGTTGAGGGCTGCGCACCGGGACCGTAGAAGTTGCGCCCCGCAGTCACGTCGAACACGATCCCGTTTATGGCCAGGAGGATTCGCCCTCCATCCCTTCCACTGAAGGGCTCTAGCGACTTCGGAGTGTACGTTTTGAACAGCACCGTCGGTGGGTGGGACTTGGGTAACCACGAGTACCCGGCTTTGAATTCGTTCGGGATCTGCTTTGAGCGAGAGACACTGGGATAGACGATCTTCTGCACAGTATATAGGATGAAGACGAAAAGTGCGGTGTTGACCGGAGTCCCGAGCTGCAGAGTAAAGGCCATGGTGGTTGTAAGAGACTTGGATTGTTGGTCAGGGCATATGATGTAATCGGGCCTTTACACACCATGATCTTGACCAGTGACCACTACTTACAGCCGCACTCTTCATCCGATGACGACAGAGACGACCAGGAACTCGATTGCGAGCTCAGCAGAGTCTGAACTCCCAGAGTACTTGCGTGCCTTCCTTGCCAGCGCAGCATATTTCAAACCAGCTGTACCAGCTATCTTGGGTCCAATCTCTCTCAACCGCCGCGCTACACTCGCGTCCGTCGGCCACAGATCCCTCTCTCTTACTCGTTCACCCCAGGCGATGACCTGAACACGATGATGATGATGCCCCCGGAGGAATCCGACGACCGAGGGCAATACCGTGTCTCCGTATCACTGAACCTGAACCCTTTTGTCCCTTTCTCCTACCGAACAACTGTCCACCGTGTCGAGGAAGCACACGAGTCTTTCATCGGGGACTTCGAGTGAGATCTTCCGTCCAAAATTGCGATCCTTACCTAACCTCTGGTAGGCTATCTCCAAATCAGCGTCGTGCCATCCTAACAATAGGCGACACGACTGCACGTCTTTCCGACGTGATGTACGCTACAGCTTCCGTATGTAATTTTCTCCAGGGGCCGCCTCACTTACAATTGTCTTGTGAACAGAGACATTGGTTGTGGAATTGGGAGGGCGTCGGTCTTCGATGGGACTGTCGTGTGACTCTAGAAGACGGTTCTCCGATGTGTATTGTGAGCAGGACTCCGCTATCTCCAGGATATACTGATTATAGTACTCGAAGTGCTACACGAGAGCGGAGTCTCCGGCCCAGCTGGCGACATTCGTTCCGCCCCCATTGGACGCCCCTCCTCCATTGCCGCACGCTGTGCTCACCATTTTCCCAGACGGACACCATTCTTTCGATCACATTTTGCTTTCTGCGCTCATCGTTCAGCGTAAACTAGCACTCGACTATTGAATAGCAGCATATCAGGGCACAATGGAATGATTCCGCGGAAGTAAATGACCGCATAAATTGCATGAATCCGATTCAGATATATGTGCGCAGTCATGATCACCATTTGATCGGCTTATTGTCCATGCATGGTCTCGGTCGTTGATCTCGTGTCTACTGTGGTATCATACGTCGGGTATCCTTCTCTCTCTCGGAAAACAAAGACTTTGGACAGTAAGAACTGTACCTGTAAAGCGCCTAAGGCTCTTGTCGCAGCACCTCCAAGAAGCTCGAGACCATGTCGCTATTGGAATACAAGTCCCTGGTTCTCCCACAATAGTGCACAGATCCAACTTGGGATCCAACAATTGGCGGCGGACATTTCCTAATTAGGGAAGGATGACCCGAGCCACCGTATGTGCCTTCCTCTAACTCCCTCAATACTGTCTTTCGCCGTGCTTGAACCAAATTTCAGAGCATATGCTTCTTGCGACGATGGATTTGCACTCAGAAGCTCACTTGCAGATGCAGGATCTCCCGCGTTGACTTACCTAGTGAGGCACCGGGTAATTGTGTGGGGATGGCCACTTTCACAATTGGAGATTCTCGAATCGGGATGTGAACTACTTGTGACAATTGTGAACTCTGTGAGAGTTTCTACTCGGATCACTCCTCCACAATACAATGACTGGAGACACTAATTGTATTGGGATCGCATAAATCGCAGGTCAGAGATCTCGAGAGCGTTATCCTCAAAGAGATACTAGACCGCGCAGCCACACTCATTGAACCTTGTACATCCCCCTCGTCGCCATGCCATCCACAACGCGCCCCATATCCACCAACTTCTCTCTTCCCCGCACTCTCGGCCGACCATCATCATTCCCGCCGATCTCCTCTGCTTCGCTTGTCGCGGCGTGCCCTGAACTGTGCGAAACACCGTTGGAGATAATCAGGGATAATCTGCTGGCCACCACTCCCGAGTACGTCGTCGCCTACATCAACTATCTCGTCATTGACCGAATGTCACAGAATGCTCGCTGGCACTTCGTGTCTCTCATCTGCGCATTTGCCCTGTACAATATCTCGTCATGAGCTGCTGAGTGTCATGACGGTCCCCCTCCTGCCTCTGCAACACCGCTTGCGGCCGCTGTATCCGACGCATATTCTGGCCATCTCCGGCCCACCGTCGTCTCACTCTTCTGACAAGCACCACATCTTTCCTGTGCACGGGCTTGTCTTGGCCGCCCATTGCTCGAAGCTACCGCCGCTCCCGTCCCCCGGGATCCGGGGCATCGGAGCGGTAAACCTGCCTGTCCTCCCGCTCGCTCTTCCATCTGCGCCGGCGTTCTCGATCCTGCTCGCGTTCATGTACACGCACCGACTGGACGCTGTTCTCGTCGCGCTACTACCCATCCCGCCGCAGCTGCCGTTCCTCCGGAAGGGCGGGCTCACTCACAAGGCGGTCTGTGCGGCGTTGCACGCGAGCTCGGCCGGCGAACGCCAGCAGCTTGCGGCACACCTGTTTTCCGTCTCCGGGGGGAGCATCCAGACGCTCATGACACACGTCGCCCACGTCAAAGAGCTCTGGCAGGACATGGTTGCGTTGGGAATCGAGGACCCCGCGCTCTGGGACACCATCGAGCTCGCGTATCAGATCGTGCTCGGAGCCCTCAACCTCGCCTTAAAATAGTATCTTATTCGATAATGCGAGCTTTGGTTCGTCATAAACGTTATCTATTGCCGCTGGACGCGCCTCTTGTATCCATAGTGGGTTTGTAGATTACGGCATTGTAATATTGAACAGTTAAATGTATCGCTCTGAATTCGAGATCTTGCTGGCAAAAACATCTTCGACTCGTAGGGGGACATCTCTCCGAGTCTGCTTAGGAGAGAGTACCAAAGCTGCATCCGGTTGTGTTCTGAGTAGGACGATTTCATTGTGCTGGTTGTCTTGGATGAGAAGATGCAGAATGACCTTGCTCGGGGTCACCCGGCTTGACATTGAGGTTGAGAAGAAACTTCTCTCGAACCAGAACTAGACATTCGCTAAATACCAGTTTTTTTTTATTCCGATTCGATTTGTGGAAGGGCATCCACCGGCGAAGGCTCAGTCATGAATCAAGCAAATTTAATGTTGGCAAACGGGCAGTCGGTATGTGACTAGATTACTGGCGCGATCTAAATGAGGAGCAGTCAGGGAGGGACGGGGGGCTCATCCGTTGTATCACCTCAGTTACCACCGCCATTACGCGGTATAGACCCCGCAGGGGTGCAGGGGCAGCTGACCATGCTGGAGGCAGGGGGATGTGTGGGGGTCAGGAGGGGGTGCCCATACATACCATGTAATTTGTCCACAAGAGCGGGCATATGGGTAAGAAAAACACAATCACGTGAGGTACCAAATGGGTGGGATGGCGGGGAAGTCACGTGCTGCGCCATATGAGATTTTTTTAAATTTTGGCGGGGTCGCTACAGGCTCATATCCTATCTCTGGGCAGACGGCCGAGTTTATACAAGTTTTTCAAGTTGGAGAAAGAGAGAGAAAAGGGGAGAGATTGTTAGGATCAACCTGGTATATAGTGTTAGCGGAGATTCTGGTCCGGGTCTGGGACTTGGATCAACTCCTATGTATGGTCACTATATCTCCCATTTTTGGTCACATTCGCACCTCAGTTGTCTTTTCCATTGACCAACTGAGGTGCAAACATTCCCTTTCCAAGTTCACCCATATACTTACTTACGTACCTGAGACTAATTACTTTGTCTCATCTACAGGTACTAATAAAGAGTCATCTTTTCCATTGACCAACTGAGACTAATTACTTTGCCTTGTCTACATATAGAACTATCATGAGCTCAAATCTACATGTGCAAAGTTTCCCCCTTCTACGTCAGATCAAATGTATTCAATCTAGTGTTGTTCCGGGTCAGGTCAAGACCCGAGACCCGACCCAGTTTTCAGGTCGGGTCGGGTCAGGTCTCAGGTTGGGTCAACCAAAATTGCCCGACCCAACCCGGTTTGCGCCATCAAAATCTCGATTGGCAGCTAGGGAAGCTGATCCCAGGCTGCCAAAGATCATTACATGCTTCTACAGGTCGATTCCCAACTTCCCCGCACCATCCCCACCCCTCCTTTGTTGTTGCTGTCGCTGACCCGAAAAGTGGGTTGGGTCGGGTCTGTGGCTATGCGACCCGACCCAAAACCGGGTTGACCTGACCTGACCCGACCCAACCTGAACAACACTGATTTCAATCACATATTTGAATGGGGAATTAAACAAGTTGGGATTGAAACTGACCACAATCTCATATGGATGATGAAATCAATGGCAGTGGCCTTCACAATTGGACATGGAAGATGGGCATGGCCTACGTACCTGATTAACAACAAACTCCTAGCAGAGTACATCCAACAGGCAGGACTGGAACTACAAACAAAGATGGAAAAAATGACAAAAAATGACAAAAAATAACTGGACCCCATCAAATAACCCACAGACCAAATGGGCACTGTTCAAGAAAAAAATGAACAAAAAAGCATGAGAATGGTCAAAAGCCATGGCTCCAGTGATCGTCCAAGAGACAACAAAACTCCAACTCCAACTCGAGCAAGTGCTTGCAGACAAATAATGCCAGAGGACAAAAAACACCTGAACGCAGCAATTATCAGCAAAAGCTGGCTCAGCTATAGAAGAAACAATACCGCTTCTTTTGCCTGAATGTGCAAATCCAAAACAGACTCCATGGTGAGATAATAGGCCATTACTGGACAAAAGTCAACAAACTGAATAAGCCAAGAGACATCATTCTGCAACAGGAAGAACCTGAACCTATACCACAGATGAACAAAATGCCATGCTCCAAAAACAAACAACACGTGAAAACATCCAAAAAGCATTAAAATGTTCAGCCAACTTCAAAGCCCCTGGCCTAGACAGAATCCCATATGAACTCTGGGGGGTCCCCAACGACAGATACCACACAGCAGAATGCATTGAGAAGCCCTCATTTGACATCCTAGAGATACTAAGGAAAGTATACAATGACATTGAATGCCATGGGATGGTACAAGGAACAAACTTTGCAGAAAGCTGGATTGTCATAGTTCGATCACTTTTTCATCTTTCCATTGACAATCTTATCTGATCTCAACATGGGTTATCTTATCACAGATCATGGCATCACACGGTCTGGACTAGGGGCTCAGGGGGGTTATCTCTATCAATGCAAGGCTGCGCAACATATGCTCCAGAAGGTTCTACCATGACCCATAACCAGCGCTCCATGTGGTACATAGTCTTATGACTCATTAGTTGTAGATATGACTCAGACTGGATTTGGGTATAAATACTGTAGCTATTTTGTTGTATTCTCCAGTCTTCGAATTCACTCCTCTTTCCAACATTATTCCTTGTTGATTGTCACATGGATGTGCCCACTATACAAAAAGAACAACAAAACAAATATAGCAAACTATAGACCAATCTCCTTGCTCAACATGGACAGCAAAATATTCACCAAGGTGCTGTCCATCAAGCTAGTGGATGTGGCACCTGAACTTATACACCCAAATGAGGCTGGATTTGTAAAGGCAAGACAAATCAAAGACCAAATTTGGCTGACAAAATGGATCATTGAACTGGCCAAAGTCACTGAATAGAATGGGGTAATTGTTGCACTTGACCAAGAAAAGGCCTATGATCAAATCAAACATGACTACCTGTGGAAGATGCTACAGAGCCACAGAATACCAGAAGAATCCATAAATACTGTCAAAAGCTTATATAGCAATGCACATACATATGTGATCGTAAACGGTGAGAACAGCCAAAACCCCTTCTGAGTAACAAGGGGAGTAAGACATGGGGATCCACTATCCTGCCTTCTGTTTAACCTAGCAATTGAGCCACTAGCAGAAGCGCTGAGGCAATCAGACCTGACAGGAATAAAGATCACTGTTAACAAAATCAATAGATTATATTTGGATAATCATGCAGTTGTGATTATAAAATCTTATTGACACAAGAGCGAGGTTTATTGGGACTCTTATATAATGGGTCCAATATCCGGTAGTTGTGAATTGTTGAATATTGTTGATCAAATATCATCTGTCAAGATGGATGTTGTGATACACATCTATGACTCCATCACGTGTCATCTAGAGTCACATCGACTTGTCCTAAATAAACACAAACAGCCCCCTGTATCATATATAAGGAGGGTTCTATTACTCTTTAATACAAGTCTCTTGACTACTCTTGCATAGTGCCCACACTAAGCTCTCAACTCACACAGGTGGGTTGCTAGATGCTCTCCCCAGTGCTCAACAAATATACCAACAATTAGAGTACTCTAGTATTCACAGATTTAGCAAAATGTGAACATAGAATAATGTATCAATAAACTACTGGTTGAGCAACACAGTAGATGTAATTGATAAGTGTTATGAAGCTTGTAAGCTTCAAGGGCAAGTCAGAGTGTGGATAACAGATGAGATTTCAAAGGTAAGATGCCCCTCTACTAAGAGGGTCAATCGTTTATATAATTTAAACTAAAAGGCTGTGTACATAGCATATAACTGCGCTCTGTAGTAAATATCAGAAAAGCTATGTATACAGCAAGGCAGTGAAAGGCTATGCAAGTGAAATCATGTAACTAAGAGTTTTGATCCATTGATCACTAAGAAGCACTTGGTCAATCAACATGTACAATCAATTATAAATTGTAAATGTCTATAATCCATGACAATCACAGGGGTACAAGAAAGACTCATCACTACACTCTTTGCCGATGACACAATGGTATATCTAGACTAGCAAGTGTGACAATCAATGTCAGGGGACGCCGCGCTCCTTGGGCACGTGACCATGCACGTGACCCACTGCGCCCTCTCTGCCGACCCGTGCCTGCTCACCTGTCGATCACCCAGCCTCCTCCTCCTCCTCCGATCCTCATCTCCATCCATGCCGACATCCGCCCTCTCCCTCCTTCTCCCGGCCATCTCCCTCAAATCCCCGCAAGCGGTCTAGCCAAGCCCGATTCCTTGCACCAGGGAGTGCTACTGCCGTACGCACTCCTCCCCCTTCACTTCGGCCTTCTCCCCGCGGATGTGGTCTACTGCCGTACAGGCTCGTACCAGATGCCCTTGCGCTCATCCGCACCACCCCTCTTCCCAGTCGGGCATTGGTCCTCGCCTCCGATGTCTCCACTGGCCGGCCCGGCACTGGCCTGGCCACTGGGCTCCTCCAGTGTGGCCTTCCACTGTTGGTGTCTCAGGAGCTGGCCATCACTGGCCCCTCTGAGCCACTCACTATCTTATCTGGGTTTGTCATTATCTACTTGTCATCTGCCATTGTTCCATGGCAGTGATATCCCATCATCATCGGTCACTTGTCACAGCTGACTATATAGTGTGACACCTGGGCACATGGATCCTTGAACCGTTCTCTAAGGATCCCCCTCTGTGCTCAGGTGAGTAGTATACCTCCCTTGTATTTGATAGTCTCTAAGGATCCCCCTCTGTGCTCAGACTCATGTGAGGTTGTTGTGTGCTGTGTGCTCTCTTCCTTCGGGCTGGCAGGAGTTGCCCTTACAGCAGAACGGTTCCACCCCATTGGACTCCACCCAGCTGAGCGTCAGGACAGTGGCAGTCTATGGCGCCCTGTTGCTGCGCACTGGTGTGGCCTCCAAGCCGGCTGGCGGCTAGTGGTTTTGTAATTGGTGTGTCCCTGTCGAGTCCCTGGTAGTGTTAACTGGTCCACTCCATACATCGCATACGCATCACCCACGAACCCCCGGTCATCCCCCCCCTCCTCTTCCTCCCCCCTCATCTCCCTGGCCTACTGCCGTCGAGGCTCGTGCCATCCGACTCCGACCTCCTCCCCTCTCGTTCCCCTCCTGGATTTGGGACTTGGCCCCCCTCTCTCTCCCCCCTCCTGGCTGGATGTTGGTTCTGTGGATTGGTGGATTTGGATGGCTGAGCTGGGTTGGATGAGTTGGTGGTGGGATGACTGTCATATGTGCCCTGGTCTCTGGTTGGGTCCTTGTGCCCTAGATATGTGATTCTGCTCCTCTCCTATGCTGCTGAACACATTCTACCCAACCTGCTCTACTCCCCCTCCCCCATGGGCACCTCTGTGAAGCTGGACCCCCTGGTCTTGTGTTCCCTGCCTTCCCACCTGCCTCTACCCCTCTCCACCTCCTAGCTGGCTGCAGCCCTGCTCTGCCTGGGTGCCCTCTGTGTGCCCTCTCTCCATCCCTCCCATGGACTCCCCTCCCCCTGCCCCCTGCCAGCCCCACTCCCCCAGAGCATTTTCGAGTTTTTGGGGCAGTGGCAGTGCTCGGGTTTCCCACGCTGTCAAAAACCCGGCCATCCTCGGGCTTGCTGGCAGTGGCAGTGTCTAGTCACCTGGCTGTTCTCTCAGCTGACCCCCATCACCCCTGCCCTCTGTGGCAGTGCCCCGCTCCCTGCGCAGCCACCCCGCTTCCCGCCCTCTGCACAGCCACCTGCCTCTCCCCTTTGGCAGAGTTTGGTCCGCTCTCTGCTCCTGTGACCTCATGGCTGTGCTCTGGATCCCCACACTGCCACCTGTCTCCAGTGGCAGTGCACTGGCATAGCCACAGTGACAGCCCATTGCCTTTGAGGCAGTCTGCTGTCTTGTGTAGCCACACTGTTGGTGCTCTGCCCCTAGGGCAGTCTGCCACTCTGTGAGCTGCTGCTGTGTGCTGTGTCATGTGCAGGGAGTCATGTGATGTGTGGCTGCGCTATGTCACATGCATATCACGTGACCGTCCTTTCAGTCATGTGACCGACATGTCACGTGATCTGTGGCTGCGTCCCAGGCACCATTTCTGCTGCGCTTTTTCGTGGCTGTGATGGGACCCTAGGCTTGGGTTCCTCTGTGATGTGATGGATCTGGCATTGCCTGCTCATAGCTGCCGCTCTCTGCTGGGTCTGGGTCTTTCCTCATCGTGCGCTGGGCCATCCGGCCTCCTCTCTTCTGCTGCTTCCTCGCGTCCTTGGGTCCGCGCTCCTATGCCGCCAGGCTCTCTCTGCCCATCCAGGCCTACTTCTTGGTTGCTGCCCACGCTCGTTGTGTGTTATCGCAGGTGGGCTGCAACCTTGAAGGGGGGATTGTCCATTGTCCCCCGTGACCATCCATTGGTCACTTGGCACCTGCTTCTCTGCAGGATCGGTTCGGATGGAGCACCCCTTGCTCTATCCCCAGCTGATTGTGATGTCGCACCTGGTGCAGCGGACCCTCTCCCTCCGTCCCCTCTCCTCTGCACTCCTCCCTCTGTTCCCATTGTCTCCGCCTTGGTCCATGACCTCTCCCCCCGCTGTCTCGCCTCTACGCACGTCTCCACGGGCATATACCCCCGGCTTTGGCCGGCGGAACATCCGCTACGTGCCTCCACTGTTGTGCGAGGCCTTGCGCTAACCGTGTGATGGCTGGCCCCCTTGGCCGGCTTGTTACGTCTTGAGCGTCAGAGCAGTCGGTCCTTCTGTTGGCTCTGTCCCCCCTACGTGTGTCTCCATGGGCGTATACCCCTGGCTTCGGCCGGTGGAACATCTGCTACGTGCCTCCGCTGTTGTGCGAGGCCTTGCACTAACCATGTGATGGCTGGCTTGCTGTTGTGGCCGGCCTGTTACACCTTGGCTCTGGACATCCACGGCAGGTGGTAGACCCGTGCATCACCCGCCGACCCCATCTATTAGGTGGCTGGTGCACGCAACATCCCTCCCTTCTGCATCCGATACGTGCCTTTTTTTTTGGTTGCCTCTATTGCTGCTGTGCAGCTGGGACAACCGATTGGTGCGTCGAGGGCGCCGCACCTTGAAGGGGGGATGAAGGGGCAGTGGAGGGAAGCGACCGCAAGGGAGCTTCTCTCTACAAGTGGGACGACTTCAGGAGTCCTGGTTGCCCTTACAGGCACCTGAGCTTCTGGGAGGAGCAGAGTGACGACCACCCTGACCATAGGGAAGGTTGTGGTACAGCCACACATGCATAGCTGTGGGGCTGGACCTTAGAGCAGGACAGTGACCGACCACTAGGTCATAGGGAGCTGACACGCAGCTCAGTGACGACGCACCGGACGACAGAGTAGGATGCGCAGCATCCCACTGGAGTAGTGCGTCCTTCTTTTTCCCCACCCACCCTCCCCTTTCTCCCATCTGCTTCGCGCTGCCTACGTCGGGACGCCGTAGCTTGAAGGGGGGATGATGTCAGGGGACGCCGCGCTCCTTGGGCACGTGACCATGCACGTGACCCACTGCGCCCTCTCTGCCGACCCGTGCCTGCTCACCTGTCGATCACCCAGCCTCCTCCTCCTCCTCCGATCCTCATCTCCATCCATGCCGACATCCGCCCTCTCCCTCCTTCTCCCGGCCATCTCCCTCAAATCCCCGCAAGCGGTCTAGCCAAGCCCGATTCCTTGCACCAGGGAGTGCTACTGCCGTACGCACTCCTCCCCCTTCACTTCGGCCTTCTCCCCGCGGATGTGGTCTACTGCCGTACAGGCTCGTACCAGATGCCCTTGCGCTCATCCGCACCACCCCTCTTCCCAGTCGGGCATTGGTCCTCGCCTCCGATGTCTCCACTGGCCGGCCCGGCACTGGCCTGGCCACTGGGCTCCTCCAGTGTGGCCTTCCACTGTTGGTGTCTCAGGAGCTGGCCATCACTGGCCCCTCTGAGCCACTCACTATCTTATCTGGGTTTGTCATTATCTACTTGTCATCTGCCATTGTTCCATGGCAGTGATATCCCATCATCATCGGTCACTTGTCACAGCTGACTATATAGTGTGACACCTGGGCACATGGATCCTTGAACCGTTCTCTAAGGATCCCCCTCTGTGCTCAGGTGAGTAGTATACCTCCCTTGTATTTGATAGTCTCTAAGGATCCCCCTCTGTGCTCAGACTCATGTGAGGTTGTTGTGTGCTGTGTGCTCTCTTCCTTCGGGCTGGCAGGAGTTGCCCTTACAATCAACCAAAAACAATAGTCGAAAAGATAAGTGAATTCAAAGACTGGAGAATACAACCAAGTAGCTACAGTATTTATACCCGAATCCAGTCTGAGTCATATCTACAACTAATGAGTCATAGGGCTATGTACCGCATGGAGCACTGGTCATGGGTTGTAGTAGAACCTTCCGGAGCATATGTCGCGCAGCCTTGAATCGATAAGGATAACCCCTGGAACCCCTAACCCGGACCGTCTAATGCCGTGATCCGTGATAAGATAAGTCGTGCCAAGATAAGATGAGATCGTCGAAGATAAGATAAAAAGTGGCCGAATTATGACATTACCCCCTCTCTAGGGTCAGTAACTCATTGAACACCGGGTGTCTTCGGTCCGTGTCTGGCAAATCCAGCTTCCATGCGGCCGCTCCAACCTTCTCCAGTATCTCGTATGGTCCTAATCTCTTGTCGCTCATCTTCTTTGATGGTCCATCCGTCTTGATATTTTCCCCTTCTATGTACACCTTCATCCCAACCTTCAACTCCGGAACTTCTTTTCTTTGTTTATTGTAGTATTTTTTCATTTTTCCTTTTGCTTTTTCCAATGCTGCTTTTGCTTCGTCTTGTATTTCTTTGATTCTTTTTACAAACTCCTCCGCCGACTCGTTCCTCGATTCCATCCGTTGTTCCACTTCCTTCCATGGGTGATATCCGTGATTGGCGTAGAACGGTGATATTTTGGTAGACGTGTTCATCTTGTCGTTGTATGCGAACTCCGCCATTCCCAGCCACTCCGACCAGTCCGTCTGATGGTAATTGACGTAGATGCGGAGATAATGCTCGATCTCCTGATTCATGCGTTCCGTTTGTCCATCTGTGATCGGGTGATATGCGGTCCCCGGATTCATTTCCACGCCCAACATCCGATTTGTCTCCTTCATGAAGCCTTTGATGTAACGTGAATCCCTGTCGGTGATGATCTTGCGGGGGATCCCGTGATAGTGGAAGACTTGGTCCCTGGTTAATCGTGCGACTCCTTCACTGCTGATGTCAGTACTAATTGGTTCGACACGGATCATTTTGGTGAAGGTGTCACACCACACATGAATTGCGTCATACCCGTTACTGACTGGTAGGGGTCCAATTTGATCCATGGAGATGATTTCCCACGGTGCATTTGGGACTGCATGCGGGTGCAGAGTCCCTGTCCTTGCTCTCCTGGTCTTGGTCCGCTGGCACGCCTCGCACGTCTGGATGTATTTCCGGATTTGGTTTCCCATCCTTGGCCACCAGTAGTTCCTTTCCACCATTTCCTGCGTTCGATTGATCCCAGCGTGTCCGACCAAGGGTGTGTCGTGGTGTAGTCCGATGATCTTGTCTCGCAGTTCCTCGTCCCTCGGTACGTAGAGTTTCCCATGGTACGTGATGAACCTGTCCTCCTTTTTCCATCCAGCAAGTGACTTCTCCAAGGCCGCCCTGACGCTTCCATCAATTGATCTAGTGGCCTTGATCTCATCAACTAGCTGCTGATCTTGTCCCTCAAATGTGACTTCTTGCGATCGGAAGAACTCAGGCTTCAGTAGGGTGACGTCCTTGTTGTCATTCTTGCCCTGATCGTGATCCGCTTGTCGAGATAAGAGATCCGCCTTGCGGTTGAGTGCGCCGGGCCGGTGTCGTAAGGTGAAATCAAACTCCGCCAACTCCGTGATCCATCATGCTTGCCATCAATTGAGCTTCTGCGGCTTCCGAAAGTACTCGAGATTCTGATGATCGGTGAAGATCTCAAATGTTTCCGTGGCTCCCAGGAGCAACTGCCTCCATTCGTCAAGCGATAACATGATTGCAAGCATTTCCTTGTTGTAGATCTCATAATTTCGCTCGGTTTTGGTCAATGCGTGCGAAATAAATGCGATTGGGCGCCAAATGCCGTCTTGGTTTTGGCTCAAAACGGATCCTGTTGCCCCTTCTGAAGCATCGGCTTCCAGACGATATTGGCCGGTGTTGTTTGGCAGCGCTAAGACCGCATCCTCTGCGATTCTCTTCTTCAACCCATCAAATGCTGCACGCTCATCCGTACCCCATGACCATCCTGCCTTCCCTGTCAGTCGAGTCAATGGCTTGGCAACCTCCGCGTATCCCCGGACAAAGCGTCGATAGAAGTTTGTGAACCCTAGAAACGCTTGGACTTGTTTGACACTTTTTGGTTCCGGCCATTCCATCACGCCCTTGATCTTGACTGGGTCCATCTGCATCGAATTGTGTCCAATAATTACACCCAAGTATTCGATTTCTGTGCGTTCGAACTCGCACTTTTTCGGGCTTCAGGTATAGCTTGTGTTTCTGGAGCAATTCGAGCACTCGTTTCGTGATCCGCCGATGTTCGTCCAAGCTCTCTGTGAAGATCAGTATATCATCCAGATAAACTACCACGTGACCCTCGTTGATCAACTCTCGGAGTATGTCGTTCATCATGTTTTGGAACGTTGCCGGGGAATTCGTGAGACCAAAGAACATAACTAAGGGCTCATACAGCCCTCGGTTTGTGTGGAATGCAGCCTTCCACTTGTCGCCCTCTTTGATCCGTACATTGTTATATCCCCACCGGATGTCGAGCTTGGTGAAGAACTTTGCACCGCATAGATTATGGACCAGTTCGGAGATCAGCGGCAGCGGGTATCAATTCCGGATTGTCATCTCATTCAGCTTCCGATAATCTTGGACGGGGCGTAGTGAACCATCCTTCTTCTTGACAAAGAAGAATGCTGATGCCATGGGTGATTTTGATGGTCTAATCCGTCCGCTGGCCAGGTTTTCTTGTAAGAATTCATCGAGTTTGACTTGTTCATTGCGTGATAACGGGTACACCTTGCAGTCCACTGCTTTGGAACCAGGTTTGGGCTCAATCGCATGATCCCATGTCCGTCGGTCCGGTAGCGAGTCGAACGATTCCTTGGCAAATACCTTGACAAATTCCCGATATTGATCCGGAATCTTTCCCTCGGTCATTCTCTCCTTCTCCTTTTCTGCTTCTTCTGCGAATTTCTGCGCCGGTGTTTCCTTCAGCCGCAGGTCCACTTCCTTCCCAAAATCGACCAACAGGATCGATTCTCCCTTTTCCAGATCTGGTGTGCCCATGTCCAGGTTGATTGCATCCATGTCAATCATCGCTTGATGTTCCTCGTGACCCCTCATGTGACACTGCTCTGGGCATCGGCTGAACCTCATCGTCTGCTCCTGCCAATCCACCTCGGGGTTGTGTTCCATCAGCCAATCAAGACCGATGAAGATCCGGGCTTTCCCTAAGCACGTCAGAAGGAACGTGCGTGTCTCCACATGAGGACCGATTCTCATCCTCAGATCGACGTAGTGCGTGATCCGACCGCTGATGTTCTCAGTGTTGTCGGCATTACAAGCCACAATGGGTTGTGGAAGCTCTTGGACATCCAACTTCTCCGCCCGTGCGTAGTCGGTATCAATGCAGCAGGTACTGCAGCCGCTATTGAGCAGCGCCTTGACTCCGTGCGTTTTCCCTGAGTCCAGACCCGTGATCTGAACATATACGTCCATTGAATGCCTCTTCCTCTCAGCCTGGTAACTGCGCAATTCCTGCGCCAACCTGCTGGGCTGGGGGCCCTTCTGTTTCTTGGCCGCCAATTTCCTTTGAACGGCATCCGGCACCCTCGTGCGTTTGGGTGCTTCTGGAATCCTGATTTCGGCAGATTCCTTGGGCGCTTCCTCCTTTTCCAAGGATTGAGCCTTCCGAGCGGTGCTCCCCTTTTCGGTCTTTGTTGACGTGGTTTCTTCTCCACGAGCCATAAATACGTAGGAATCCAAAATTAATTTATCTGCAGCTTTCCGATCCTTTTTACTTTGTAAATACTCTCTATTTAAAGCTATTTTTCCTTGGCGTTCTTTTTCCATATCAGCAATGAGAAAATCGTGAATATTGGTACGTAGTGAGTCCGAGATCGTGTATGCATGTGTAGAATCGTTCATGTCTTTAATCGAAACAAGTACAGAAAAACGTCCATAGTCCGGACGCTCCACCTCCTTGGCTAGAGGAGTGGAGCGCTTCAAAAACCCTTCTTGCGCAGCTTCTCAGCAATCTCCTTGAGGAACTTGTTGTCCTTGTCCCCGTTCTCGATCTCTTCCAGCATCGTGGCCCGATTGAAGAATGTGCGCTTCTTCCTTGGCTCCGGACAGTTCCGCGCAATGTGCCCAGGCTGCTGACAGTTGTAGCAGATGATATTGCGGCCGCGGGTGTGGGTGCGATCAATTTTCATCGGAACTGGTTCGTTGGCAGCGGGTCGGGCCGGGGCGGGTGCAGGTGTCATTGGGGCTGCCTGCGGGCGGAATTGGGGAGGCGGTTGTGGTGCGGAGTGTGCGTGCGATGCTTTGCGCAGCTGATCGCGTAGAGCGTTCGCCTCGATGTTGATGCACCAGGCTTTGAACGCTCCATAGGCCTTGGGCAGAGGAACACCAGTGTTGTAGAGACGGCTGGCAATCTCGCTACTGAGTCCGCGCTCCAGGAACTCGATGAGGATATTGTCTTGGTCTCCCTTCTTGTATTCGCCCTTATCGTCGGTGGTGTCAACCACATTGTATCCCGCATCCGAGGCCAACATCTCAAAGTCGGAGATGTAGTCCGCGAAGGACCGTTTGTTCTGGCGCAGGGCCATGAGTCAAGCAGCGGCGACTTGTTCTGCATTGGAGTCCCCAAAGGCCCTCTGAAGCTCCTCCAGGAAATTCTTTGATGTGACTCCTGCCTTCAGTCCCTGGAAGCCATTGAAGTTGTGCTGCTTCCAGTTCATCGCCCATCGTGAGGCAGCGCAGCTCGTGCCGTTCTCGTTACGGAGGTAGGAGAGGACGAAGAGGATTTTGGTCTCATCCTGCGAGAACTCTGATCGGTAGGCACCAATGTAGGTGGTGCACAAGTCTACAAAGCCCAGATATTTGGATTTGTCCCCATCAAAATAGGGAGGGTTGGCGGCGAGGGTGATGCAATGGTGTCCTGACATGGTATGAGCAGGTGCGGTAGGTGGGGGTGAGGGTGGTTGTTCAGAGGGCAACTCGTCGAGGTCCGGGATCTCGTCTTCAGGCGGCGGGAGGGCAAGATAGGGGTTGGAGGGCCCGGGTTGGTTTTGATGCGCCAGATCGGGCGACGATGGTATGATGGGGGGAGGGGATGGACTCCTAGATGATGATGGGAATCGGTACGAAATGGTGGATTCGTGTGCTGTACAAGCACTCGAGGAAAGGTTCTTTTGCTAGCAAAAAGATCCCAGGCCTAGCTCTTCACGTGCCTGATGATCCCGAGGTGCGTTTTCCCGAAGGTCTCCGCAGCACTCCTTGTAGCTACCGTAAGGCTTGGGTCGGGCTCAACGTTACCTGTGGCCTGGTGCTGTTTGCTTGATATGAACCCTTCACTGCGATCGCGGTGAGCGACTAGATGATTCGGTAAAAGGGTGAGTGGGGTGATAAAGGTGAAGAGGATATAGCAGGCGTAGCGGTGCGGGGGCAGGGTAGGAGGTAAGAGGTACAAGGGTATGAGGGGAGTCTTCGAATTATGTGACAATCAACCAAAAACAATAGTCGAAAAGATAAGTGAATTCAAAGACTGGAGAATACAACCAAGTAGCTACAGTATTTATACCCGAATCCAGTCTGAGTCATATCTACAACTAATGAGTCATAGGGCTATGTACCGCATGGAGCACTGGTCATGGGTTGTAGTAGAACCTTCCGGAGCATATGTCGCGCAGCCTTGAATTGATAAGGATAACCCCTGGAACCCCTAACCCGGACCGTCTAATGCCGTGATCCGTGATAAGATAAGTCGTGCCAAGATAAGATGAGATTGTCGAAGATAAGATAAAAAGTGGCCGAATTATGACAGCAAGATGACTTTGGAAAGCTATTGAAGATAATAGATGAATGGTGTATTGCGTCTGGAGCAAGTTTCAACATAAACAAGACAGAGATGATCCCAATCGGGACAATCAACCATAGGGACAAGGTCAGAGCAAACCACTTTGTAAACAGAATAAACGGTACCACAATCTCAGACCACATCAGAATAGCAAAGGAAGGTGAGCCAGTCCTAGGCGCATGGATCAGAAACAAGGTAGAACAAGTAGACACATGGAACAGGACACTCAAAAAGATTGATAAATCACTGGACCACTAGGACCAAGGCAACCCATGCATGGAAGGCCACCGTCTGATAATCCTAATGGTGGTAGGAGGGATGACACAATACCTCACCACAGTGCAGGGGATGCCAAAAGAGGTAGAAGCCAGACCAGAAAAGCACATCCGAAAATTCTTGTGGGCAGAAAAAGACAAGGTAACAGTGAACCAAAAAACGGTATACGCACCCATAGGAATGGGAGGGAGAGACCTGCTTGACATTGTTGCAAGGAATGAAGCAACTGCAATTATGTGGCTCAAAACGTACCTGAAATTTGGCCCAGATAGACCATTATGGTGCTTTGTGATGGACAAACTATTAGCGCACCATATCTCAACAGATGATAACAGTGACAACGTAGAAGAGTCCGTATGGATAAACTCATACCTCTAAACATGAAAGCACAAAGTGTCAGCAAGAAAAATCAGACCAGACCTGGCAAGGATGACAGAGACAGGTGCTAAGAATGGCATACAACTAGATGCCATAGCAGTCTCCCAAGAAATAATGGAAAACATGCCAATTTAGTACCATGCAAAAGCAAATACTCCCAGCCCTAGATTCTGGGCCACTAATGTACACATAGTGTGGTTCCTAAAGGAAAAAACCACATCAAGAAGGTTCAGGACGTGATGCTCCTAGCACACAAACTAGGCTTGAGACAACACACAAACTGTCGAGACTGCAGATCTAACTCATGTCAGATCACAAGAGCTATAACAAAATGCAACACACTGCACAAGTGCTTCCAGAAAGCAAAAGACATGCTCGACACTCTGGACCCAAAATGTGTTAGAATATCACATCCTGACTGTATGTGTATATTTGTTTGTGTATGAATTCGAGAGTTTTGTTCCCTGTCTCTGACCGTCATCCGGGTGCGACGCTGGCGCGACATCAACAAAATGGGACCCAAGACAAAAGCAACCAGAAGATCACAAAAACCACATGACCCAACAGAGAATCAGAACCAAAAACGGTGATAGGCTGGCTACCAGACGTGCTCTGCACCAGCTCTATAAGGGCGTATTTTTGCGCTTTTACAGAGTTTACTCCCGAACCACTTGGTGTATCGTGTCGCGGGTGACAGTGTTGCGCTCAGTAGGACTTAAGGGTCTACTGCCCAGTTGACGACTGTGGATAGTGTCGACAATAGCAAGGCAGTCAGACCACTACTGTGGAATTGGTCTTATGGGTCTACACCAGGCTCAGGGCTATTAGTGACAAACACTTGGGCCGCAACAATTCCCCAAAAAGGGATACTTTGTTGCGGCGACTCCTCAAAAGGGTCATTCTCTGCAGATGGGAACTTGGGCTGAAGGGCTTAGCAATGTGCGACGTTCTCAATATTACAACTACTACTGGACAGGACTTGGCGTTACAAGATTGAACTGGTCTTGTCGCGGCAACTCCCGGTTTTGGGTTAGACGTTTCCTCAGATCATGCCACGGCAACAGCTTGTCACATGTCAGGATCCATTTGATCACGGGACATTGTGGACGCGTTGCGGTGACACTTCCAAGTGTCACGGCAAGTCGCCCCCATACCCAAACACACTAAAATCAACACGGGCTAGATCCGTGAACCAAACCATGTGAGGAGCGTCTGGCGTGCCTAGGGCCATACGGCTTCTTGTGGCACCCATGTTGGACTCACTTGCCAAGACATACCAGTTGGCCAATCCAGCACGTTGTATTCCGAAAGTATGACGCGGTGGGTTGACCCACATCAAAAGTACCATATGGACTATGGGGCGGGGTCCTGATCAGTCAGGACCTGTCTGATTGTTCAACTTTCTCATTACCATAAAAAGCAACCAATCTTAGATATCATAGCTACTATGCAGTTGTACAGGACTTTACTAAGCATTGTTGTAGACAGTATAAGTAGCGCGTCATTTCTTTGTATTAGGGAGCTTCCCCCCGGACTGTGAATCATTCTCATATCGGATTGTTTTGTGCAATTTGCGTGTTGCGTGATTCCACCCTAAGAAGTTCTGTTACCCCTGCCTGGTTGCGACGAGTTGCTCCCTGAGCACTTGTAGCTACTGTGATTTGAGTTTGAGTTTTGAGATATCAGAAAGTTGGATTCACCGCTTCTGGTTCAGTTGCGGCACTTAGTGTCGTTGCCTTTGGGCTTTGTTGAGATTGTTTTCCACACCTCTAGTTTGGCAGTGCGTCAACTAGTTGTGCTCGGGTAGTTTTGGTCAGTTGGCAGTGCGTCGACTTGAGAACTTTGGTTCCACACTTCTTGTTTGGCAGTGCATTGACAAGTTGTGCTTGGGTTTTGGACATTTGGACATTGGCTGTTAGTTGGCAGTGCGTCGACACGGCATTTTGGTTTTACTAGTCGGCAGTGCGTCAACTCAGTATTTGGGCTTTGCGTCACCATCTGGACGCTGTTGCTACAAGGGATTTTAATACCTAGTATTAAGCTCTGACTTGTGATATTGTTGGTTGTGGTTGGATTAGTGTCGGATTTGACTGTATAGAAGATATTGGTCGAGACACCATTGTTTTGCTATATATATATATTCTTGTCGTCGACTTCGTCTTCCGCGACTATTGGATCTGCGTCTATTGAGAGTTGTGATACTGGTGTTCTGTCCACCTTGATGCCCTCGCATCTTTCACACACTGAGAAGCTGATTACGAGGAGTGTGAACGTGTCTATATTTGAGTTTACTTTCATAGTAGATTCACCTGTGAGCGCGCCCTCAGCATTTCACCGCTCAAACACAGTGAACCATCTGGAAGCTAGTATAAGAGATGTGGCAAAAGAAAACCAGTGAGGCACTAGAACCATCCAAGGGCAAGCTGATGGTGTGCAGCACATTGAAACTGAAAGAAACAGGACATACCAGGCTTCACCAGATCCTCATATCTGAATCAGCACATCTCATCTGGAGAATGCAATGTGAGCAAGTCATACAAGGAAAAGACAAGATGTCAGCAACAAAAGCCAAAAACAGATGATTAAACAAGATGAATATGAGACTACTCATCAACTGCATGTTAACAAACACAGCAAAATACGGCTTGAAGAGTATCAAAGCTTCACTGGTCTGGAAGACTTGGAAGCAAAAATGCTGCAAAACAAGGTACATCTCTCTGAGGATTGGACTAAGGGAGGTGGGGTTTTAGTGGGTGTCAGATGAGTCACGAGGAAGGAGACGGTTCAACACCAGCTCTAGAGCAGCTTACACCAGATCCCCACACAGGTATTGCGGTAATCAGGTGTATTGTAACTGTAACAACAGTTACAAGCACATTTTCTCACATGTAATTCCTCTATTAGGCCAGGTCAATAGTCCAAGGCCTCAAAATTATGGGCTTTGTGTATGTAACTATGTTAGATATCTGAATGCTACCAACGTCCCCTGAAAAAAAAAGTTTCCTCCTTCAAAAGAGAGTCTTGAAAAAGTTTTGTCACATAGGCCTAGAAAGGCAGTAGCTAAAATCAAGCCCATCTCCTGTCAGGGATGCTTCCTGATCCAGTGTTAGGACCCAGCCAACTGTTTTCAAGATGATATGTGTTTTGCACATGCAATCACATGTGGTGAAATCAGAGAAACACATACACAACAACAACTCTTGTTACCTCTCATTTTCATGCAAAGTTGATCTTAGCAGATGTGTCATTCCCATTTTCATGCTCATAAATTGCCACACCCAAGCTCATAATTCTCTGCTTCTCTCTAGCTTGCTGTGTTCAAGAGAATGCCATTGTTTGAAGTTTAAAGACTTGGCTGCCATATTTGAATCAGAATGGGTGCTTAAATTGGTGTTGAAATGGCTCACTAGCAAGCAGGTATTTACTAGAACTCATTCTCTGAGACATGGCCTCATAAATATGCACCACTAGTAAGTACATAGTGACAACAATGAATTCTTTTGGTTGTTCTAAGAGTCTCAACACATCCTTATTGCTCACGCTGTCTCCCAAACCATTTTGACAATCTTGTGCATCTAAATCTGTTTCCTGTAAGGGGAGTAGAGCCCAGGGGCCAAGTTGATAACAAGACTGGGAATCAGAGATCCTCAGCGACTACCGATATACAAGTAGATGACATAAGAGGAATGACACTGCTGACTACTATCCATTGGAACACTGCCGGAACACGACTGGATCAATACCCAATGATATCATCATGCTGACATGTCATCCCCTGACATTTCCTTGAACTTGAAATCCCTTAAAATTACTCCTAGCACCTGAAGCAGACATATTTTTCCAAGATGCTACTGACATGCTACATTGTGCAATGTAACTTACAAAAAGAGCACACAGATTCTATGAAATCCTCAGTACTGATGCTCTCTTCTGTTACCTCAAACTTTGATCACACTCTGCCTTCAATCTCCAGGTGTGACAATCAACCCAAAAATGAAGTCGAAAAGAGAAGTGAATTCGAAGACTGGAGAATACAACCAAGTAGCTACAGTATTTATACCCAAATCCAGTCTGAGTCATATCTACAACTAATGAGTCATAGGGCTATGTACCGCACGGAGCACTGGTCATGGGTTGTAGTAGAACCTTCCGGAGCATATGTCGCGCAGCCTCGAATCGATAGAGATAACCCCTGGAACCCCTAGCCCGGACCGTCTGATGCCGTGATCCGTGATAAGATAAGCCGTGCCGAGATAAGATAAGATCGTCAAAGATAAGATGAAAAAGTGGCCGAACTATGACATTACCCCCTCTCTAGGGTCGATGTCCTCATTGACTAGGCCAATGGGCGTGAAGACGTTCTCGTAAGGGTCAAAGAGTTGTCGTTGGGGATAGGGGAGGCGCTCATCCCTGGGTTTATAGCGATGAATAAGATAGTCCCAGTGTCCAGCTTCGAGAGTTGGTAGGAGGCGAATGCGTGTGTCTGGGTTGGATTGTTTCCTCTGCCAGTCTCTCAGGACGTCCTTCGCGTGGGTAAGGTGGCGTGATGGTTCCCAGGTGTTCTCGCTGTGCGGCCATCCCTTCCATTTGACCAAGTACTGTTTTCCTCGGCCGACTTTTCGCTCTTTAACGATTTCTTCGACTTCCCACTCCTCTGCTCCTCCGATCATCTTGGCTACGGGTCTCTTCTCTCGGCGATGGGGGGGTGGTTCGTGATGGGGTGTCAACAGTGATTCGTTGAACACGGGGTGTCTTCGGTCCGTATCCGGCAGATTCAGCTTCCATGCGGCCGCTCCAACCTTCTCCAGTATCTCGTATGGTCCCAATCTTTTGTCGCTCATCTTCTTTGATGGTCTGTCCGTCTCGATATTTTCCCCTTCTATGTACACCTTCATCCCAACCTTCAACTCCGGAACTTCTTTTCTTTGTTTATCGTAGTATTTTTTCATTTTTTCTTTTGCTTTTTCCAATGCTGCTTTTGCTTCGTCTTGTATTTCTTTGATTCTTTTTACAAATTCCTCCGCCGACTCGTTTCTCGATTCCATCCGCTGCTCTACTCCCTTCCATGGGTGATATCCGTGATTGGCGTAGAATGGTGATATTTTGGTAGACGTGTTCATTTTGTCATTATATGCGAATTCCGCCATTCCCAGCCACTCCGACCAGTCCGTCTGATGGTAGTTGACGTATATGCGGAGATAGTGCTCGATCTCCTGATTCATGCGCTTGGTTTGCCCATCCGTGATCGGGTGATATGCTGTCCCCGGGTTCATCTCCACGCCCAACATCCGGTTCGTCTCCTTCATGAAGCCCTTGATGTATCGTGAGTCCCTATCGGTGATGATTTTGCGAGGGATCCTGTGATAACGGAAAACCCGGTCCCTTGTCAACCGTGCTACTCCTTCGCTGCTGATGTCAGTACTAATGGGTTCGACATGGATCATTTTGGTGAAGGTGTCACACCACACATGGATTGCGTCATACCCATTACTAACCGGCAGGGGTCCGATTTGATCCATCGAGATAATTTCCCACGGCGCATTTGGAACTGCATGCGGGTGTAAAGTCCCTGTCCTTGCTCTCCTGGTCTTGGTCCGTTGGCACGCCTCGCACGTCTGGATGTATTTCCGAATTTGGTTTCCCATCCTGGGCCACCAGTAGTTCCTTTCCACCATTTCCTGCGTTCGGTTGATCCCAGCGTGTCCGACCAACGGGGTGTCATGGTGTAGCCCGATGATCTTGTCTCGCAGTTCCTCGTCCCTTGGTACGTAGAGCTTCCCATGGTACGTGATGAGCCCGTCTTCCTTTTTCCATCCAACGAGTGACTTCTCCAAGGCCGCCCTGACGCTTCCATCAATTGATCGAGTGGCCTTGATTTCATCGATTAGCTGCTGATCCTGTCCCTCGAATGTGACTTCTTGTGATCGGAAGAACTCGGGCTTCAGTAGCGTGACGTCCTTGTTGTCGTTCTTGCCCTGATCGTGATCTGCTCGTCGAGACAGGAGATCTGCCTTGCGGTTGAGTGCGCCGGGTCGGTGTCGTAAGGTGAAATCAAACTCCGCCAGCTCCGTGATCCATCGTGCTTGTCGTTGATTGAGCTTCTGCGGCTTTCGGAAGTACTCAAGATTCTGATGATCAGTGAAGATCTCGAATGTTTCCGTGGCTCCCAGGAGCAGCTGCCTCCATTCGTCGAGTGATAACATGATTGCGAGCATTTCCTTGTCGTAGATCTCGTAATTTCGCTCGGTTTCGGTCAATGCGTGTGAAATAAATGCGATTGGGCGCCAAATGCCGTCTTGGTTTTGGCTCAAAACGGATCCTGTTGCCCCTTCTGAAGCATCGGCTTCCAGACGATATTGGCCGGTGTTGTTTGGCAGCGCTAAGACCGCATCCTCTGCGATTCTCTTCTTCAACCCATCAAATGCTGCATGCTCATCTGCACCCCATGCCCATCCTGCCTTCCCTGTCAACCGTGTCAATGGTTTGGCAATCTCCGCATATCCCCGAACAAAGCGTCGATAGAAGTTGGTGAACCCTAGGAAGGCTTGTACTTGTTTGACGCTCTTTGGTTCTGGCCATTCCATCACGCCCTTGATCTTGACTGGGTCCATCCGCATCAAATTGTGTCCAATAATCACACCCAAATATTCGATTTCTGTGCGTTCGAACTCGCACTTTTCGGGCTTCAGGTATAGCTTGTGTTTCTGGAGCAGTTCGAGTACTCGTTTCGTGATCCGCCGATGTTCGTCCAAGTTCTCTGTGAAGATCAGTATATCATCCAGATAAACTACCACGTGGCCCTCGTTGATCAGTTCTCGGAGTATGTCATTCATCATGTTTTGGAAGGTTGCCGGGGAGTTTGTGAGACCGAAGAACATGACCAAGGGCTCGTACAGTCCGCGGTTCGTACGGAACGCAGCCTTCCACTCGTCGCCCTCTTTGATCCGTACGTTATTGTATCCCCACCGGATGTCGAGCTTGGTGAAGAACTTTGCACCGCATAGATTATGGACCAGTTCAGAGATCAGCGGCAGCGGGTACCGATTTCGGATTGTCATTTCGTTCAGCTTCCGATAATCTTGGACGGGGCGTAGCGAGCCATCCTTCTTTTTGACAAAGAAGAACGCTGATGCCATGGGTGATTTGGAAGGCCTGATCCGTCTGCTGGCCAGGTTCTCTTGTAAGAACTCGTCGAGTTTGACCTGTTTGTTTCGTGATAACGGGTACACCTTGCAGTCCACTGCTTTGGAACCAGGTTTGAGCTCGATTGCATGGTCCCATGCCCGTCGGTCTGGCAGCGAGTCGAACGATTCCTTGGCGAATACTTTGACAAATTCCCGATATTGATCCGGAATCTTCCCCTCGGTCATTCTCTCCTTCTCTTTTTCCGCTTCTTCTGCGAATTTCTGCGCCGGTGTTTCCTTCAACCGTAGATCCACCTCCTTCCCAAAGTCGATCAACAGGATTGACTCTCCCTCTTCCAGATCCGGTGCACCTGCGTCCAGGTCAATCGCATCCATGTCGATCATTGCTTGATGCTCCTCGTGACCCCTCATGTGACACCGTTCTGGGCATCGACTGAACCTCATCGTCTGCTCCTGCCAATCCACCTCGGGGTTGTGTTCCGTCAGCCAATCAAGACCGATGAAGATCCGGGCTTTCCCTAAGCACGTCAGAAGGAACGTGCGTGTCTCCACATGAGGACCGATTCTCATCCTCAGATCGACGTAGTGCGTGATCCGACCGCTGATGTTCTCAGTGTTGTCGGCATTACAAGCCACAATGGGTTGTGGAAGCTCTTGGACATCCAACTTCTCCGCCCGTGCGTAGTCGGTATCAATGCAGCAGGTACTGCAGCCGCTATTGAGCAGCGCCTTGACTCCGTGCGTTTTCCCTGAGTCCAGACCCGTGATCTGAACATATACGTCCATTGAATGCCTCTTCCTCTCAGCCTGGTAACTGCGCAATTCCTGCGCCAACCTGCTGGGCTGGGGGCCCTTCTGTTTCTTGGCCGCCAATTTCCTTTGAACGGCATCCGGCACCCTCGTGCGTTTGGGTGCTTCTGGAATCCTGATTTCGGCAGATTCCTTGGGCGCTTCCTCCTTTTCCAAGGATTGAGCCTTCCGAGCGGTGCTCCCCTTTTCGGTCTTTGTTGACGTGGTTTCTTCTCCACGAGCCATAAATACGTAGGAATCCAAAATTAATTTATCTGCAGCTTTCCGATCCTTTTTACTTTGTAAATACTCTCTATTTAAAGCTATTTTTCCTTGGCGTTCTTTTTCCATATCAGCAATGAGAAAATCGTGAATATTGGTACGTAGTGAGTCCGAGATCGTGTATGCATGTGTAGAATCGTTCATGTCTTTAATCGAAACAAGTACAGAAAAACGTCCATAGTCCGGACGCTCCACCTCCTTGGCTAGAGGAGTGGAGCGCTTCAAAAACCCTTCTTGCGCAGCTTCTCAGCAATCTCCTTGAGGAACTTGTTGTCCTTGTCCCCGTTCTCGATCTCTTCCAGCATCGTGGCCCGATTGAAGAATGTGCGCTTCTTCCTTGGCTCCGGACAGTTCCGCGCAATGTGCCCAGGCTGCTGACAGTTGTAGCAGATGATATTGCGGCCGCGGGCGTGGGTGCGATCAATTTCCATCGGAACTGGTTCGTTGGCAGCGGGTCGGGCCGGGGCGGGTGCAGGTGTCATTGGGGCTGCCTGCGGGCGGAATTGGGGAGGCGGTCGTGGTGCGGATTGCGCATGCGATGCTTTGCGCAGCTGATCGCGTAGAGCGTTCGCCTCGATGTTGACACACCAATTCTTGAAGGCACCATATGCCTTGGGCAGGGGGACGCCAGTGTTGTAGAGGCGGCTTGCAATTTTGCTGCTGAGTCCGCGCTCCAGGAACTCGATGAGGATATTGTCCTGTTCCCCCTTCTTGTACTCGCCCTTGCTGTCGGTGGAGGTGACCACGTTGTACCCCGCGTCTGCAGCCAGCATTTCGAAGTCGGAGATGTAGTCCGCAAAGGACCGTCTGCCCTGGCGAAGGGCCATGAGTCGGGCGGCAGCGACTTGCTCTGCGTTAGAATCCCCAAAGGCCCTCTGAAGCTCCTCCAAGAAGCTTGTCGCGGTGACTCCCGCCTTTAGTCCTTGGAAGCCCTCGAAATTGTGCTGCTTCCAGTTCATCGCCCATCTTGAGGCGGCGCAGCTTGTGCCGCTCTCATTGCGGAGGTAGGACAGGACGAAGAGAATTTTCGTCTCGTCCAGCGAGAACTCTGACCGATAGGCACCGATGTAAGTGGTGCACGCGTCCACAAAGCCCAGGTACTTGGACTTGTTGCCATCGAAGTAGGGGGGATTGGCGGCGAGGGTGATGCGGTGATGTCCTGACATGGTAGGAGCAGGTGCGGTAGGTGGGGGTGAGGGTGGTTGTTCGGAGGGTAACTCGCCAAGGTCGGGGAACTCGTCTTCAGGCGGCGGAAGGGCGAGGTAGGGGTTGGAGGGCCCGGGTTGGTTTTGATGCGCCAGATCGGGCGACGATGGTATGATGGGGGGAGGGGATGGACTCCCAGATGACGATGGGAATCGGTACGAAATGGTGGATTCGTGTGCTGTGCCCGATGATCCCGAGGTGCGTTTTCCCGAAGGTCTCCGCAGCACTCCTTGTAGCTACCGTAAGGCTTGGGTCGGGCTCAACGTTACCCGTGGCCTGGTGCTGTTTGCTCGATATGAACCCTTCACTGCGATAGTGGAGGACGACTAGATGATTCGGTAAAAGGGTAAGTTGGTTGATAAGGGTTAAGAGGATATAGCGGGCGTAGCGGTGCGGGATGCAGGGTAAGAGGTATGGGGTAGGAGGGTATGAGGGGAGTCTTCGAATTATGTGACAATCAACCCAAAAATGAAGTCGAAAAGAGAAGTGAATTCGAAGACTGGAGAATACAACCAAGTAGCTACAGTATTTATACCCAAATCCAGTCTGAGTCATATCTACAACTAATGAGTCATAGGGCTATGTACCGCACGGAGCACTGGTCATGGGTTGTAGTAGAACCTTCCGGAGCATATGTCGCGCAGCCTCGAATCGATAGAGATAACCCCTGGAACCCCTAGCCCGGACCGTCTGATGCCGTGATCCGTGATAAGATAAGCCGTGCCGAGATAAGATAAGATCGTCAAAGATAAGATGAAAAAGTGGCCGAACTATGACACCAGGACTAAGTAGGACAGCTTATTACAGATTTGCCTTCTCCTTGTGCTTGTGGGACTTCAGACAAAAAAATCACCAACCAAGGGTTAGGTATTCCAATATCCTTGCTGACCTAGCTTTTGTTCTTCCTAGAATTGTTTTTGGGCAAGTTTCCTGTCATGTGTAAGCATCATTATCAAATGACAAGCCGTATCAACATGTTCCAGTGAAATGCTGAGAGCGTGCTCACAGGTGAATCTACTATGAAAGTAAACCCAAATACAAGCACGTTCACACTCCTTGTAATCAGCTTTTCAGCATGTGAAAGATGCAAGGGCTTTGGGGTGGACAGAACACCGGAATCACAACTCTCAATAGTTGCAGAAGACGGAGTCAACACGCAAGAATTTATATAGCAAGAAACAGTGTCTCAACCAATATCTTCTATACAGCCAAAATCAACACTAATCCAACCACAACCAACAATATCACAAGTCAGAACTTAATACTTTGTATTAAGATCCCTTGTAGCAACAGCATCCAAATAGTGATGCAAAACCCAAAATACCAAGTTGATGTACCGCCAACTAGTGCAATGAAAATACTAACTAGTAGAACCAAAATGCTGTGTTAATGCACTGTCAACTAACAGCCAAATCCAAAGTCCAAAACCCAAGCACAACTTGTTGACGTACTGCCAAGCAAGAAGTGTGGAACCAAAGTTCTCAAGTCGACACACTGCCAGACTAGAGGTGTGGAATGATCTCAATGAAACCCAAAGTAGTGGCACAAAGTGTTGCAGTGAAACCAGAAGTGGCGGATCTGACTTTCTGAGGTCTCAACTCAAACTCAAACTCAAACTCAAATCACAGTAGCTACAAGTGCTCAGGGAACAACTTATCACAACTAGACAGGGATAACAGAACTTCTTAAGGGGGAATCACGCAACACACAAATTGTGAAAAACAATCTGATATGGCTATGATTCACAGTCCAGGGGAAAGCTTCCTAATACAAAGAAATGTTACGCTACTTATACTGTCTATGCTGGTGCTTAGTAAAGTCCTGTACAGCTGCATAGTAGCTACACTATCTAAGATCAGTTGCTTTTTATGGTAATTGAAAGTTGAATGATCGGACAGGTCTTGACTGATCAGGACCCCACCCCATTGTTCATATAGTGTTTTTGATATAGCACAACCCACCACATCATACTTTTGGAATACAAAGCATTGGATTGGCTAACTGGTATGTCTTGGCAAGTGAGTCCAACATGGGTGCCCCAAGAAGCTGTATGGTCCTAGGCATGCCAGGTGTTGCTCACATGGTTTGGTTCACAGATCTTGTCCGTGTTGCTTTTGGTGTGTTTGGGTATGGACGCGGCTTGTTGCGACACTTGGAAGTGTTGCCACAACATATCCACAGTATCCTGTGATCAAGTTAGAACATGGCCCGTGACAAGTTGTTGCCATGGCGTGATCCGAGGGAATGTCCAACCCAAGTCTGAGAGTTGCCGTGACAAGATTGCTTCAATCTTGTAACACCAAGTCCCTTCTAGTAGTAATTGTTATATTGAGCACATCATGCATTGCTAAGCCCTCTGACATGAGTTCCCATCTGCAGAGAGTGACCCTTTCAAGGAGTTGCCACAACAAGAATATCCCTTTTGAGAAATTGCCACAACACGAGTGTCCGTCGCTACTAGCCCTGATTCTGGTATAGACTTATAAGACCAATTCCACAGTAGTGGTCTGACTACCTTGCCATTGTTGACACTATCCACAGTCGTTGACTGGGCAGCAAACCCTTAAGTCCCACTGAGCGCAACACTGGCACCTGTGACATGATACACTGAGTGGTTTAAGAGTAAACTCTGTAAAAGTGCAAAAATACACCCTTATAGAGTTGGTGCAGGGCACGTCTGGTAGCCAGCCTATCGCCAATCTAGCCCCTTATTGTTCCCTGGCCTATTGTTCTGTGCTTCCCATTGTTCCAATCATCCCTATTGTTCTGTAGACTATATATAGTGGGCCCTGACAAGGAGAGTCCCCAACTTGGTTTCTCTTTGGACTCTCCCTTGTCAGATTTGCCAGTCTCCTGTATTAGTTGATCCCCTTATCTGATGCTTTGGACTCTCCCTTGTCAGGACTCTAAGATTGGGCCTCAAGGTTGCCCTTGCAGATTCTGGCCTCAACTCACATCACAAGTCTGCAGCATGAAACCAACATGTTGTGGGTAGCATTCAGTAGCATTTTGCAAGGCCAGGAATGCAAATTGGGGCCAGAATCAACAGATTCTTCTTGTAGTTTTAATCTGTTTTCAGTGAAAAAAGATCATCTTTTTTGTTTCTATTTTCAGTGAAAATTGATATCTATTCCCAGTGAGAATTATTTAAAAAAAGATGATCTATTTACAGTTCTGTTTTTGGGAGATGTCTATTCATGGTAAAAATTGAGCTGTAAATTGATGTCTATTTTCAATATATATATTTTGTCTGAAAACAGAACAGTGAAAATCAGACTTCTAGATTGTCACGTATTTTCTCCCCCGCAGTGAAATGAGCCCCAAGAAAGTGAACAATCATGATTGATGTATGATTGTGAATGAGATTCATTCATTAACTGCGCTGTGATCACCATTTTTGGGACTACTAATTTTACTAATCTGAAAAGTGCTCCAATTTTGTAACATATTCTTGAAATGTGATTACATATTCTGGTACAAGGATGTAATCACAGGTGCCTTCAATCTTGTAATTCAGCCTGATGTTGTTGATCAGACAAAAGCGGAAGATGTGACCGGGACGGCACGTGATGTCCATCGAAGATTGTCCGGGGCTACCTTACGTGTGTCATGCATCATATTTGGCGACGCAGAGCAGTTGAGTACAAATCAGCGAGCGAGGCACTGGTTTCGGCAGTGTTATTTTCGTCTTTCTCATCGTAATCTTATCTTCTCACGGGCCCCGATCAAGGGCATAGCCACCATTGCATGACCTTGAGACGAACGGTCGTTACACTCATCTTGACACTCACTGCTCTCGTGTGGTGTTATCACGCATTCTCCAGACTCGAATCCATACCCATCGTATCGAGCATGGCTGCTATTGCTCCCCTGAAGTCAATCGTCGTCCCAGCGCTTCAGAAACATACCGCGACCGTCATCTTCGTGCATGTACGATTCGATCTTCTCGGTTGGTTGACGGCAGTGCATTCAACCCCGCGATCGATCTAGGGACTGGGGGACTCTGGAAATGGATGGAAGCCTGTTGCGGATATGCTCAAGAGCCAACTCCCGCAGGTGAAGTGGATCCTACCGCACAGGCGCGTCCCAGCTGCTTTACCAAACGTGATGCTTTCTGCGATATTGAACAGAGCTGTAGTCCTTCAATGGCGGTTACCGCTAATATGGGGATGTCGATGCCTTCATGGTCAGTTCCTGTATGGCTCTTAGTATCAGCAGGCTGATCGAGCCGTAGGTTCGACATCTATTCGTTCGACTTCAACACGGAGGAGGACGAATCGGGGATGCTCAAGACCGTTCACTCGCTGAGCAAACTGATTACCGAGGAAGTAGACGCTGGGATTCCCGCCAACCGCATCGTGCTGGGTGGCTTCTCGCAGGGCGGTGCCATGACCCTGCTCACCGGTCTCACCATCGAGCGCAAACTTGCCGGTCTCGCGGTCCTCAGCGGCTGGCTACCCTTGAACAAGAAGTTCAAATCTGTACGCCAATCCTGCTCTGCTCTGTATCACAGTCTTACGAGGCATCTCAGATGGTGTCCGAGCACGCGACCTCGTTGCCCATCTTCTGGGGTCATGGTCAGGCTGACCCCCTCGTCAAGCTCACGCTCGCCGAGCAATCGAGAGACATACTTAAAGAGAGCATCGGAGTCTCCGACGCAACTTCAGATCAGTTCAAGGGACTCTCATTCAACACATATCCGGACGTGCCACATTCGACTAGCCAGGAAGAACTGCGCGATCTGGCAGTATGGCTGAAGAAGGCCCTTCCTGCTGAACCTTGATCACCTTTCCATAGATAGCAGCAGTATGTGCGTAGACAATGCGTGGGGTTTGGTCGACAGTAAATCCTGTCAATCCCACCCTGCATACCTATCAAAATGAACGCAGTGGTGATAGATAGGCATGAAAACGACGATGAGCGGGTATAAGTAAGCACCGGGTAACAACACTGCGCAAAACATGAGCGACCATGGCTGATGAAAGAAATGGGACCCACCAACAAGACAAATGACAATCAGCCAGTTCCAAAATGACCACCAGTATCAGTGACCGGAATTCCAAAATCTCTATCATCCACTGAAATCCACCCGCAGCAACCCCACCACCCACAACGAAAACAACAACGCCACCGCCCACATAAACGCAGACCAGAATCGAAGCCACGCGCGCCGATCGGCCATAGCAATCGAGTATGCCGACCGAGGGTCGTAGTACGTGTAGTTCCCGTCCGGGAACGAGGAAAGGAGCGGTGTGGGGCCGGCGGCGAACGCTATGCCCTGCGGCGACTCGGGATGCGGGAACGCCGACGGCGAGGGCGGAAGGAAAGCGCTGGGCCATTCCGGAGCGGGCGTGTCGAGTAAGGGACCGCTCGTAGGGGCCTGCGCCGGGGCCAGGGTGCTCGTGGCGGCGGCTGAGGTAGACGGGCCCGAGTAAGCGGGCGGGGGAGATGGTGTCCGCACGGGGCTCGGGTCCGTCGTGGATGGGCTCGTTTTAGCGTCATTTGGCGAGTTCGCAAAGACGTCGCCCTCGTCGTCGACGACTATCATGGTGGAAGCCACAAAAGTCGTTGATTTGCTGCGGCGACCGAGGCGGCTTCGTGGCACAGCCACGTATTACCCTATATGCTCTCTGCTCCAATGATCGACGAGCAACGGGGCATTTTCACTGCGCTGTTGTCCATCTCTCCTCCAATGGGTTTTCTATGCAGTTTTATAGCTCCAGTCTCTGAACAGAATTCAGTGTGGGCGCGCAAGTCTATGGGATTCTACAGACCTTGGGCGCTTCTCGTTCACAGTATCCGCGCTGGGCCCCTCCCCCTTTCTCTTCGCCAGCGTGTCTGCATATAAAAAATAGAAAAAGCAGAAAAAGCACGCAAAGAGCTGGAAAAGATCCTCCTCGGATCTTTCTTATCGTTTTGAACCACAACTTTATTGTCGCAGATCTCTGCGCGGCCTGGTAGGTCTCTTCGCGTGTACATTTTGGACCGGTCTGGATTGACTTGTATCTTCGCGGTCTAGCTCGAGCCAGGAATGTGGATGCGGATACTGATAAAGAAGCTCCACACGCCAGCTTCGAGGGTAGCTTCGACGCGTTATACCGATGATATCTCCTAGTCGCTGTCGCAGGCGGATTGGGCGGTTCTCACCTCGGTGCCGCATGGGATACGGACTGTCTCGGCTGTCTTCATTCCCGACATTTTTACGTGTTCATCTCGGACAGCGGGCCAAGTGGCGATCAGGTGCTGAGGAACTTTCCCGTCTGGTAGATGTTTCGGTCGCTGATCCCCATACACCTGCGGGCGAGCTCTGGTACTTCTGCAGACCTCGTTTGACTTCTGGATCGGCGTCATTTCACAAGAACGCGTGCGGGGCACCGACTTTTTGTGCGCACAAAAACAGCTTGCGGCTTGAGCTCTTCGATATACGAACCGATTTCCCGTATCGTGTATCTCTTGCAGGGGACTTCCTGGTATTTCAAAACGGCGTGGAGGGACGGGATTGAAGACGCTTCGACGACGTGTTTTCTCCGGTCTAGTGTAGGGACATCGACGGTGCATCAGAACCACGGGAGGATGCCGCTGGAGGCTCCAGCGCGTGGTTCAATCTCGTCAGAAGATTCTGCCGGGTCGATACGTGTCCAGGATCTAAGGTAACTGTCAGTGTGCTGAGAGAGATGGTGTCGCATGGACTTTACCGATTCCTTGCCCAGTGCGTTTCCCACGCGTCAGATGTTGCGGCTCGACTTGGCAACGCCTCGGGGGTCAGATTCGATCCAGCCTTGTGCAGAGATGACCTACCAAATAAATCATCCAGCAGCCAACTCTCTCCCAGACTCGGGTCTCAGCCCATTTCCATTCCTGCGGCGGAAGCCACACCGCCCCCGCTTGTCCCCGAAATTCACAGGCGTTTGTCGGAAAAACGAATCTTATGCATCAACTGAGATCAAGTCATGGCCATGAGAGTATACTGCCTCTTTTGACATGGCTTGACCGTTCTGATTCTGAAATTACCGTCCGGGCGAATCAGGTTTTTCCAGAACCGTAACCCGGATGAAAGCAGCTGACGGGTTTCATTAGGTCAAAAACTCTTTGTAAGGAGATGGCGGGGCATTCGAGGCAAATTGAAATTTCCGACAAATCTCTCTCACTCTCTCAGAAGTTCTTTGACAGAAGGAACGTCACGGTGGGGATGCAATTCCCGACACGAGATCGGTTCCAGTTCTCTCGGGGATTGGGATGCTGCCCGTCCGATCCGGCTGTCCCTTCCCGGGGCTGCCTTTTCCTGCAGTGCTTGCATCCACTCACTGGGCAGCTCACGTGTTAAATCGTGCGATCACGGCGAAGGGAATGACAAAGAGGGCCATGACTGAAAGGCACCGCAGCTGTGGCCACTCCTGTCTCCGGGTCTCAAGCGCCTTGATCGGACTACGGTGGAACATTCACCATCCCAACGAATGTCGAGTTCTGGAACCCCATCGTTTCTGTCACCGACTGTCCATCTCCCGCTCGGCACTGAGCGAGAATATGTCAGAAGCTCAGACAACGTCTGCTCTCGATCCATGGGTGCGCGGATAGGTGGGGTGGATTGATAGGCGAGTGCGTCTCCTCCCCGGTCGTGTCTCCTCCCCGGTCATGTTCCAGACGCACTGACTTCCGCGTCAGTCGGCCGCTCATGGCCCATGACAAAACATTCTGGACGATAATCTCGCATTTTAATTCCCATGGACAAGAACGATGATGATGTAGACTAAGCAGACACCCGAAATCAGCCTCACCGCCGCAAAGAGCCAGTTGCTGAGCGTGATGGCGTGGTATTTCATGCCCAGGGACTGGAAAATCGTAAAGATCGATGAGGCGGGCGTGTTGCCGCCGTAGCAAAGCGACTGATAGAGGGCCGCCGGCGAACCTGTTTTCTCTGAGCGCCCGTGCGGATCTTACAGCGTAAATGCGGAATCTCACCCCCGGTGACTCCTCTGCTTCCGAATCCAATAATAGCCAGTAGCAGCAAGAAGAAACCCTGGAAAAGGAGTACCGGAAGTAATAGTATTTGGGGGCCGAGAAATAGTCCAGCAGCAGCCGTGGTCAACCCGATGGGATGGCGAAGGACTGCGAGTGTTTAGTTCAATGATTTACGCCTCAGCCCTAGGACTGCATTTGGAGCACGCACTGTATTCGTTCGAGGCTGTGGCCGCTGCAGAGAGCCCCAGAATACATGCGGGCTTTGCTACCTCTGCAAGCCAATCCTCCGCTTTCCAGAACGACGCAGTCACGGCGGGCCATGCGACCTGTTCGATCCAAGAAAGGACGCGGGCAGGCACGTCTGCGATCCAGTGGATCACGGAGTTGAGTGCGGCCGACACGACGCAAGCCAGGGAAGTGATGGGATCTCCGATTTCTCGCTCGCAATGCACGACTGGGCGACGCAGTTCCTGAGTGTGTGCTCGAGCAGGGATGTCTGGAATGTGCGAACCTCGGCCGTTGATGGATGGGTGAAATTCAGCCGGGATGTACATGATAGTTCGAGAAAAAGAAGGACAAGCCTCATGTCGACCCATGCCTAGACGACCTGCATGCACACATTGCACGCCTGTTTCCTTCCTGCATTAGGTAATTACCGCGCGCCGAGAACGGAGACGCCCGAATGTGAGGACTCAGGGTGCGGGGGGAGGCACTGTGTGTCGAGCGTTTCCAATCCACGAGACACCACGCCCAGTTTCATTCCCATAGTACTGCGCTTGCGGCATAGCCTGTCAGAAGAACGAGGCTGATTGGCTGATGCGGAGAACTACAGGAAGAAAATCTGGTCGGTAATCCGGCGAAAAGGAAGGCCGAGGGCACAGAGGGTCTATTAGAGCCTGCGTAGAGTATCTCCCGAGACTTATATGCGCCGGGGCTGCACGACAGATCTGCAGATTAGGTTACTAACTGGAAGGCCAAGTTCATGCGGCTTTCGAGAATCAAGCCCAGGACAAAAGCCACGGATCTGGCGCCGCATTGGACTCCCAATCGGGAGATTTCGGGTGCCAATTGGAGTAAGATTTCAGGAGGTATTTCGGCAGGGCCCATCTTGCTTCTCGTTTTCCCCAGAACTTGCCGCACACGGCAGATAGCGCGCCAAGATATGTTGTGCGTCCAATTAGATCAGGTCAAATGGACCGAGAACACCGGTAAAGAGATGTCAGTATCCTATCATATGTACACTGAAGTGCGTCACTACTTTATATGTTGATATAGAACAAAAATGATCCAGAAATATCACGCGCAATAGCTTGCCTTTCATTCACTGAGAATTTTGGGGGCACGGCTTCGTTACCGGATAAATAAGCCATGGTATAACTAAGCACTCTATGAGTCATAACTCTCCAGTTCTCGAGATTGATGGAGTTTGTCAGCCTAATTTAAAGTGTGGCTGTCACCGGTACCCTAGCCTGTGGCACGTGATCGCGTTTGTACCGATAATGATCCGATTAAGTTTGGGAGGAAGCCGCAGCTTCACTTCTGTCTGAATCCAGTAAGCAGTTGTGTGACTGCACGGCCCGGCGCAGATGCTTGAAATCGTCCAACCTATCGGAGAATCATGACATATGCGAACCTGGGAGATGGCATTCCGCACGTGATCTTCACTGGCCGCCAGTACTGTGTTACAGACCACCGGCTACCGCATCGGTCTCCTACAGTGATCGATGAATGTCTCTTATCTTCGGCGATATAACCAGATCATTTTCTACATCCACCTGAGCTCTCGGAAACAGTTTGCAATTTTCCGCCCTTGGGGTTTCCTTTTTAGGATGGACCGTTTCGGGTCTTTCACCGACCGTGATTGATGGCAACACCGGCGACATATGTATGTATCTTGATTTTATTAACAATACCAAGGGCCTTGAGCGCCTGTACTTCTATAGAATCCCACAGTAGTAAATGGGACATGCTATTATATTGTTGAATGAGGTCTAGAAGTATTTCTATAGAAGTCCGCTGTAGTTAATGGAACATGGGGGGGATATGCTCGATTATACTGTTGAATGACGTCTAGAAGCTTCGTGATAGCATCTGGTGAAGCTCGCTCGGCTGTAATTGCATCTGCATCAGAAGGTAGCGGCGCTGGCACCTCATTCGACTCGGAGATCACCTTGGACTTCTTCTGTGTCCGTGCGTCGGGCTTCGCGTATTTACCGCTTGCTTGTCCGCCACTGTGCGCATCGGTCCTCTGCTTCGATCCATTCCTCCAGTTCAGCTACCGTGCCCCAGCACAATGTGTATTGCCCCGATGCAACATCAGCTTCATATGAGCCATACTTCACTGTTGGATTGCCCGTCTGGAACTTGAAGATCTCCACGGAACGCCCATTGGATGATGCATGAGTTGCGTCATGGGGATTTTGAGAGCTGAGGGCGGCTGAGGGTGCAGGCGTCACAAGAGAGGGCGGATCAAATGCACTGAATACAAATTGAGACATCGGGGAACTGGTTCAGGTTGCGGAGAGGGATGAGAGGAGGAGAGGAAGAGCAGAAATAAAGACAATGAGATCTAGTACACATTATCGAGCGTGTATTGTTCATTAAATCCAACAAATTCACTCGATTTCACTCCGTCAAAGCTCCCCGGATCACCGGGATCACGTGCAGAAGACCCGACCCAAAACGGAAACCCCAAGGGCGGAAAGTCAAAAACTCTCGGAAACTCATCCGAGGACGGCAAGAAATTTATAGAGCTCGCATTGTAAATGATTGTCTGTATTGTTTGTCTCCGCCGCATAGCAATTTGTTCTGACAAGCGAAGGTTAATCCATCTGTCCGTGGAAGAGGAAGACTGGGACCTTGTGGTACGTCACCAGCTAGCGTGGCTCTACCCTGGTTCTCATCCCCTTTGCAGCCGGTGGCTTCCACGTTTCGAGCATCTCCGCACTCTAGCCGTTGACCCCGTCCATGCCCCTAGACAAGTATGCGATCTAACGGGCCTGTCGCCATGTGCTGCCGACCGCTTGAGCACGCAGCCTTGTCGCACGATCGACGAGTATTTAGCGAGGACATTCTTGAAGGATCATGCCCAAGTTGGAATGTATCTCGCTCACTCTGCGGCAGCTGTCCGAGCCCGCCAGACAGTTGGGCCACGTGAGATATATCCGGGTACGATTCTGCAAGCGAATGAGCTCGTTTATTTCTAGCAGATGTTGCCCCATGGCTGTGCTTGGTCAATGCGCGCGACAATTTCGATAAATAGCTTGACATACTAGAGCTCTCTCAGTTCGTAAGCAGCATTTGTTCGCCAGGTTACATTCAAGATTGAAATACATGTTCTGGGCATCCCAAAGATGTGCACCTAGAGTCTGATTTTGATTTCTATTTCGAGCTCGAGTTCTGCGTGAAGTTGAACCAATTAGCTCGATACCCTGAGTCAAAAACCCGGTTCGAAATGATCCGGAGGTCGCCGCATAGCACCAGCGAGCAGCGCGCGGTAGCGTCTCGTTAAGGGAGCATAAAAACGTAATTAGAAGGCTTGAAACATGGTTGGTACTCCAAGTACATGGACATGAAGATACCTCCGTCAGTCACGTGCTTCCCGTTTCTTTTCGATTGTTTTCAAACCGCAAAAGAAAATGAGTTAACAAGTGAATCGCATTATGTCCTGCATGCCCAGAAAATTCAGAAACGTTGATTTCACGGCCTCTGTCGCAATACCGGAGCTCCCATCAAGACCGCATGAAGCAGAGATGTCGCTTACATCTTGTCGAAGCCTTTACTAAACATGGACGATGATCAAACTCTCATGAACCATATGAGGAAGTGGTTTGATGCAGCTCATCCGGAGACACATAACCCGGCCGCTGGTCCCCCTTGGTTACTTGATTCTGCCTGATGGCTCCCCCGGTAAAGCATCTACAAAAGAACAACCGGGTTACCTCCGAGAAATTCACATCACCTTCGGACTTTCAGGTGCATTTTCTAAAATGTGGGGAATCCGACTGAGAACTTTGCATATGAATACTTCATCATTTGCCTAGCTTTATTCCTGGAGCCGCTCAGAAGATTTCGAAACAATTTTCAATCTTGCGGAAAGTCAGCATTGATCGAACGGCTCTTTTAGCGCTCCTCAAACAAAAAGGCGTATAGTCTGGTATCAAGAATCCCAGCGACGTTTTTCTCCATCTTTTAAGCAGGAAGTCAACCGAATTATCTACACAGAGGACCATGTATGGACAGTTCAAATGAAATTTCAAATCGTTTAGTAAATAGCGCCACTGTTAATCTTATGTCCCAGTCGTACGAGCCATGAGGATAGTTCCATTGCCGGGCCCTCCCTGACGCCGGAACTCGATGACATGATCAAGAAGAGATGCTGGTTGACGTCACGGTTGGACCCTGTGTCCCCGAAATATACTGACACGAACGACAAAGAACCACAACTGTCGTTATGAATCCGGTCTCGTCCCAGAAGCAGAGCTAGAACAATCAGAGCGGAACTTGCCCCCTATGGCCATCTCGACATCACATTGCAGATCCAATAGCAAACTCTGCAGCGGCAGAATCATGACCAGATCCGTCCCAAAACGGATTTGTTTCTCAAGTACCTGATTAGAGGGACAAGAAAATCAGCCCGCGTTCAGTTGCGTAAATCCCGGACAGCCCATCAGCCGGAGAGATTCTTGCAGCGAAAAGAAAATAATTCACGTGCTGTTTCACAATCTGAATCAGTAATGTGGGGGAGCCAGTGAGGATGCACAGCACAGTCAATCACAGCAGCGAGTGCGCTAGCGGTCAACAATGTGACTGGGGCTGTAATGACGCCGCAATGTGCTATGTGCTGTCCGCCATCTCTCGTAGAGCACGTGGTCGGATACGTCCCATGTGTTGTGCAACTCGACGGTGTACGGCAGGCTCGCCACTTACAGAGCCCAGAACTTGAAATTTCACGGCAGCACATCTTTTTGGGCTCCAAAAGCATCAAGAGCGATCTAGTCTTGACAGATTGAGGTGAATATGGGGATCGCCCTGGACTCGGATCAGAGCCACGATAAGACAAAAGCATGCCTCAGAGCACTTGTACTTGTCGGGATGTACCCAAGTTCTGCTTCGCGATTCCGATCTCATGGCTTCTTTCTCGCGCATGTGCTCGTTGAGAAGCGCGAGGCCGGTGGCGTCCTGAAACCGAACTTGAATGGTCATGCCTGTTTAGCCAGCGGTGTGCGGTACTATTCGAGTCTGGTCGTTTTCAGGGAGTATCTGGGAGCTGGGAATAATCTTGCATATTGGGGGAAGATATGGAGTGCAGGCAGAGCAATTGCAGCAAGTTGTGTCCAATCTGAAGACCATCGGATGCTGTGCGGTCGTTCTGCTCGAGTAGTCGTTCTTGTGCATCGCATGGTCGAAGACATCAACCCGGCCGACTTGAAAAGTGAAAAGGAGTCCCCCATGAGAAATTTGCTCCAAGCAGAGACGGAGGCATGGTTCAGCGTCATGGGCGTAGGGAACATCAAGTAAATTGATCGCATCACTACTCGCTTCTGCTAGTGCGATGACGGCACTACGTATCGGGGTCGACGTAGGAGGAACGAACACCGACGGCGTGCTCCTCGACGCGTCCGCCCGCTCACAGCCCGACCGCGGTATCCTTGCCTGGCACAAAACGCCTACGACGCCCGACCCCAGCACGGGCATCGAAACCGTAATCAAAGCGCTTCTGCGCAAAGCTACGCTCAACTCTGACTCATCGCGCGTCGTTAGTGTCACGATTGGAACGACACAGTGAGCTGTGGACGACCATCCGCGCGCGCAGCGATCTGAATGTGGATTTCTCGACGCTCTGCAGTTTCGTCAATGCGGTAGTAGAGAAGGATCGCAATCGGCTAGCGCCCGTCGCGGTGATCCGCCTTTGTGGGCCGTTTTCGCGGGACGTCTATCCCGGTATCGACTGGCCTGAAGATCTTCGAGATATTATATGCGGTCATCTAGGCTGCGTAGATGGCGGATTGGAGGTGGACGGCACAGTGATCAGAGATATCAACGAAGCGCAAGTCGTCGATCAGTGCGCGGCGATCCGAACCAAAGGAATCAAGTCCATTGTCGTCAACGGCGTATTCTCTCCGTCTGATTTTGTGGAGCGACAGGAGGAGCGCGTGGCAGAGTGGATAAGGAGCTGTTATCCAGAGGCGAGCGTCGTCATCTCGAAAGAAGGTGCCGTTCCCTTTCTTATCTACCACTTCGACGAACTATGCTGATCATAAGTGTCTAGTCGCGAATCTGGGCTTCATCGAACGAGAGAATGCGGCCATATTGAACGCATCTATCCTCCCATTTGCACGCACTACCATCCGCGCTTTCGAATGTGCCATCTCCCGCCTTGCTTTACAATGCCCGTTGTTTCTGACTCAGAACGACGGCACGATTGTCCCCGCGAGAGTCGCTGCCAGACTTCCGATCCGCACCTTTTCGAGCGGTCCGACGAACTCGATGTGCGGGGCTGCCTTCCTAGTGCAAGGTCAAGCAATCGAGCAAAGCATGCTCGTCGTGGACATAGGTTCGCCCCAGTCTCCCTCTTCTCGTCGCCAGCTGGCGGCTGATTTCCTTTGAGGTGGAACTACTACAGATGTGGGAATGCTTCTACCCAGTGGACTGCCGAGGCAAGCGTCTGCGGTCACCCAAATCTCCGGCGTTCGTATGAATTTTTCTTGTCCCGACGTTCAGAGTATCGGCCTCGGCGGAGGATCGATTGTTCGCCAGGTCGAAGGAAGAACGTCGGTGGGACCGGACTCTGTCGGGCATCGCATCGGCACCGAGGCGCTTGTATTCGGGGGCAATGTTGCCACTGCCACCGACTTCGCGGTCACCGCTTCTGGACTCGAGGGCATCGGTAACGCGGATTTGTTGCCTGATTCCGTCAAAAAGGGATCCCCGGCCTATTCGCAAGTTGTGAAGCAAATGCTCGAACGGGCCATCGACAGCATGAAAACGACAGATGCCGATCTACCTGTTCTCCTTGTCGGCGGCGGGGCTGTTCTTGCTCCTGCAGAGCTTCGCGGTGCCAGCAAAGTCTTCAAGCCCGAATACTCTGGCGTGGCGAATGCGATCGGTGCCGGTCGGTGGAAGATCCAGTTGTGATTGAAAGTGGCTCATTCTAGCTCCAGCCATCGCAAGGGTCTCCGGGACTGTCGATACTATGGTCAGCACTGCGAACCGCACGACCCAAGACGCACTGGACGACATCTCGAAGATGGCCGTCGAGAAAGCTGTCCAGAACGGCGCGGCGCGAGAGACTATTGCGATCGCTGAGATGGACGCTATCCCTCTCCAGGTGCGCCTTTAGCAAGATTCACGCAATAGATTCATGACAATACAATCAGTACATCGCTAATAAAGCCCGCGTGATCGTGAAAGCAGTGGGCGACTTTGACTTTGCCAAATCCCACCCAGCCCGTCTCGGATCAGACGACATGGACGATGAAGAACATCACGAGACCGTCGTAATCGACAAATGGCCTTCGAAAGCAACAAGATCCAGCACGCCAGACTTAGACATCTCGACTTACAGACCTCGCATCACGCCCCAACGGGAGTGGATGGTGTCCGAGATCGATCTGGAGTGGATATCGACCGGATGTTACATCCTCGGGACTGGGGGTGGTGGTACTCCGTATCCCCACTTTATTCGGCTACGCGAGATGCTTCGGAACGGCGCCGTGGTGCGTGTCATATCGCCTACGGACCTGGCGGACACTGCGATGGTCGCCTGCGGTGGAGGAAAAGGTTCGCCGACGGTTGGGATCGAGAAGCTGCCTGCGGACGAGTGAGTATCATGTCGTTCTTCCGTCTGCGATTTGACCGGCGTTGCAGGCAGATGGAAGCACAGCGTATGGTGTACCGGCATCTGGGAACGCACCCGGATGCTGTGATCGCGTTGGAGATCGGTGGCGGGAACGGATTGCAAGGTGTGTGGGTTGGATTCGATCCCTCCAGCTGTCCGATCCAACGCCACTCGAGGGATGCTGCTCGGAGCTTCTTCCAACTTGAATGTTCCGACGGTCGACGGTGATTGGATGGGGCGTGCTTATCCTGTCTCGTGGCAAATTACGCCGGTGGTGATTGGTGGCGATCAGGCGCAGTTCTTGCCTACGGCCATCGCGGATGGCAACGGCAACAACATGGTGCGTGACGGCGCTGTTAGACTTTGGTGAGATGAACTGACAGACTGCTTGAAGATTCTGCTGTCAGGAACATCGGAAAAGCAAATCGAACGCATCTTTCGTGCCGCGCTGTCTGAAATGGGCAGCCATGTGGGATGTGCGAAGGGTCCATGCACGGGGCTAAACACGAAACGCTTCGTCGTGGAAAACACCATCTCTCTGGCGTGGCGCATTGGCCGAGCTGTCGCTCTCTGCCGGAGCAAAAACCAGACGGATTCCGTGGCCGAGGCGATCATCGAGCAAGTGGGCGGATCTGACTCGGCCAAGGTATTGTTCAAAGGCAAGATTGTCTCTGTGGAACGCAAGACCGTCCATGGCCACGTCTACGGCGAAGTCGTCATCAGCGCCGCCGACGTCAGCGGCAGCGGCCCGGGCGCTTCCGCCCAGCCCCAATTCAGTGGCTCGCTCAAGATCCCGTTCAAGAACGAGAATATCCTGGCACTGGCGGATGACGACACGGTGGTGGCGAGCGTGCCGGATTTGATCTGTGTCTGCGATGCAGCCAGCGGAGAAGCTATCGGGACACCTGAGTATCGGTACGGGCTGCTCGTCGTCGTCATCGGTATCGCTGGTTCGGAGAAGTGGACGTCGACTGCGCGAGGGCTCGAGATTGGCGGCCCGAGGGCGTTTGGATTCGATGTCGATTATAAGCCGTTGGGTGTATTCAGGAGACCGCGGAGTGTTATAGATGAGTTTATCTAGTTGTACTCGGATTTGATCTCCAGCGTTGTAGTAGTTAGCAGCAGTAGTGCTTTTCGCTGCTGAAATGAATCGGGACCGGAGGAATCGGACCCTCCAGTTTCAACCCGCATCGATATATGGTGATAAGGCGACTGGACCTTGAAAATCTCGGCACTGATATTGAATAGGCTGAATAATTCTGTCAATGAGTATATGCCAACTTGCTCTGATCTTCGAGTAGCCTGTCCAAGGCAAAGACACGGTTGGCAGGTGGCTGTCCACATCTCTTGCCTGCAACTGGACATAGACTAAACGAGCATCCTTAGCGCGCTACTCCGTTCCTCCATCCTCCCCAGCCAAGACGGTTCCGAGATCTAGGTCGGCCCATATCCCAAAGCAACAACCAATGTTTATTAGGCTCTCCTTTGTACTTGATCGGTGAAGGGCACTGAATGTGGCCCATACTCTGCGACGATTACCACCACCGCCAACACCAGCACGCAGCGCTCAGAGGGAGAGGGAGATGCAGCTCGAGCGATACATACTGCTGCCTCTTCTTCTCGAAACTGGAAGTCCCGCAGAATTACTCGAACACTCCTCGCCTGCAACCAGTCAGACCGCGCAACACATCCTGGACACTAGGCCGCACGAGTGGCGTGATGATTCGCCCTATCGAGGGCCCTTGTTTCAGGGAGCGACGCAACAACAGCTATCATCGTCTAGCGAAGCGCGTCTCCGTTCTCGCGTCACCGAATCTGCGTCTATGGATTTACACACCCGGTGTCCGCCTCCTCCCTGGACTGCACTCCCGAGACAAGCAATACATAATCACAGATGGCAAACATGAAAGCGGTGGGGGACAACATAAGCACAAACACTGACTGACTACCTACGAGCAGGCGGAGCCTACTACCCTGTATCACCGTCCTTGGCGCCGTTTATAGACGCCGCCGCCGCCGATCCGAACTTCAGCTTCATCTTCTTCGCTGCAGGCGGATCGTCCGTCTTCAGGAGCGCTTTCTTGCTCAGCCGCTCCAGCATCTCGTCCTCCTCCTCCTCCTCCGGCCGCCGGCGTTTCTCGCCCAGCCGCGGCCCGGCGTTGCCGCGCACGAGGGCTTCAAGCATGTTGTCCTCGTCGTCCTCATCATCCTGGTCGATGGGCCGTTTGGGCGACGGCCCGGGCACAAGCTCGTCGTCGTCGTCCTCTCCGTAGTCCATCAGCGATCCCAACGACGGCGACGGCGACGGTGAGCGAGGCACGACGCTGCTGCTCGCCCGTTTGCGCTTGAGCCCTCCGCGCACGACTTGGTGCTGGCTGATCGGGGGGATGTAGGCGTCCTCGTCGTCGTCTGCGTTGAAGTAGTCCTCTTCCTCCGTGTCCTGGGCACGTACAGCACTGGGCCATCGTGGTTCCGCCGGCCTGCAACGCAGTGAGATCAAGAAGCACCGCGATCAACAAAGGAACCCACTTTTCGACGGGCGTGCCTTCTGGCGGTGGCGGTTCATTGTTCATCTCCCACCGCTGGATGAATTGCTGGAAGCACGACCCTGCCAGAGCCGTGTTCGCAAGCTGTCTAATCTCCGCTTCGTGATGCACCATGCAAAACTTGATCATGTCCTTCATGTTGTCCTAATCGCACACCGTCAGTCTAGGCATCACCCGTATGACTAAATAGATGTACACACTTTTCTGATGCAGTCGAAGTAGTCCAGACACGTCCCACTTATGAGGTTGTCTCTCCGCGATTCCCGGAGCGTCAGGTCGAGAATCGGCTTGAACGCATCGTGCCTCATCACCTGAACGTGCAGATTTGCATTTTTCAGCCTCAGCAATAATCGGAAGATCCGACAGACAGCTGGAAGGGAAGAAAGCGAATAAGCAACAGCTCCTTGCGCGCAGCACCCACGCACCATGCTGTAAATGCTTGTCTCGCGCTCGAAGCAACGTGGGGATGCGCGCCAGTATCTGAGACGACGCGACGTAAAAATAGGCGCGAAAGTTGTGCTGCGAGATAAAGTTGTGCAGCAGATCAGCCAGGTACGTAAAGCGATTCGTCTCTTCGCGGGTGAGGAGGAAAATCGGATCTGCATGGAGTTGGGAAAGAGAACGAAAGACATATAGACAACAAATGACCAACCTGAGACGGTTTTCCATTCTGGTAGCTCGATCATCGGTTTGAAAAGGATGGCGATGCAGTCTCGGTAAAAGTAATCCATGAATCGCTCCGTACCAGGCTCGTCCCGCCGCTGATTGCGGATACCGCCAGGCTGCAAAACATCAGCACTGGGCACGAGCAGCGACGAACAACGCGCACCGCAGCCTCCGAAGGCCCCTGAGCACCCGCCTCTCCCGGTGGGGGAATGTCCATGAACACTTTCAGAGCGTCTCCCAGCTGACTCTGGACAGCAAAGTTCTTGTTCCGCGCAACGAGTCGGCATACAAGCTCAACGAGCGTCTCAGCTTTATCCGCACCGCGTTTCTTCGCCTCCCGCTCCTTGTCAATGGCCAGAACCTGCTTGAGCACGTGCCCCCGCACGCCGAATGCGTCGTGGTCGAGCAGAGCGGCGAGCACCTCGCCGCCCGCACCGACAACCGGCAACGCGTCGCTCTCAGATTCGAGCCCCAGCGCCCACTGTACAGCAAACAGAATCCCCCGGTCGACCAGAGTCCGGAACAGCGCCATGCGTGCTGGCAGCTGGACGTTCTTGCCCATCGCGCACAGCTGCTGCAGCAGAAACACGACTTGGCGGCGGAGCATGAGGTCCCCCGGCGACAGATTTTCTGGAGGTGCAAAGGCGTACGATCCCCCGTGCTGAGATTGCGCTCCGTTCCTGCCCGCTAGCATTTCCTCGTCGACATACAGCCGGACGACCTCGCGCAGGAACGAGGCGTCTTGTTGCATGTGTGTGATGATGTCGATCTGGTTGAAGATGATGCACGAGTTGAGCACATTAAAGGTCGAGTCGTCTAGTGCTCGTGCGAGCACGACGTCCTTGAGAAACTGTAGTCGATACGTGTAATGGATCTTGCGCTGCATGGCGGGATCCTTGATGGGAATGGGTTCGTGAAATTGGGACGTCTGTTTCAGAAACTCTCGATAGTTGGCACGGTGGTTCGGAAAGTCAGGGTCATATTCTAACATCCCGACGATGTCAGTAAAGTGCTCATCAGCGAGAATGTATTCATAGAGGTTGTGATCGTTGAGGTTGACTAGTAAAGGATGAGGCACGATAGGCAATGACCAGCATCACCAGTAACTCACGGATAGCTTGTGTGACTGAACACAAAGTGTGAAGATCACGGACGCTCTCGAGATCCTCGGCCTCGCGAAACACGCTAATCAGTTTTTTGAAGTAATCCTACGCCAAAAAGTCAGATCACAGGAAGCGAACTCGCTGCGCAAGATCTCTTACCTCGCGCATGATGTAATCAGCCAAAAAGTCTTTCAATTGGCTTTGTCTAGAAAGGCCTTTGATGATCCGCTCAATGTCTGCGAGAGTACCCAGTTCAGGCGTGGGAAGTTCGCTGCTGCTGCGCTGGCTGGGACCTGGCTCGAGCGTGGTTGCTGGCTCCTCAGCGGTCGAGAGATGGTGTTGAACTTCGCAGATGAAATTCCACACTTCAGCGCAGCCTTCGGGATCTTGAAAACTGAGCGCGTAGTCAGCCCCATTTGGTTCCGTCCACACGATGAGCGTGTCTGTTTCTCATGAGTCGGTGGCATGCAGCTTCATCATCGGCCGCAACGCACCTTGTTGCCGCTGATAAACGTCCGTGCTGCGTATGGGTGTGGACAGAATAACTTCGTTGTAGTTCCTCTCGGACCGTGCAATCAAATGAGCCGTGTCCGAGTCCTCTGAGATCTGCCCGAAGCAGAACGCCGTGCCCTGATCAACCCAACGCTGGCCAACAAGCTCGTACACCTGGTGGCAACAGCAACACAGCCGGATTGAGCTCGCGGCGCGGCACGCGGCACTGGTACGCACCTTGACGCGTTTCATCTCCTGCTCCTGCGGATCCTGGTACCACTCCTGTGCCTCGTCCGCCTGTCCACCCACCGTCTCGAGCATCAGGTCGTCGCCATTCAGGTCGCTCGTGTGCACAGTCAGCAGCCCGTCCTCATCGCCCTCTCGGGCCACCCGATCCAGCGTCGTTTCCTCGGGAGACACGGTATCAGTGAGCGCGACGTTGCCGGCAGGAATGAGCACATCATCGTCCGGAGGCGGAGGAGAAGAAGAAGGGAGCGTGGGGTCTGATTCGGATTCGACGGCGGGACCAGCAGCGCCGTCTCCGTGCAAGCGGGGTAGGGGTGGTGTCTCCGCAGGGTCGGCTGACCCATTCATGACCGCGGCGAAGAAAGCAAAAGGTTGGACCGGCCGTGAAGGGAGCAGAATCAGATCACGATGACAGAAGGGCTCCAACTTCGCGTGTCGGTCCGTAAGAAGGGAAATTTCGGACACAACAGGTGTCAACAAACGCTATCGTGCCCAAACGGGACGGTGATGTCAGTCAGTCAGGTCCCTTCCGACGATCATGAGTGTTCCCAAGGCGGTTGTCGTTCCGGCCACCACGCAGCACACGGCCACGGTCATTTTCGCGCATGTAAACGGCCAACTCGGACGACGTTGAAATCGCTCTGACGATGTACGGAAGGGATTGGGAGACACGGGATTCGGATGGTTAATATTGGCAGAGACATTGAAAGACGCGATGCCGCATGTGAAGTGGATATTCCCCCATAGGTAGAGGTGCACTTTTTCCGTTCTTTCCCCAGCTTCCGAGATCTTGTTTGCAGTCCGAGAAGGCCAGTGACGGCAAACGGCGGAATGCTAATGCCTGCGTGGTGGGTTAGGTTCACATTTCATGGCCGTTTTCTCATTGTAAATCCCCCAATCACACAGGTTTGATATCAAATCTTGGTCAAGTGAGGATGAAGACGAAGCAGGGATACTTAGAGCCTCCGAGTCCCTCAAGAGTCTCATCTCGGCCGAAATTGAATCCGGAATACCCTCTGAACGGATCGTAATCGGAGGATTCTCGCAGGGCGGAGTCCTGGCTCTTGTATCTGGACTCTCGGAGGCTCGCAGACTTGCTGGAATGCTTATACTGAGCGCATTCATTCCCTTGCGCTTCAGTCTTCGTGAGGTGCGTGACAATTGTTCTTCCTCCAGTGCTCCAGGGGTAAATCGGTCCTTAGAGATTATCCATCCACGCCTCCAGCCTGCCCATATTCTGGGGCCACGGTGCAGCCGACTCGGTAATCCCAATCGAGGCGGCTCGACGATCTGTCGCGTATTTGTCGGAGATCATGGCTATTTCTGTCGTTGAGGGCCAAGCCAAGGATAAAACGCTGCTGTCATTCAAAGAGTATACAGGACTGGGTCACTCTCTGAATGACCAGGAACTCTCAGACGTCGGACAATGGCTTCGACAACTTGTGTACTGATTGGTCTATATCCGTGCATCGCCCAGACATGTGCTTATCCGCATTGCATCATCCCAGTGTGGCAGATGGCGAGTTTCCAGGAAAGGCACGGCGCCAGCAAGAGCCGCAGCTCGGCCCCGGAATCTTTGACAGGAAGCGTGCCAACGGTGCGTGTGTTATGACCGTGAGACTCGCACACCGGCGTAGGAACGGTCAAACTGTTCGAAGGCTTGTCGAAAAATACGCGAGGCACCGCGATTCTTCTGAAGGAAATGCCAATAGGCTGACGACATTCGCTACGATTTCCCTCATCACAGGCAGAGATGCCCTGAAGTCACTCGGCTTGACTGCCAATCTACTTCTCCAACCCAGGAGGTCCTGACCATGGCAAACTCGACACGACGATCAGGGACTCGGTAATCCAAGACGACTTGGGTCATGGTTGAGAAATTGTGAACGCGATTGTAAGCGGCCACTGAGGACCGGCAGAATGTCCTTATTCGAAGGTGTTACATACCAATACAAGTGGGGGGTAATCTAAAGACACGACATGGATGAAATATATGATAGGATCTAGATGACAAAATCAGCCCAAGGACGTGGCTCGAGAAGAACGCCGATGTCGTAGCGAGGGATGGCCCCCCGTCGAACCATACTCCCCATCCAGATCAATGCGCCGAAAATACACATCCATGTCCCCAGCATCGAATTCCGACGTAGACAGCTCTTCACCTGGCGCAGGCGTTTCCCCCTCTACCTCGGCAGCATCCGGAGCCCGAGCCTTGCTGGTCCCGCCACCGATCCGGTACGTTCGGCGTCGTTTACCCTTGCGAGCGACAGCCGTGCCCACCGCCGGGGGTCGTGGCGGGCCGCTGCGGACCGCGTAGTGGGAAAGGGACCTGGTGTAGGGCGATAAGGTGTGATTGGAATGTGCGAGCATCGAGAGCTCGTGCACGATGTTGGCGCCCAGGGACTGGGGCTCAGTCAGTTCGTGATAGATGGACGTGGAAGATGGCGGTGTCGACAAGGAATGAGAAGGAGACGGGGACGTCGATCGGGACGAACTGGGTGACGGAGCCGAGGCAAAGGCAGCAGAGAAGGGATTGTACGAGAGTTCGGTTTGTGCAGAGAAGACTGCCGCGGTGGAATGTGAAGAAACGTTTGGAGGAGACTGCGAATGGATGACACGAGGCCGGACAATTGTACCGCCGCCAACCGCTGGCATGCGCTCATACTCCTGCTCATGGGCCTCCGCAACACTGGGGCTCATCCCACCCCAGTCGAGCACGTCATACGTCGTGTCCAAGTCTTCCGAGAGACCCGCCGATTCGTCGTCGAGTTCCTCCAGATCAGCGAGGCCCCGTGACGGGGAAAAAAGGCTCTGGAAGCCACGGAAGGCACTTTTCGCCGGGATTCCTTCCGGACGGAGGCCGTACGTAGGATCGAACACATCAGGATCGATGAGCAGCGGTGCTGGCGGCGGCGTGGATGTGCGCCGCGGAAGCGAGGATCGTGTTGTTCGCCGCGTGAGCTGAGTACGGCTGATGGAAGGCGATGGGGTCCGAGGTAGAGGTAACGAGGCAGAGTTTAACATGTGCACGTTTTGTCGCGTTAGGCTGGGTGGTGCGCTGTGATGCCCAACGTGCGGCCGGGGAGGCGGAATCTCCACTTTCGCTTTGACCCATTGCTGGCTGAGACGGTGGATGATACCGGGCAGGTCCTCTCGAAACATTTGGCGCAGCTGGCCTTCAATTTCGCGCTGGATGAATTTTTGAATCACAGCGATAGAATCAAAGGTGCTATTGATGTCCACACTCTGGAGCGGGTCGGTTTTGAAGACGATGGTGATGCCCTTTTGCTTCGAGACGACCAGCACAACATACGAGCTGAGTTTGAAGTGCGATAGGCGGAGCAGCATGGGCACCACCAGCGCCTCCTTCGCAGCGAGCATCCCTCGAGAGCCAGTCATGAAGTCAATGTCGGGATGCTTGTGGTTGAGTGGATTGGCTTGGACTTTGGTTCGCAGAACCAAATGCGCATCTCCGGCGTAGGTGAGCCTAAATATTCCACGAAACTGGTCCATCGTCAAGTCCCCGATATCCCGGATTTCAAGCTCAGGCGGCTGCGGTCCTCTGAGCAAAAAGTAACTCTGCGCGGGTCGAGTGAGCGCACCTGGGTTCCCATTTCCAACTCCACTACCTCAATCTTGTCGGCGATAATCGGAGGTTTGTTTCCCTTGTTGAGCGCGGTATTGAGCATCTGGATAGCATCGTAGTGGAACTGGTCTGAGAATCGTGGCCAGTGGAAGGTAAAGGACATGACAGGTTCATCTTCCTCTCGGGGAGGAACTCGCCGGAGATGTATTGGATCGAGCCAGGCAGCCAGGTAACCTTCCGTGCCGAGTCCTGATGGGGCAACAAATTGCTTCAACAGTCGTAAACGAAAAATTTGACATGACTCCTATCTCGCGTTTCCCTTTCATATCGCAACGGTTCGTATCAGATGGCGGGGAAAGGACTCTTGTTGAAAGCGGATCCCATCGCGGACACCTTTCGCGATGAGGTCAAGACTGCTCTCGACAGGACGACGCGTAAACCGCGACTTGTCGGGATCTTGGCTACGTCCTCGGCGCCCAGCAAGTTCTACGCCGAGTTCACAAAAAAGCAATGCGAAGATCTGGGCTTTGATTTCGTCTTGAAACGGACTGGTGCGGCTTTCTCAGAGGAGGCAGGAGAAGGGGAGGGCGTCGAGGAGGCTATCATCGAGGCCAACGAAGATCCGAACGTCGACGGGATCATGGTGTGTATGTGGGCTAAACCAACGCGATCGCTCTTCCATTTCGCGTGAAGGTCTACTACCCCATCTTTGGACCTCAACAAGTGAGTGATATCAGACCTGTGCGCGTAGAACTTCTTTACTGACGTCGCACAGGACCACTACCTCCAACAGGCGCGTTATCGCGTCGATCTAGCGGCTTGCGCTCATGCCGTATCCAGGTGGTCTCTCCATACAAGGATGTTGAGGGGCTTCACTTCAAGTTCCACTATAACCTGTACCATAAGTGAGCTTTCCAGCCTCCAATGTCATCCTCTCCTCATGCGAAGATCAGCATCCGCTTCCTTGAGCCAGAATCTTTGCTCAAGTCTGGCCTCCCAACTGCCGTTGCTGTAATCGAGGGCGAGAACCCGCCACCAGGAACTGTCAAATCGATTCTTCCCTGCACGCCACTCGCTATCGTCAAGTGTTTGGAGCACATCGGCGTGTACAACAAGATCTTGCCCTACGGCGATCGAGCCTATGGCCGCACCGTGACCGTCATCAACCGGTGAGCGTTAATATCTAGCCTCAGCCACTGTGCTAAGAGAGCTTCCAGTTCAGAAGTGGTTGGACGACCGCTTGCGGCGTTGCTTGCGAATGACGGCGCTCGCGTGTTCTCGGTAGACATTGACTCCATCCAAGTACACGCAAGGCTCATTCTGGCTTTGCATGTTTTGACGCCCCGATCAGGAATACACGAAACGCCCGCAAGTGAACGGGCAATCGGACGCCGCCAGAAAATACCACCCACACCACGTGGTACATCCCTCGAATAACACCCTCCAAGAGTGCCTCGCGATATCCGACGTGGTGATCTCCGCCGTGCCGAGCGCATCGTACAAAGTCGCAACGGATTGGCTCAAGGACGGGTGCATCTGTGTCAACGTCGCTGCGGATAAGAATTTCGAGAAAAATGTCCGCGACAAGGTCAGCATCTACCACGTTCCGTACGACTTGCGTGTTGATCCTCCACCCCCTGACAGGCCTCGATGTATATTCCTGCTGTAGGCAAAGTGACGATCTTGATGTTACTGCGCAATCTGTAAGCTGGGCTCGCTTTCGGTGTCTGACCGCTGACTTCTGCCTCTAGATTGCGATTGCAACAGTACAAGACCAATGTGTAGACTGTGAAAAACCCAGTTTGTATGAACATCGCCTCCAGTCTTGGCGTATACTCCAGCTTTGGCTGGTGGCTGAAGTCTAGTACCCAACTTCGAACGCACCAGAGACCTCCCGATCTCCGATGCAATATCGTTGGGCCCCTGCGACCACGGATTCTGTCGAACAAGATCCCACAGTCCACGCATAGGCTACATCGTTGACCAAAGTAAGGATGCACCACCGAAGAGGGCCGGCTCTCTTTGTGCTGCCACCATGCGCAGAGCGGGAGATGTCGGATGATTTTGACTTGGATTCTCAACGTCCTATTCGAGGAAACGGAGAGCCAAATCCGACGCGTGTGCGACGTCGTTTACCGACAAGTCCGCTCATCTAGTCAACATTAATTACGAGGCTTCTGGTCGGGAAAACACGCAGTAAGCGATGGATGAGATAGACAAATGGCATCTTACAGTCTACGCAACATAGCCGACTGTTTAGATCCGCTACGTCAGCACCAGTTAATAAAGTCCATTATGATTGCTCTAATTACTGTGTTGTTACAAAGATGATGTTGCCCCGAATAGTGGCCATGCAGGATACTACTGGAAGTTTGCCGCAGTTATATCTTTGAAGTTGACTCCCAGGGGAGTCGAAGGCCGGGATGCGGTGAGTGGGGTGGCCATTCCAGAAGCTTCGTCCTGCAGGAAGCGAACTCGTTGACGATGTAACTGTCCAGACGTGAGCTTGTGGCGTATGTATACGACCAGGGGCGCCACGCACCTGCGGCAGCTTGGGAATTAGCACGAATATCAGAGCAGAGACGTTGATAGCGAATAGCCAGGGATTGTAGTTCGTGTAATGCGTCGATGCGAGGAAGCTAAAAATAGCGGGGTGAGCCCTCCGGCCTGGAATCACGCGTGGGCACACTCACAGCACAACGGGTACGGTGGAGAGCCACTTTTTCGCAGGTGTGTATTGGGCCCCGTCGTCGATCTGCTCCCATAATGTCAAGTCATCGTACGCTCCGGCGTGCAGGTCATTGCCGAATGGTATGCCGGTCACCCAGTGGAACATCAGATATGAGAGCTGGGGAAATCTTTTGAGTGATAGACGTGTAAGGGAACAGGTGGACACGCACTGCGAGATAGATGAGATTAACGAGTGTCCAACTGATTTGCTGTGTCATGCCAGGAATCGTCTGAATGATCATTTTCCCAATGGCTATGAGCACGATATGAATGAGCCATGCTCCTGGAAGCACTGTCAGCCGCCGCCGCCGAGTCGTTGTCGTAGAGACAGGGTCCACCTTTAGCATTGACCCAGTTCGCATTGATATTGACATAGGCGCTCTGATCCAGAGCTTCTTCCAACGACCCATCCCCCACCTGCTCCACCTTGACGATACTCGCACTTCGGGGACGTGTCCGCATTGATGTCGGCTTCGCTGCGTCGACAGCGAGTGCTGGGAGCTGTACTGCCGCTGGTCGGTGCATTGCGGGAGAATTTGGTCCGCAGCTACGTGCGTGTTCTTAAAAAGGTAGGTGGTCGTGTGACGGACATGTGACGCCGCTTCGTCACGGCCCTGGTTTGGTAGTGAGGCGGGTCATTTCATCTGGATAAGCTCTGCCCACTGCTACGGCCAGCCCTCATCCCCATGGTCCTATTGCACTGCTGCACGCTAGTACCGGAGGGTGAGGGCGCAAATATATCTGCGGTCCGCTTCGCCGCGCCAATACGCGTCGATTTCCTGCGCATCTATCCCACGGGGACGCGTCCGTTCCCAGCCCATTCTCCGAATCTGATCGCGTGCGTCGGGTTCTGGACTGTCGCGTTGCATTGAGTGGCTGACACCCAGCTTCTTGCTTCCAGGTGCACGGAACCCAGTGCGTTCTCGCTCGACATCCTGTTCAACGCCTTGCCGCGCACGCCGGAAGCCAAAGAGAAGCAGCGCGCGGCCAATGCGCTGGTCCCGACGTCGCTCGCGTACGCCGGGGGCCTCGTCGACTTTTCCGTGGATATGGGGATGGAGGTGCGTGTCTCGTGCCTTGGACCAAGTGCCTAATGGATTGAGCCACTGCAGTACGCTACGCGTCTTATGATCGTCAAGGGCGCGTTCGAAAGTCTCACGCTGGCTCTCTATGGAGAGATTGCATCGACTGATATGTCTGACGACTTGGTTCCCTACGACCCCCAACCTCTTCCCGATCTTGTTCCCCTACCTCTCTCGTCGAGAGTCGACCCGGCGAACATGGTCGATCCATGCACCGTTGCAAACCAACTGCTCTCCATGATCTCCGAGTGCCCTCTTCCACTGGTCGCGCGTCTCATGTTCTGCTTGAAACCATCGGACGAAGATTGGGATTCGCTCGAATTCCCGCACCTCTACGCGGACCTCGACCTGGACATGGTCGATGACCTGGACGCTGTGCTGGACCGTATGGCTAGGCCTATCCGAGATGGCTTGCCGATGGACACTTTCAACGCTTTTGCCATCCAAGTCAGCGGAATGATTGGTCCGAAGGTGGAACTCTTGGTCTGTCTATCAGTTGCTGTCGTTCTCATCAACTTTCGAACAGTCTGCCAACCAAGCGTTCTCGATCGCCAAGCTGCTCAGTATCGCAGCTCCACAGGACTCTGGCCTGGTTCGCGCACTGTTGGTTCGTTTTTGAGGTCCGCTTTGTGCGCGAAAGTCCTGAAACATGCTTGCAGAAGCATCTTGAGCTCGAATCTATCTTTGATATGGAGACCATGAACGACCACTCGACACTTCAACGTCTCTGGGACGCGGTAGCCAACATCGAAATCACTCGGCATCTGAACGTCGACTGGTTCCTCGAAGCCCTCGACCACATACAACAAAACGGAAATACCAAGAGATACACCAGGGCGCTGGCTGGGAAAATCCAACTCCGAATGCAGCGTTGGATTGCGTTTGAAGACGTCCTTCTCAATCAGACAGGGGACCTGCGCGAGGCAGCAAAACTGCTTAGCGATGTCAGTGAAGGGGAGCAGTCTATGGCCATTTGGCTCCAAAATATGCTCGAGCATCCAAGCGTCGCACATGCGCTGTCCCAGACGCCCCCGAATGGCAGCCCGAGACTCAGCGCCGAGATCGGCTCTCGGGAAGACCTGGTCATGTGGACCCGGGCTTACATGGGTGTGGGCAGTGTGCTAGCCGTGTGGGCATGGGCGGACAGTCTCGGTAAGGATGCCGCCGCTGAGCAGACACTCGCTACGATCAAGCTCTGGCAAGACGTCGACGGGTACTCCCAAATCGTCAATCAGCTACTCCTACTGCGGCAGTTCCCAGGTCGTCTGGAATGGGAGATCTCGGACAGAGAGCCTCCGAGACAATCAGGAATCCTGGCGGAACAGATCTTCGCGAGGCTGATGGACGAGCCTGGCGCGATATTGCATGACTCGCTCGTGGACACTGTCCTGAAGCTCGAGCAGCCGATGAGCCACATCTCGAAAGAGGAATTGATGACGATGCGCCATCTCGCCTTGCTGGTTGATGGAGGTCTCCAGGCTGCTATCAGAGAGCTTGTTGCGAAACCGTCTTTCCCCTGGCCCATTGCCCGGCTACGCGTTATCCGGCTGGCGCTTGTCATCGTGAAACAGGAGCTGGAAGATGGCGATGACGGCGAGTGGCGCGTTCTGGAAGCGTTGTGGGCCGAAGATGCTCATGGCTTGGTTGGCCGTATGGTCGAGCTATACTTGGATGTGACGGCAAATCTGAGCTCGCACTTCACGCTTGCAGCAGCGCCTATGGACCAAGCTCTCGTCAGCCAGCTCCTTTATACCGCTGCAGACCTAGTCAGACTGATCATCGCGAATCTGCCTGCGATGACAATCCCCGCCCGCGAGATGAGGATGCTGGTTTCTGGGATTGCTGCCGTGTTCGCGTGTGCTGAAACCGCCGCGAAAACGCTCTCGCAATGTGTGAAAGCGGCAGCGGATGTGCGCCAGGCGTGCCTCGAGGCTATCGACAAGCTTACTATCGACGGGATCGAGGCCGAGCCTCACCGTAATGGCTCAGAAGTAGTCCTGCGCGAGCTTCTGGGGCATGCTCACGCTGTTTTTGACAGCGGCCGAGATCCTACCACCGAAATGCGCCAACTTTTCGTTCTCATCGACCGCGCACTTCCCAACTCGAACTGGACGATGGTTCTTGTCGAGCTTGAAGCGTACTTCCCGCTGCTCGATGCTGCGCACAAGAGCAAACTGTTTGCACGACTTGTCGAGTTGGACGGCGGAGAACTTGCCATTGGGGAATGGTTGCTGACGGGAGAGCTGAAGCAACTTCTGGTCTCGCTCGAGAGCGACGGTCGGGACCGTGTCAGATTGCACTGGATCTATACCTGTCTCGACTTTCTGGCGACAATCGCTCATGGGATGAGTGAGTGGATGGCCGCTGCTGTGTCTTCCGACGACGAGCTGTCGAAGCTGCTTGCTCTGTGCCTGACTCAGATGTTGGATGCCCACCTCGTATCCCCTGTGCTGAACCGCCTGATCCGGTCCCTGACTGCTCGGGCCGCCCAGTTCCAGGACCCCGAACTCAAGTTTGCGATTGTGCTGTGCAGTCTGCGCGCGTTCCAGCATGAGCCCGCTGTGCTGCTGAGCGTGCTGCGAGAGCTTCCGTCGGATCAACATCAGCGCCAGCTGATGCGACGCGAAATCGGACTGACGCTGCTTGCGATCTCTCGCGGCGACCCCAGTCCCAAGGCAGCGCAGACGACGTTGGATGTCCTGACATGGCTGACTGAGCAAGATGACCCGAGTCTGCGGTTCTTGTCGAGCATCTCGGCGTCGGCGCTGGTGCAGCTTTACGTCAAGCTCGCGCAGAAACTCGGCCCTTCGCCGCGCCTGAATGCGATCAAATCGAAGGTGCAGGGGGACGAAGACGAGGCCATGGTCGCGCAGCCCGTCGAGCTCCCCTCACAGCTCTCGCTCTCATTGCGCGAGATCGAGGAGCGTCTGAGGCCTGTCCCCGGCACGCCGAACCGCACGACGCCGACGCCGGATATCCTCGGGATCACGTCGTCGCCGACCGGCCTGCTGCGCTCGCCGGCGGCTACGGGACTGACCAAGACGTATGCCAACAATGATTTCCGACAGCTGCGACAGGCGGCAGGGTCTTTCCCGCGACTCAACACGAGCCGGCTGCCCAGTATGCACGGTGCGTGTTTTTCGATGCGAAGCAATAGGAACCGTTCGTCTGACTTGGTTCTAGTCGATGTAGGTACTCCCCGCGGTCCGACCTGAGCGTTGTTTTGCTGATCGGTTCTTGTTTTATCCTCTATCTTATACCATCAAAATTACAATACTGGACCCCCGTGCGCGTGACGAATGTTAGGATTTTGAAAACGCGTCGTCGGCGTCCCCGACCACGGAGCCTTCCTCGATCGCGGTCCCCGGTGTACCGTTCGGGATGTTGTGGGCTTGACAGCGGGTGGGCGGCCAGCCACTCCGCGCCTCCCTGCCGGTGGACGACAGTCGTCATTCGTTGCTTCATTCCGGCTTTCATTCAGTGTGCGTTTCTCCTGGTGTTGTCAGGCTCATTCACTTGCAGCCGTGTTTTGTGTAATATGCTCTCTGGTGTCCTTGTTGCTTTGCTTTGAACTTTGATGGACGAAGGGGAAGGTTGTATATCTACTACTGTAATCCTGGCGTGTTTGTAACTATGTCTGTGTAACTGTGCTAGTATCGGTACCATGTATGTCTCTTTTTTGTCTGTAGTTATTCGATCGTACCAAAAGGAACTATTTGTATTTCGATCAAGTCCAAGAATAAGTTTGTAAAGTAAATCGGAATGCTCCACTGAGTTGGCGGTAGCACAAAAACAACAACATTGAGCCTGTAGAGAGGAAACATGATAGCAGAGATAGTACACACAAGGTCGTCTGATTGGGTTACGCTAATTTTCCGTGTCGCGTTCAGTGCCCGATACCGTTGATCTTGGAGGGAAGTGGGGGCACCGGGGGCACCTCCACATCCTCGGAATCGCCATCCTCTTCCTCCAGTAGTTTCGCGGCGAGCTAGAGAGGAGGGTGCGCGTGAGGTCCCCTCTGGGTGACGAAAGGGAGCCGGGCACGCACCTTCATCGCTTCCGCCTCGTTCGAGTAATGGCGTCCCCGCGCACGGACAAAGTCCGCGTGCTTCGCAGCAGCTATCGAGGGAGGAGATCAGCCACGCACAAACCCACACACACACACAAGCGCCGCGAGCACGCACTTTCTTCATCCATCTCCTCGTCCTCCTCGAGCTCCGCCTGCGCCTCCGCGCGCCCCATCCCGTCTTCGCGGATCTCGTGGCGCGCCTCGCTCGGCAGGTTGAAGCTCGTGCTGCGGCTCGAGGCGCCGCTGCCCGACCGCCCCGAGGCACTGCCCGAGCGGCCCAGGGAGCCAGAGCGCCCCGTGCTCGAGAACGACGTGCGGCGCGACGAGGGGCCGGATCCGGGGCCGATGGCGCTGCCAGGCTCGGAGGGCATGGGGGACGTGGCCATCACAGGGGAGTCGGACGGCCCGCCGGCGTGCGCGCCGTTCGTCCAGATGTACTGCCCGTTGTCGAGGTCGAGGCCGGGGATGTCTGTGGGATGCGGTATTCAATCGGATGGGATGGATGGATGGAGGGGTGTGCACGGACCTCCCTCGACGGTGTCCGTCTCTGCGTTATATCTGACGTAGGGCGTCTTCGGCTCCGTGATCTTCATGAGACTGTCCTTCTGGATCTCCGTGAGCGCGATGTTGGCCTCGTCCCATTGCAGGCTGCGCGCGGTGTGAGCATCACGGAAACGCGGGAGAGGATTCTGCGGGGCGATTGGGCCCGCAGACAGACAGACGCACTGCTGTTGGCCCGTCGATGCAGGTGGTTGCGGCGTGTTCTTCAGGATGCCCTTTGGCTTGGCGTACGATGACGAGCGCGGGATGGGCGGCAGGTGCGGCGGGTCTTCGATGATCTCGGTCGCCATTTGGTTTGTGATGAGGGAGAAAGGTTGGATCCGAGCTGACTCGAGCTAGGTAGCCGTGGAGCGATATACGGAATTAGTCCGTGTTTCGCGTGAGACATGTGCTCGGTCGGAGCCGGAGCAAATACGACTCAACATGACGAATCTGGCAACTTCAACTGATTCGTGAACGATATTTTAGTGCAGCTTCACCGTAGCGCGGCTTGCACAATTGGGGATTTGCGTAGATCTCAGATCCTAGTACTATTAGATTGATGCTAACCGCAAAAGCATAATACTAGACGGGTGCGCTGGGTTGGCTAATCTAATCCATAGTCCAGCGCCCATCGCCTATTTCAGCCATTTCATCATCTTGTCCCGTGCGTCTGGAGTTTCAATGAGTACTACAGTTTGGACGCATTCACCATCATTGATCCGATCAGGTATTGGGTTTGTTTAAGCAAATCTTAGGGGGTGCTATTGATGCTCATAGGTCTGCAAATGCGCCATGGGTCTGGAATTCCTGAAGCCAATAAAATCCTGATTAGGTAAACTGGTGATAAGACACTCTTACAACACTCCCTCATATAGCCACTGCACTGCAATGGCGCAGCTCACACCATTTATTTAAAACATTTTTTCCCAAGACTATTGGTGGTACAGGTTCTTGCGTGGAAATCAACCCTCTTTCTGTGAGCTTGATGCCCCATCAGGAGTTTTCCCGTCTTTGTCCTGGGAGCTCAGCATCCAAAACAATAATGTATAGCCAGAGCCCAGAAAAGCGGAAATTATTATGACTGAAGATTACATGATAATAAAAAGTGGCTGGTGAATAATCTATCCAGAAAACCAAATCAGAGCATTAACTGGAAGATCCAATGTGATCATCCTGATCATTCCGGAAATTTGAGGACACTTCCTTATTCAACAAGCATGCAAGAGTTGAATAATCAGTGTTCTGGCCTGCTTCACGTGACGTCACAGCGCAGCTCAAGAAAATACCTGTTGGAAAGGCGAAAGTCGTCCGAAAATATCCCGCGTGTTCCGGGTGCAGTAAGTAAAAGAACTTGAGATGTGCCCCAACTGGAGCCAAGCTCCGACGCCGGGATCCGAATGTCGGGCCGTTCAGGACATCGGGCCCCAAACCGGGCGATCTGCGTAGCGCCAATCCTGCGGATGAAACAAGCGGGGCAACTGACGTATTTTGAATAAACACTAAGCGATGACACCCACAAGCGCCCACTGACCATCATCGACTGGCGTTCATCCTATCGGGCTCGGATTAAACAGGCGTGAAAGCGCCCCCGAGTCTGCCTGGCTTGTTTCTTGATCTGATCTTCTATCTTCGTTGACTAGTACTCTAGAGATCGACGAAAATATCTGCCAGAACATTGTTCTCGAACGTCCCTAAGATCATCTGCACCCGTGAACAGCACCCGCGTTGATCTCTCTCATGTGATGGCTCCTCTCAAGCGTCATCCACATCTCTGTCTTAGTGCAAATACAGTTCGATTCGAGCGACGGCAAACCTGGTCGTTGCAATAGCCGAAGCCGGTGGGCACCTGTGATGTTTTTTCACGGTCGCTGCTCAAAGTCGGGTCCCATGCTCTAGGAGCTGACGTGCGACGACTATTTTCCGGTCCAGGGACAGCAGCCGTAGCCGGTCGTCCTCGCGGGGATAAACTCAAGATACCCTCTCGAAGGATATAAAAGCTGGGTGTGTAGTGCCACTAGTAGGAGATTCGTGCTTGTAACCAGCAGCCTCTCCAGACATGAAGTTCTCAATCTCTGTTCTCCTCGGCCTCGCCTCTCTTGCGGTGGTGCTCGCGGCTCCAGTCACCGAGCCCCGCGCCGCCTGCGCAGACGTGATCGTAAGCAGCACTAGTCGCGTTGCAGCGCCGACGACGCGCGCACTCACGTCCCATCTCCCAGGTCTTCTTCGCGCGCGGGACGACTGAAGCTGCGCCGATCGGTAGCCTCGTCGGCCCCCAGTTGGAGTCCGCACTGCAGGGCCTGTTGGGGAGCAAGACACTTGCGTTCAACGGCGTCACCTACGCTGCGAGCGTCGCCGGATTTCTGGAGGGCGGGGATCCCCAGGGCTCGCAGAACATGGCGAACGATGCAAGTCGCCTCTGATTCTGCTGCTGCAGATCGGCTCGTTTTGACGCGTATTTCGCAGTTGACCAACGCGGCGAACTCGTGCCCGAACGTACGTTCGTTTCCGGGCATTTCGAAGAAGCCGCTGCTGATGTTATCTATTTTTGCATTTAGGCGGCACTCGTCACGTCTGGGTACAGCCAAGGCGGCCAGCTGGTGCACAACTCGGCCAAACTATTGTCGGCCAAGGTGCAGGCCCGCATCAATGCCGCAGTCATCTTCGTGCGTTGAAACCCCTGCCTCAGTAGAAATCAAATAGAGCTGAAGAAATTACAGGGCGACCCCGACGACGGCTCGCCAGTGGTTGGCGTCAGCGCGTCCAAGACACTCGTCATCTGCCACACCGGCGACGACATCTGTCTGCACGGGGACCTTGTCTTGCCGCCCCATCTGTGCGTTGCTGCCACAAACCTCCCACGTTCTTCTGGTGTAATTTGATGACATTATTTCAGGACCTACGGGATGGACACGCCCACCGCGGCTGCGTTTATCGTCAGCAAGGTTTGAACATCGGCACGTGATCTGGGTTCAACCTCCACCTCACGTGTTTTCGATTTGGCCTTTGGGAGGCGAAGTGTTGTTTTTGGTGAATAGGAGTAGGAATGTGATATACAAGGATCGAACTTGTGAAATTAAGAAATTTTTGCCTTAGTCATTGAGGTTTCAAGCGGATTGATGGATAAGATGGTGCAAGAAAACAAAATGAATGTTTGCTTCGAGCTCTTATAGACGATATTACAAAGTACATAGACTAAACATTCGTATCCAGCGACTCAGTTATTCTCACTGCCCATACTTTCCTTTCTTTCTTCACGTTGCGAATTTGGAGGATTAGAATCTCTGGGTTAAGCTACACCTTGCTGACAATGAAAGCAGCCGCAGCCGACGCATCCTGGCCGTACGTCCTATCAAACAAAGTGAGACCCATGCGTATCAACTTGGGTGGAGAGACAACATACAAGTGCGGCGGCAGGATGTTGTCTCCGTGCGCGCAGATGTCGTCGCCGGTGTGGCATATGATCTTGGTGTTGGCCGCGCTGACGCCCGCGACGGCCGTGCCGTTGTCGGGGTCGCCCTGTATGCACCCCGTCTCAGTATCCCTCGGGTTGTATAGACAAGGATGAGCCACGCACGAAGATCACTGCGGCTTTGATCCGGGAGGATACGTTGGAGGACAGCATTTTGGCCGAGTTGTGGACCAGTTGGCCGCCCTGGCTGTAGCCGACCGTCACGAGCGCGGCCTTGGCGTAAACATCAGAACTCAGAACCAAGACCCTTCTGGTGACGATCGACGCACCTTCGGGCACGAGTTCGCCGCGTTCGTGAGCTAAACGAACTTTTAGCCAACCAAGTTCTCTGACGTGCTGAAAATACAAGCAGCTCACGTCGGCGGCCATGGTCTTCGAGCCCTGCGGGTCGCCGCCGGCCAAGAATCCTTGCACGTCGGCAGGGTAGCTGACGCCCGCAAACGAGAGGGTCTTGCCCGAGCTGCGGAGCGCGCTGGTGAGCGCCGACTGGAGCGGCGGCCCCGCGACGCTCCCGATCGGCGCGGCCTCGGTCGTGCCGCGCGCGAATACGACCTGCAGCAGGGAATGAGTACGGAGCGAAACGCGTCAATCGGATGGGGGCACGGACCATGACGTCCGCGCAGGCAGCGCGCGGGGCGTTCGCGGTGGGCGCACCGAGGGCGACGGATACGAGTGCGAGTTGGAGAGTGAGGAGAGTAGCGAAGGTGTGCATCTTGCAGTGGGTGGATGGGTGGGTGTTGTTGTTGGGTTTCTGTCTGGACTATGCCCCGAGTGGCTTAACGTTTTATAGAGTGCAGCTTGGGGCGATTGTTCGGCCTAGTGCACCGATGGATCACAGCATATTCGACCAGGATACTGCACCCGGCTTGCCTACCATTGTACCAGCACACCCCACCCACAGGACCCACCCAGCATGGAAGCACGGTATTCTTTTTGACAGGTTAATCGGGATTCGATTCTCGGGACATCCGCGCTGGGATGGAAACAGTGGCGGCAGACAAGTTCAACCGTGGGAACTCACAGCCACTGACAGCCCGCACTTTGGGTGTCGACGACCTTCCCAGGTCTCTGGTCGAGCTGGGAGAGAAAATCAAGCACTAGCCCGCGCAGATGGTGCAAGGCAGGGGGGAGGCGTGTCGTACACACAGAATCCCGTTCTGAGCCGGTAACTAACCCCGTAGCTCCGACATTGCATCCCATCTGCCAGGAACTTGGGGGCCTCGTCCGTAATCAATGCGGGGGAGGGTGCTTCGTAGACCCACCAGAGTATCTGGCCCGTCTGTCCGTCCGTCACCAGTGCATACCGACCCTGTTCGCTTCACAGCCGGCCGGACCCCTCTGCCGAGGAATTAGGGTACGGACAGCGTTGCAAAGCAAGTTGGTATGTGTGCATACATAACGGAGATCGGAGAGAAGCTGCTGCAAACGAAAACAAGAATATTGTCGCGACTGCCGGAGAGTGCGATCCGCTGACTGCCGTGGTTATCGTATCGCGTGGGTCCCGTGACCGTCGAAAAACGAGCCCTGCGCATCACTAGTCTCCCGGCATATGCATGACTAAACTTCTGTCTCAACACCACCCTCGTCGTCGCGTTTCAATGTCGTCGCATCGCACCGGATGCAATCGCAGGGCACTTAGGCTTTGGAGGTGTCGGCGGCACGCGCATTATCTCTGGGCCGTTGACGCGCCGTGCAGTCATATTCGGAATGCCATGGCCGTACGCTGCGGTCTACCACGTGGGCGTCGCGCACGACAGGATCTCGATCCCCTTCGCACTCACAATCTGCATCAGTAAGTACTTGGAATGGTCGAGTTTTCTCAACAGCGTGCTTTATTGTAGTCACGTGAGGCTACTCCTAGGCATATTCTCCTCCGTACTTGCGATTCGATGCCCAAAATAGATTGGACGTGGCCCCGCTCCCGTGTTCGAAATTCCAAACCTGCTATACGCCAGCAATATCAAATACCGGCAATCTCCGTGTTCCCATCATTAACCTGCTGCACTACCGCGAAACATAGCGACATCCGCACTGTTGAACATATCCTTGATACTGCGATCCTTCCCGATGCTTTTCTGCAATGTTGAAGTTTTATGGGGAGCCCCAGAATTAGCGCCCAACGAAGATGCGATGAAATCTTCCCCCGTTTCGTTCGTCAATGAGGGGTTGCAGGAGCGATTTGAGTCGTGCGTTGCGCCCAAACAAGCGAGGATCCGGGGCACATGGGAGGCGGCTGTCCACTTCGTTATCGATGCGCTGAATACGCTTCACCTCGTCGCTAGTGCGTTGCTGGATGCCTGATTGCGAGGGACGCCGGCCGCTGAATTCGTTCTAGGACAGGGCCGCATCGAAAATGTAGTTTCTCCTGCCGCTGATCTACCTGATTCTGCAGCGATATTTTGAGATCCTGCGGATCTGCCAGAGCAGGATCATTCATGCTGACTGACGAGCTGTGCGATGTCGCCGACACGCTGAACCGGGCGGCAATCGCTGTGCGGGATCGCGTGGATTTACTTGAACGTTCGCGGCCTGGCTGTGGGTCTGCTAGCAGCAGCCTGGCACGGAAGCGCACTGCAGCAAGCAACCTTCAAACAACAGAAGGCCGACGCACAACACAAGTTCACGACTTTCGCGTACGGACTAGTTGAGCGACTCTCCCGTACGAAGCCTGGACCCGATCTCACACTGAAAGGGTCGCCAGTTCCAGTACATGCACGAGCCAACAGGACTCGCGGTGCAGCTAAGGTGCCGAACTACCCGCTCAGCCCGCGCGCTGTCTTGAGCGCGTCCTTGGCTCGTAGTCCAGGTGCGCCGAGCTGGTGGTGGACTCTGTCCCGCGATGCAGGTCGTGCAGACGAGATGTGTGCCAACCATGTTGGCTCTGTGTCAACTGCTAAGGCAAGCGTGCTAACCCTCTATCTTAAGCATCTGAAGCGTACATCTACACGTCATCTGAGTCGACGGAAAAGGGCATCAACTGGTACGGCCACAACCCGCACCATCACGACTTGGTAAGGTGCCAGCCGGCGGTCAATAGCGCGGACGAGGAGCAGCACAGCCTCGAGTCCCGTGTCGCTGCTAGTTTCGGGAATTGGAGGGCCCGATGGGGATGGGGAGAGCAAGCGGCTAGCGGGGATGGAGAAGCTGTTGGGGCTGTTGGTGGAGCAGGCGGGAGCACGGGCTGAGGAGAGCGATCCAGGCCACGGCTCCCGCGGGGGCGCGGAAGCAGTCGGCACCCGCTGCTGATCTAGATTCCGACTCTTGTTGTCCGCAGCTGCTTGGCTTTTTTACGCATCCTGTGGGGGCAACCCCTCTGAGTGATCTCATGCGGATTTGGGGCGTTTAGGATTTCGTGCCACCTGACTGCACCGTTCGGACATCGCCGAATCGGAGGTTGGCGATGAGCGACTTTCAGCACAAATGCATATATTGCCCAACTACGTACTTCAGATCAATGATTAATCGTCCCAGGCCGCCCAGGCAAAGGAGTGCGCACAACCCTCTGGATGCGCATCCGACTTGACGGGCCCAGCAAAACACAGCACAGGTGCCTTGATGTCCAGCTCGTCCTCCCAGTCCGTGACCTCCACAAGACCGCTCAGCCCTTCCTCCGAGTCGTTCTCCAGATCCTCATCGTCAAAGCGCATGATCGTGGATCCGAGCCTGTACGACTGAAACAGCCGCGCGCGAATCTGCACGATCTGGGAGAGACCCTCGATCCAGCCCTGCTCAAAGTGCTCTCGGATCTCAGCGTGTTTCGATGCGGACACGGATGCGGGGAGCGTCGTCGCAAACGAGCGCACGGCCGGCGGCGGGGGCAGCAGACGCACCTTCCGCGTGGCCACCGCCTCCGGGGTGTTCCTGAACCCCACGACGCGTGTTTCCCGCGGCGGGGACTGCCGCAGCGAGATGGTCGCGGTGCTGACGCCCTTCCGCCCCGGCCGCGCTGTCCGCCGGACGGCAGCGGGCTCGACCGCTACAGTCTCCAAGCGCGCCTGCCGCAGTTTCTTCTCCCGCTCCCGCATCCTTCGTACACCCGACAGCGCGAATCCCTTGCCCAGGACAGCCCAATCCTCCGAGTGGAAGTCGCCGCGCAGCAGAGTCGTCTTGTCCAGGATCAGGTGGGCCAGTCTCGGCAGCCGCGGGAAGATCGTCTCGGTCAGATCAGAGCCAAAGACATTGCATGTCGAGAGGTCCAGCAGCTCGACGGACGGCAGCGACCGGTAATGCGTAGTCAGCGGCCCGGCAACAGGCCTCGCTGGAATACGAAGACGGAATGATTTGAGAGTGGAAAGATACGCTGACCGCGCCAGATTCGCCAGATGCAGATCCAGACGGAAGAACACGATCGGCTGTGCGAAGGAGACCTTTGGCGCCTGAGAAGGATCCATGGGTTGCTGAATGATGGACAGAGTAGGGAGATTCGACGCTGGCCATTGCGCGAGGCATTCCAAGACAGGGTCGAAATACGAGCCCTGTCAGTGGCACGGTCAGATGGATGTCAAAATCCGCGTAGAAAGAGCCTACACTCAAAAACTGCTGATAAGTCGCTTTCTGGACGCTAGAAAGACGACGGTATCAGATAGCCATAGGAAGAGAGAGAGAGGCCAGCGCACTATGGCCTGAAGATCAGGGAGAGGTTGGTCAGCTCCGGTCGAGGCCTTGACGATCCAGTCAGCACCATACTCGATCTGCATCAGTCTAAACACCTACCTTTCGAGCACGCTCCTCAGATGCTCGGGAGAGAAGTTCGTACCGATGCACAGCACAAGCGAGCGCAGCCGCGGCAGCTTGCTGAGGATATTCAGCACGATCTCTGCATCCACGGTCCACTGGTCCTCGAGGCGGAACTCCTCCACGTGTCCGGCGACCCTTGCCCCGTCCGGCTTGAGCAGCCGCAGCGTGAACAGTACAGCCTGTTCTGCACGCGTGAACACGATGCGCTCGAACAGCGGCTTGATGGAGATGGGGTGGTGGGGGAGCGCTCGCGTCAGAGCTAGGAGAGACTGCCGGTCGTCTTGCGGGATTTGTTCGGCAATCGAAGCATAGAGTTCCACGGGAAGAGTTATCGCAGGCATAGATCGATACGAAGCGCAGATGGCGTCCGTTGCTGACAGAACATATAAACTGAAGGTCGAGGTTCTGGGATGACGTCGAGGACGAAGGAGAGCTCGGCTAACGCCATAGTCTGCTGAGTAACGCCAATCGAATGACTCTGAGACAGCAAGCCACGTGACCGATCGAGAGGCATGAGATGATAATTTCCAGTTGGACGCGCGAGAGACGGATTCATGACCGCAGGACTAGATTATGAATTTTATTGGCATATCCTACAACAATGCATGGAATAGTAAGGAACATATGTACACTATGGCTGTCAATCTACACAACCGCTCCATGAGAAGCCGTATCTGGTAGATTATTCAGATTTACCCTTCCCTCGTCGATCCATGCCTTCTTCACCAGCTTCTTCCTGTCTGACCAGTACAACCGATACACAACCTTGATCGTGTTCTCTCCGGCCTTGGTCACCTCAGCAATCTCACGGATCGATTTGTTCTTGCCCATAAGAGCGCACGTGAAATACAGTGCGCCGCTCGCGATGGACAGCGGACTCCTGCCCTCTGCAATGCCGTACTTGCGTGCGGTGACGATGATGTCCGAACAGACCGATTGCACGTTCGGCGGCAGGTCCAGATGATTGCAGTACCGCGCTAGCAGCGTCTCCGCGCCAGCCTGTGTCGTCGACGTCGTGGACCCGTTGTTCAAGTCCAGAGTCTTTTGGATCGCTTTGCAGCACTGCCCTAGCAGCTTCTTCGACACCTTGGTCATCTCGCAGATCTCACGAAATGCGCGAGACACACGGGCTTGCCGACAGGCGAGGAATATGCATGCGGCGACGACGGCATCCACCGGTTTCCCGCGCAACAGCTTCTCGTCATCAGAGCGCTTGTATAGCTGCTTGGCGATGTCGCTGATGGTTTTGGGGAGCGAGAACTGGTCGCACCAGGTGGCAATTTGCCGGAATGCGGTGAGCACGCTGCGCTCCGAGCGAGCACTCTGGGCACGCGAAGCCGCCCGCTGCAGCTCCTTCGCCAGACCCGACCCGCCGTCCCGAAAACTGACCATCGTGTCCAGATCTTCGCCGAGCAGCGGATCCGATGCGGCACCCACACGCGACGGGTCGTCACCCTCGTCGTTCGCGAAGGTCTATCGGGGAGAAGCGTGGTGAGTAACGGCAGACGGACGCACCGCCGCCTTTGCAAAAGAATGGGTACGTACCCGCCATTCACTCCGGGTATCCACAATCCTGTCACCCAGCACCAATCCACACGACGCGCACACCAAATCTCCGCTGCTGAACTCTTCGGCAATTTGGGGGTTCGGGTCTTTGCAGTCGGGGCAGATGAGCCGAACGTTCAGGTCCGGCCGGAACGTGGGAGGTAGTTCCTGCTGGCCAGGCTGCTTTGCGAGAGGGAAGGGTTGCGAATAAGCCATGGATGGTAAGTGGCTTCAGGAAGAATGCGAAAGTGAAGCAGTTTTTCGTGAGGGGGTGAAACCGAACTGAGGATTCCAAGTCGTTTAGGGAGAGCAGACAGCCCGAGGGATATTTCGACGTCTCTTCTCTTCTGGGTATCTGAATTACTGGTCCGACCTTCCGACGTGGATGACGGAGGGGAGCAAGGATGAAGAACAGGACAAGGGCCCGAGCTTGTGGCTATGTCTCAATTTGTCAGCTCTGTTTGCACCAGCATGCACCGCCACGGGTCGACTCATCTCTCTGACTCTTAGCCTTTTGCCGTGGAGATCAGAGGGTGATGTCGGTTCTACGAACGACCGATGACCGCATTGCGAAAACTTATTTAAATCCATATCTTGTCACAATTGGCATGAACGCTTGTCCTGTTCTGTTGCTGGAGATGAAGCGCTGCGAGTAGAATTTTGAGTCATTCTGAGTCAATTTTAGTCAGCATTCGAATATGTATGGATGACAAAGGCCAAGTGCGTTGCAACTTCCGCTTGTTTGAAATGCTCATGACTTGTTGTGATCTGAATACCAGCGTATGATTGTGACTTTATGTGACATTTCGCGTCTGTGATGTAGGCAAGCACGGATTACAAGATGTAGTGTACTGCGTATAATTTAATTAGATGCGAATTATTAATAACTTTAAGGATGAGCAATCGCTCTTGTTTCGATTCAGCGCACGAAAATGCCATCAATCACCGACTGGTATATCTCCTCCACTGCCTTGCGCCGGATGTTGCCTTTGGTGACGGTGCGCGGCAGAGAGCCCTTGGGGACGACAACGATCATAGCTGTCGAGGTGATACGTTCATGCAAGTAGCGGCGAGCGTGGAACTGCCTTGTCTTTCGGATGATGTCCCGCTTGAGCTTCTCCTGGTCCACAGCCTCCGAGCCGGGTTCGACAAACAGCACGGGACTCGGTCTGGCAGAGCCCACGACAATGCATTCAGAGATTAGATTGCCGCACGAGGCACGGGCGTTCTCCTCGATGGCCTTCGTGTTGCACCGCAGACTGCTCTCCATCTTGATCCAGTCGTCATCGCGGCCTTGCGAGAGATACCGTCCCGGCGCGGCTTCGATGAACAGATCCCCGGTGTGGAAGTTCCCGTCAGATTGTCGCAGCGAGGGGTGGGGGCAGTCGCCCGACTGTGCGAGGACAACCAGCTCGAGGATGCGGGTAGTCGAGACGTGCGGACCGGCGTTGCCGGTTTCGATGGGAACAAAATCGTAGGCTACATCTTCAGCCGGATACAAAAGGTTGGCCTCGGGACCACAGCCTCCGCTTGAGATGAGTAGTGCACCCACTTCGGTGGACCCAAAGACATTCTGGGTACCAAGATGAGAATGAGAAACCCTTGCGGGGGGAAATGAACACTCACTCTGAGTTTGATGCTTTGGCTGAGCGCCCAAGCTTCTTCCTCACGGGGCAACGGCAATCCGGTGTACATCAGCTCGTCCAGAGCGGTCAGTGCTTTGAGAACTCGGGCGTCTTCACGCGAGGTGCGCAGATGTGTGGCCGCAAAAGATCCAAAGATATTCAATCTGTTGAGCCCCTGATCCTGAATCATATCCACCAATTCGGAAGGTGAGAATGGAGTCGTCAGGGGCTGCACGATACAAGCATTATGCTGAAGATATCCAATGAACACTGGAAAGTCAAAGTCAGACGATGAATGGAGACCGGCGCAAACAAACTCACGGAAGTTCTGGAATATGTGGCACATGCTTCCTCTGTAGGCGATCAGCACATGTTCTTGGAGCAGTATGGAAATTCTCACCCCCAGCTAGCGACGTCGAATCGAGCAGCAGTCTCCCGCTTAGGGGCACAGGTCTGCGCGGATTTGCGGATGGTCGATTCCATCCACCGGTACGTGCAAGGGACTAGTTTCGGCGAGCCAGAGGTGGAGCCACTAGTGTGGAAGTAGAAAGCAATGGCCTCTTCCTGCGCCTCAGGAAGTGAAGGCAAATCTACAGCAGAGCTTCCACTCGCAACAAGCTCTGCGGCCCGGTAGATAGGGATAGGCCAGGTGCCGAGCGCAGACTCGAACAAATCCTCGTAGATGAGCGCCTGAGCACCGGTCTTGACAAGCAGCTCCAGAATCACATCGGCACTGGGGAGTCGCAGGCTGAACAGTTGGGGAATGAAACCTGCGCGCGAGAGACCGTAGATGTTAACCACGTCCTTGTAATCATATCCACTGATCCTGTAGAGGAAATGAGCCTTCGATCTGCAGCTGAGAACACGGCTACGCACCAAAGCCCGACGACCGACCCAGCGGGAATCCGGTCTCGACGGAAAATGCGCAGGAAATGACCGGCTGTCTCCTGGATATCCTGTAGTAGCTGTGCATAGCTTATGTCCCGCCAGATAGGATTGGACGTTCCCTCCGATCGACGAGGGACCTTGAAGGCAACGGCAGCCGGGAAACGGCGCGCACTGCACTCGAGGATGCTGAGATGTGTTGTGGTCATGGCAGTGGGTGGTGGTTTTCGGGTTCGACCTGGAAGATCTGGGACAGCATTTATACTTGCACAAGAACATTTTCTTAAAAGGCCGGGGCTGTAAGATGGTAGACGTGTGACGCTGTATTGCCTCGTAGGGAGCCAGATCCCGGTGAAACGTCGATAAACAGGAACAGATGAATGCGCCAGCCAGTCGGCAACAGATGCGTAGCTATCATCTTGCTAGCTTTGGATACGTAAACCTGTAAACGCAATTAAGAGCCTTGATTGACTCGAAAAGCGATGCTAGGCTGCAGTGGAGGACATACATTTCTGCGCTTAGATCAATGATTGCTCATGTCACAAATGCGACATGTACGGAGACGAGGCTGACTCGGTCAGCACTACGCGCAAACATAGGAAGATTTGCGCTGAGTAACTCGGTCTATGCCAGTTTGGAGATACGGAGGGATTTTCGACCGACGCACCGTCTGTTCGAAAGCCAACTGCTGGAGCCTAATTATGCATCCAACGGAGGATTCTTGCGGACGTGTGTGACACGAGATCCTTGGGCCAAGCATGCTCGCTTCCGCAAAGTCTCCACGGTGCCTCAACGGGAATGATTCGATGGTCTGGGTTGGTATGAGGTGGTGCTCGCCCGCTGGGCCGTCGCTGGGCAACGTGTCCAGGACCAAGAAATCAGCACCGCCACACGACGACACATCTTACCACGTGCCAATCTTCCGATCCCGATCTCCCCGTTTCTCATTTTCTTCGACTGATACTATGTACTGCGTTCCGCAGGCACAAACCGGCGCACAAAAATCCGAGCGCGCGATCTAAGGATCTGATTTCCCAGACGGCGTCGAATCGCACCCCGAGCCGACTTGAGACGGCCTCGTGTGTGAGATGGAGATTAGAGTCCTGCGTTTGCAAATCGCACATTCAACTCCGAATCGGATCCCGAGTCCGTTCCCGAGTCCGGAGCCGAATGAGGCCTCGTCGAATCATCCCCGAGGCACCGGTCTGTGCAACGAACTCCGCGCGCGCCCCACCGACGACGGTCACAGTCAGCCGAATCTTTCGAGTCGACATGGGACCCAAACATGATTTTTTGACGCATATACGCGGCTTTACCCATCTCCCAAGTTACCGCCCTGGAGTGATAGACAATCGCGCGCGATGAAACAATCTAGCGCCTGAAGCGCTATGTGCGTCACGGAGACCAGAGGTACCCAGCCCTGGCCCCTCCGCTCGGACGTTCCCGGCCGATCTTTTTCTTCCCGCTTGCTTCTCACATTGAACCCGCATCAAAGCCGTGATCTTTTGATCGCGATGCGCAGACCCGCGTCCGTGGAGCACAGGAGGTTTCTAAGGCCCGACGCTAAATTTAGCCAGCCCGTCTTGACGATTGGCGCGGCCTGAAAGGCACACAGAGACTGAGGGCCTCGCAGTTCCAGTTTTGATGTTTGAATCACAGTGTCAGAATCAAACGGCACCGACTTCCCGGGGTGTCGTCCCGACATCCGGAGATCACCAAGCCGAGTCATCTATAGATGTCCCGGGAGAGGACCGCGCGAGCGCGGATGCAGAATACAGTCCTAAGCCGAGGGGCGGCCATAGAAATAGGATAAATGAAGGCGGGGGCCAGTGACCCAGTCAGTCTCACTCAGCAGTAAACGCGGAGTGGAACTCAATCAGTGGGCAGATCGGCGCAACCAATCGGGCGCGCATCTCGACTCAACTCAGGGTGCGGCGCAGTTGGCAGATCTTCCTCAGCACCCTGGTGGCTGAGCTTGGGAGAATAAGTTATTCTTCTGGTCATCTATGCGCTGTTCGGGTTCTTGTCTTGTCTCGGCGCACAGAAGGGCTGGCCATATTCCCCAATAGAAAATTCAGGCAGTGTCCTCCCACCCCTAGCCGAGCGTATTCGAATAACTCGTCCCATCACCAAGTCTGACGATGCGGAAGCACTCTGGATATTATCACATGCAAATGAGTCTCTGACCCGTATGGACCAGGACGGAGCAGAGCCGAGATGGGGTCACTCGAAATACCGTTGCCTCCACTCTTTCCTCCGGAGTTGGTCCATTGTACTTGCGGACAACACATAAGCTTAGGCTTTAAAGTCACGATAATCACGTGAATGTGACGCGACGTGTAGCTTAACGTTCACATTTATTTGAGTGGGCGAGCCAGTATTCAAGCGGCCCAGTGAGAAATTGGGAAACTTTCATTCTATCCCTTTTTCAAGATCTCCACAAGGCTGCCCTGAATTACAACGCCGTCAAGTATAGTGCAGAGAAGCCGCCTTTGCATCGATAGAATCACAGCTCGTCTCTAGGTGCCTCGGCTTCTTCGGCGACCACTTTAGTGTCTGCATCTGCACCAGACGTCTTGCCCGAGCCAGCCAAGGCATTCGCATCCGCCGCCACAATACGAGACCGGATGACACCTTCCTCTGCCAGCTTGCTTGCGAAACGGGCGATCTCCGAGTCGTATACTTCCCATTCTGGGATCTGGCGCGCACGGACAAGTTTCGGTTCTTTCTGCAGAAGAGGGGGGAGGTATTAGTATCATATCCGCACGTCGGGCCAAGTACGGATGCACTCACAGTCAGCGGATTCTGGCAGAGATCGATCGTCTTGGCACGGTGCAGTCTGTCTTTGCTGCACCACGTCTCGCACTGAACAGGTGTTAGGCCGCAGAGCGGAGAATTCGCACGTGACTCACCCAGAGCCAATCTTCAGGCAACGAGAACTGGCGGACGCAAAGTTAGTAATCGACCCATCGGCCACTGAATGGCCGGGCTTACTATCGGAACCTCCCGCTGAAGGTTGTTGGGAAGATCTGATTCAGGTGAGCATGCAGTGACTGACGCAATTAAAAGGGGCCGCAGCTAACCTTGATCCAGATTAGCCAGCGAGCCCGGGTCAGCAGACAGCTGCTGGTACGACCCCCGAAGCATGTCACCAGCGGCGAGCTGCCGGAAGCGGACAAGATCAATGACGTAGAGCGCACTGATGTGGTACGGCATCCCCTGCAGGAAATCCTTCCAGTATCCTGTCTTCCAGAACCGGAAACCCTCCATGTCGGTGTTGTCATCACCCATGGGCGTGTATCCGTAAGGGGCCCCGTGCAGATCCAAGTCAACGAGCTCTTTCAGGTCCGCGCGCACAATTTGATCGGCATCAACGAAGATGACCTTCTTGAGGTCCATCGGGAAAAGCACGTCGAGGAACAGGATCTTGTATGCCCAGATGATCCGTTGTTTCTCTTTCTGCGCACGAAGCCAGGACGGCCACTTGTAAGTCACAAGCTCATACTGGAAGTTGTACGCTTCCGCCATATGTGGAATGAATTCCTGTCCGCGAGGTTACCACCAACTATGACGTAGCTGAGTGCGCAAAGAATTGCTACTCACCAGGAACGACGGCGACAAGAAGTTTTCGATAAACCAGAACTTAACGGTGCTCTTGGTGTTGCGCAGCACACTGAGGATCATGATCGACACAAAACGCTTGTCACAGCTTTAGATTAAACAAGTACAGGGCATACGACATGCCGCTCACCTCGTATAGCAGCCCGGAGGCTACCGTAAAGATGTTGATGTCAGCCTGTTTGGTCACAGGCACGACCTCCTTGGATGAGAAGATCGACTTGAACAGCCCGCCGAAGATGGAACCCGACCGGTCTCCCTCGTTACTGGGTTCATCCAGCACGTCCTCGCGTTCCTTGCCCGGATACCTCTGCAGTCTCGGATAGATCGTCGTCCCTTCGAAGCTGGTCACCGCAATCTCGTCCCCCGCCTCGGACACAGCTCGGCTGTCCAGTCCTTCATTTCCGACGCTTTCCATGAAGAAGATCTCTCGACCCCGGCCTTGCTCGCGGATCTCGAGCCGGAAAACACCCGGCTTCGCTTTGAACTGCAGGTAGCCCAGGTTCGCGACCACTTGTGTGTCGTCCACAGGCGAGGAGTCGGCGTTTAGCAGCTGCAGCTGCACCCCGCGTGGCGGAGCGCCTGTCACCGAATCACGCGCATGGCCTTCGACCACGAGATAGTCGAGCGCAAAGTCGGCATCGACGCTGGGTTCCGATACGCTGCCGAGCTGGATGTTGTCCAGGTCGTACAGGGCTTCCCGGGGCCGAACAAGCCAGGAGGGAGGCACGTCCATCGCTAAGGTGTAGATCGGCTCAACGGGGAGCTCTGAGAAGACTGCCTCCGTTGGCATTTGGACACTGCCGAAGCGGTGTAAGTACCACGCATGTCACGACAACGACCGGAACGTACCCGTCCGAATCGAATACGAGCGAAGGCAACAGAGCATATCGGTAGAATCGTTTGAGGGGGATCTGAACTATGTAAAGAACGACCGCACAGGTCTAAGTAGTTTGGCACACACCTCTTCATTGATCGAAGGATTAGTGTACACTTTGATGTATACATCCGGGATGTGCGCAAGCCACTGGTGCCGATCCATCAGTCAGGGCGCGATCTCCAACAAAAGAACCCACCTCGAGTAGACCGGCCCATTTTTGGGCAGTCTCGCTGATGGGATCTACCAGCACAGCAATCTGGTACAACGCTGTTGCGTTGTCACCGAACTGGAAAGTCGAGTATCGGTCATCCAGCAGCTGATAGCTGCGTTGTCTCGGACGTTTAGGAGGGTCGAAGATCCCTCCGCCTCCGGGTTCTGGTGCCTCCAATGCGGCGACGATGGACACACAGGCAGATATCAGTGCAGCCGAGGTCGCACTACGAATGATGATCAGGGCCGGATCCTGCAGCAATAGCAGACGAAGCGCTCACCGATCCAGTTCTCTGAGATCAGGCTTGATGGTCTCCAAAGCCACGATCACTGGCTCAGCTCGTTTCCGCAGCTCGAATGTCTCCAATGCTCTGAAATCGGCCGCGGAGAAGTCCTTGGGAGCAATAGGCCCAACAATCTTATGCCTCAGGTCAGTCTGAGATCTAAGCACCACGAGAAGGGCACGTACACGGCCGTTCACGATTACGATCTGTTGGCCTGGAGCAAGCTCAAGCTCTCGCAGAACTAAACGTCCCCCATTCACCGACCGGACATACTCGTCCCAGGAGAAGTCAGCTCCGCTGGTGAGTTCATCGGCAGTCTGAGTTCCGTCGCTCTGAATCACCAAGCCGGGCTCCAATGCCTGCAGAAGCTTGGCTGGGGTTGCCTTGGACAGCAAATTTTTCACGACGAGATGCGAAAGGAGCCAGGACTTTGGCGGCCTGACCGAAGAATCCAGCTCGATTGTACTCGGATTGTGGATGAAGGAGAGTCGCATCTTGGAGTTCTCGTCCTGAGACACGCGGTCGCGTCAGGGCTGTGACAGTTGCGAGGTGCCACGCTACTCACGAACGACTGCAGTGCCTCCTTGACCAAATCCAGTCCACCTTCGCTGTCCAGATCCGCGACGACATAGACGGTCAGCGGGAGCATTTCCGTCTCGGCTGCGAATCAGGTCAATATTCCCAGTTCCTCATCTCGAGTGCACGCTTACCAGGATAAACAAAAGATCCAGGCAGGACCTTGAACCCTGTGCGTCTGAACGTGTCGGGGAGGTTGAATATCCTGACCGCAGTCTCTGGGAAGATATATTTGTTTTCTCCGGAGGCTGGTGGTGGGCTGGTCGTAGAAGTACGTCGAGATGTGCTGGGCGGTTTCCTCCGTGATCTTGCCGTTGTAAAGCTCCTCCTGCAAGTGCTGGGTCTGGGGTGCTATCTCCATCTGCATCCCTCGCCAGAATCCCTAGAGCGGCATGAATGAGCAAAGGGAACGCGCGCATCGAGTACGGCTCACTTCATCCACGTCGAGGTGCTTCCCATTGACGAAACTGTGTCCCTTGCTTGAAGCAGCGAGTGTTGCGCCAAGCCGCTCGGCATAGCTGCGCCCTTTGGCCACCACCATCGTTTCAGGGCTGTCCTCTGCGAGAACGGCATCAAAGTCCACAGGCTTCGCTGCCTCGGCATCCTGGGGATCATTGAGCAGCAGCTCGGTCGAAAACGCAAATTTGATCGCATCCCAATCGAGCTTGCCGTCCGTGATCGAATTCATGACCTGCACCGATTAAGAACAGGATTCGAGCCACAACACATAGTCTTACCGAGGTCAGGAAACTCATCGTCCGCTTCCGGCCATAGTTCTTCACACCATGGTAGAACAACTTGCCATCTTCTTGCCGTCCTCTGTCTCGGTGATGGGCACGATGCCGAACCGCAGAGGGAAGCTGCGGCTGACGACGTTGGCCACCGCGCCCGTGATCATGTTGAGACTGGCCGGCGACGACAGATCCAGCACGAGCACGATGTTGAACATGTTCAGTTTGATCTGGTGGAACTGGCCAGGATACAGCGGGCGGAGAAGCTACTTGTTTTGCCGCGTCAGCGACGAAGGAAAGCAGCGGACGCAACGCACAGTCTGGATGTTCGCCGACCACCCCGCATACCGGCTGTCCTTCTCAAGGTCATTCCACCACACAATCACCTCGCCTCCCTCGGGGCGGTCGCTGGCATCGAAGAGATTGTCATAACGGCGGCGGCGCTTTCGCTGCTGCTCCCGGAAGGATGTGCGACCAGATCAATCGCCTCCATCCGCGCAGACCGAGGGCCGTTAGCGAAGTCAAAACCGTGCGCTCCTTTCTGACGAAGCGGAGCAGCCGAGCGGATTGATGTCCTTCTCCGTGAGCGCCGCTCCGTTGACCCAGAACGCATTGACACCCGCCTGGCTTTGAGCTGGTTGGCGTGGAC